>CM050509.1:50996779-51411779 GCA_027563665.1 Antrozous pallidus
GAAATCTTTGCATAGGGAGGAAATCTTTTTAAATGCCAAATTATTTCCCTTTTCCAAATCTAGTTAGCTATTTATATAAACTGAAGAACTATTTTTTAAAACCTACAATGTAGTTATTTATTTTTTAAAGTCATGAAATAAACAAGTCTGTATACATACTAAATTAGTTCCAACTCAGTTAAGAAGTACTTTTTATTACAATCAAATTCAAATATTATGCAGTAATCTAGATTATCTACTAATGAATAAATAAAATTTCAATGAACTCTATACCCCAAAACTTCATTTTAACCAATAATTTTAACTTTACTCAATATGCTGGCTTACAGATAGGAAAATTGATTTGCATTCAATCACTCCTAACTTTTGTGTTCCTTTTGTGTTAATAGGCATAGAAATGACTCAGATAAGACAAAAAGAGGTAAAAATGAAAAGACTTGAATTGAGAAAATGACAAAGTACCATTTTAAAAATAGTAGAACACTCTATTCTTTAGCAAACCATTATTGACAAAAAGAAAAAAATATGCCTTGGTTATCTACACTAATAAAAGAAAAAGATGCAAATTGACTGCACCTTTGTGACACCCATCAGCCAATAAGGAGTGAGTATGCAAATAGAGGGTGGGTTAATTTGCATACATAGGCACCGAGGGGCCAGGGGTGGGGCAGGATGCTTACATCATCGTCATGGAGATGACGCAGGTGTTCCACACCACCCCAGCTGCTCCTGGCCTCTGGGAAGTATGGAAAGGACAAAAGGCGACTCTGGGCCAGAGCAAAGGTGGAAAGGCCACTTTGGCCGGAGCAAAGATGGTGCCAGCAAGGAGAAGAAAGACCCATTCTTGTACGAATCTTTGTGCATCGGGCCTCTTATACATAATGGCTTTCTTCCTAACAATCAAAGAATTAACAAGTTCACACACAAAATTATTGCAAATAATTCATTCATGCAAGGAGAAATTAGATCATATTCATTCTGGGCCTGTCAACTAATTTATAACCTGCCTTGGATCTTGGTGCCCACTATAAACTTTCAACAACAAAAAAATCTCACTGATTCTTTTCCTGAGTTTTATAAACAGAACCATAACATACCTGGCATTCTTAAGCAGAATACAATGTAAAGGTAAAGTGCACTGATCTATAGGTTTGTGGATTTAGTTAGCTAGATTACCATCCCCTGGATAATCATTCCTTCACTATTCAGCTTTTTTACACACCCTCCACTTTTAGAAAAATGCCTTCCCTATCTATAATCTTTGTTTCCTTTTTTAAGCCAATTCTCTCCCTATTGACAAATGTCCTGTCACCAGACATACCATTTGAAAGAAGTGCCTCAAGGGTTGACCCTTATGAAAAGTTTTTTGAAAGTCTTAAGTAAAAAACCTTGAAGTGATGAAAATGTTCCAAAATTGGTTGTGGTGATAGTTGTCCATTATTTGTGAATATACTAGAAAACACTGAAATATACACATTAAATGGGCGAGTTGCAAAACTATTAAGAAAACTAAGAGAGAGAAAAAAATAACCTACCGACTGAAAAAATGAAGGGATTAAGTAGTACAAAATGGCAGGTAGAAAAGAGTCACAGGGATGTAAAATACAGCACAGGAAATATAGTCCACAATATGCATAGTGCCAGATAGGTACTGGAAATATTGGGGGAACACCTATTCATAAGTTATATAAATGTTTAACCATTGTGCTGTATACCTGAAACATAATATTGAATGTCAACTGCAATTGAAAATTTTTCTTTAACAATAACCTACTCAGTTTCGCTTCCCCATACCTAAAAAAGTCCCTCCAATATTTAGTAAGAGATAAGTCCCCAGTACAGACGGTACAGAAACCATGATGCTCCTCACTAGAATAGTTAGGTGTCAATATCTGAGGATCCTACACTATAGCCATAGATCCCACTGCCCAGCCAAGTACAAAAGCGAGGTTGCCCCATTGTTCCCTGAGGGCTCTTCTGGAGATCTTATAAACAGAAATCCAAAGCACAGAACTTAGCTCCATAAAGTCACCACCAAGTATCAACCAGGCAGAGGGCTACAAAGCTGAGAAAACAAAAATGGACAAGATATGGGCCTTACACTTTATGAACTCATGGGCTCAAGGGAGAGAGACCACTAATGAGAGAATTAAAATATGATGGGGTAAGGGCTAGCATGTGGGACACAGAGAGTGCTGTAGGTATGCAGGTAAGGGAGATATTAAATCCACTAGTGAAGAAGACTCAGAGGGGAAGCAGCAGGTGTTCTGAGCCTTAAATGGCTGAATAAAAGTGCTCATGGCAGGCAAGGCGAATAAAGAAAGGCATTCCAAGCAAAGAAGAGAGCATAACAGCATTGGAGAGTAACAGCATGTGCTCAGAGTCTGAAGATGAACATAATAGGGAGAAATTACCAAGATGAGCCAGAAAGGCATGTTTATGGAGGACCCTGTACGCCAAGGCAATGAGTTTGGACTGTTTACTATTGTAGGCAATGAGGAGCCAGCAGAGATTTTTAAGCAGGGGAATGACATGAACATATGTTTTACTCATATTTATTATGCATGGAAAGCAAGAAGGTCAGCTCTAATGGAAATTAATCCATAAAATGATAGATAGCATAAGCTGAAAATTTGTCCCATTGTCTACATTTTCCATGAGCAATATGCTGAATTATAGAAAACTACTCTTTTCTATTTTTTAAATTTCTTTATTAATTAAGGTATTACATGTGTCTTTATTCCCCCATTACCCATCCCTCCAAACCCCCATTCATGCCCTTACCCCCCTCCCCTGTTGTCTGTGTCCATTGGTTAGGCTTGTATGCATACAAGTCCTTTGGTTGATCTCTTCCCCTTATCCCTCCCCTCCCCTACCTTCCCTTACTTAGATAAACTACTCTTTAGAGTTGCATACAAAACTACTGAGGAAAATAAAGTAGGAGCTTTATCTGTGAAGAGCCTTTCTTTGAAAAGAAGAAATACTTGTATCTTCCTTGTGTGGCAGAGACTAAATTAGCCTGAATGTTTCATTGTAGAAAGATCAGCTACCGCTCTAACTGGTTTGGCTCAGTGGATAGAGTGTTGGCCTGCAGACTCAAGGGTCCCAGGTTCGATTCCGGTCAAGGGCATGTACCTTGGTTGCAGGCGCATACCCAGTAAAGAGTGAGCAGGAAGCAGCTGATCAATATTTCTCTCTCATTGATGTTTCTCTCTCTATCCCTCTCCCTTCCTCCCTTCCTCAATAAAGTACATTTAATTAAAACAAAATCAGCTACCAATCCTCACTTAATTTGTTTCCACGCCTCCTCTTCTTTACCCCCTAAAATTTTAAATATTTTAATTGATTTTTAGAAAGGAAGGGAGAGGGAAAGAAACATCTATTGACTGCCTCCTCCACATCCCCTACTAAGGATGGAGCCTGTAACCCAAACATGTGCCCTAACTGGAATTGAACCAGCAACCTTTCAGTCACAGGACACCACACAACCAATTGAGGCACATGGGCAGGGCCTTCCAACACCTTTTCAATGGCTAATTTGATTCCGCACAGTTAAACTTTTGATGAAACATAAGTTGGATCACAGTATTCCTTTGTTTAAACCCCTATAATGGTTCCCCATAGCCTGCAGATAAAAGCTCAAACTGTTTAAGGCTTCTCAGATCTGGCCTCCACCCCTAGCTTCCAGTCCATGCTTTCCAACCATAGTGGGTAATCTCCTAAAGGGCCTGTTAATACCATCTTTGCTGATCCTGAAACCCCTGCCTAGGTCTCCCCCAGCCCCACTGCATAAGCTGCCAATCTTTCAAGGTATAAATGGCCACTCTGCCTATCCATTGTTACCCACCTCCTCAAACCCAGAGCTAGTACCTGTACTTCCTTCCCACCCCAGTCCTATCACAAGGTGCTGAGGTGCACTGCCTCTCCACTTGCTTTTCCTCTTTCCCCACAACCAAAATGAAAGCTCCATAATTGCAGTCTTTGTCTTATTCACTGCTCTGTTCCCAGCTCCCCCAGGTTCTATCTTGAATGATTGAATGGGCAAACTACAAATCCATTGTCAATATCTTTCTAACCTTCAGCATTAAGATTTTCTGCCTCTCCCGATTTTTTCAAGATGACCACAATTTACGAAATATTCATTGAAATACAAACATTTGGGTAGCTGTCCAAAGGAGCCCTGATACTAAACACTTTCATAACATAAATAATCACCCGTTAGTTTCTCTTTTGGTAAATTCACAATGTCATATATAAAACTTTCATAGAACTAGGCACACGTTCAATAAAAAATGTAAAGTGTCAGGAAGTAGAAAATTGTGTTGGTTGGGCATTCAAATTAAACCAGAAAGTTGACGATTCAAGCAAAGTTCCATTTGTGCTGGTAATAGTTTCCCTTCCCATTGCCAAACTTTCTCCTCAACAGCCTCTCTCTCCCCATCTTTCCTTTCCTCCAACTCACATTTACTCTGTTTACTGAATGTGCCCATTGGGACATTTTGCTTCTTCCCCTAAAAGTAATCCAAAGTGTATCCCCGTTACACATGCTCAGCAGCAAGAAGCACTCCCGAGTCCTGATCTAAGAATTTTGCAATGCTAACCCTCATCCCTTGCTTATGTCACCAAGAGACAGGTTTAGGATCCTGCCTCTACCTAGAGCATCTGGCTGAACCACTGTCATAACAACAAAATTATTCTTTTCCCAGAAAATCTCTATACCTCCTCCCCAGTACACTCTCCATAGACTAACATAAGCCCATTATTTCAATATGACAGTACATTCCTGCCTTATTTTCATTCTCATTTCAACCTGGACCCCCCACCAAGGCCAACAGTCCTCTTACTAACGCCTTGTCATTCTGAACTATATCTACCACCAATTCCTAGCCCTGGATCAACCCCCATGCACACCACTCCCTTCTTCCCTCCCCACCCTTATTTTTCTTTGCTGCTGCTGGAAAAATTCTGTCAGGGACTTCATTTACACAGACATAAACCCTAGGCTGAGCTGGGCTCTCAGTACCACTCTCAAGGCTTTTATTTATACCAGGTTACCTCCCTAACTTATAGAAGAATAGGACATTTGGGCTTTCACAGATGGAAAATCCCCCCTCTTTTAAAAAGTCTCCTGGTTGAATTACATAGCCTGACCCAAAGGCTATGCTACTAAATCAAATGTCCCCACACTGATGTTAACAACACACATATAACTCTACTTCCTTCCACATTTATTTGGTAGCCAACTCCTTTTTGGGTGCCACCTTCTCCATTTCAAAAGTAACTTCTAATCTGGGGTGTTAAGTGATCTTTGGATGGGCAACACGGGATGTGAAACTGATATTATATGGAAAATGCTCTGGGTACATCTTTGTAGGAAAAGGCACCAGAGCTCTCCAGAATCTCAAAAGAGTGTGTGACCCAAGAAAGTTTAAGATCTACTGTCTTATTAATTATATATAAACAGGTTACATTCTTTTTATATAAGATGTATTGGGTTTTTATAATTATAAAAGCAATACATGTTCATTGAAAAAACTTTAATCTGAGACTGAGGGTGGGAATAATAGTCATGGTGTTTGTAATGAGTAGTAAATAACCCATAGAGATCCAGTATACACTGTAATGAATACAGAAAATAATACTGAACTACAATTATGTAAGTGCGATAAATATTGCTACACTGGCTATCACACTGCAATAAATAAGTGCATCAAAGTAGCTCCTTGCACACCTTAAATATACACAACATTACACGTCAAATTTATTCAGTTTTTAAAAAGAAAGAAGAGCCTGGCAGATGTGGCTCAGTGGTTGTGCATCAACCTATGAACCAGGAGGTCATGGTTCGATACCTGGTAAGGGCACAAGCCCAGGTTGCAGGCTCACTCCCCAGTGTGGGGGCATGCAGGAGGCAGCTGATCAATGATCCTCTCTCATCAATGATGTTTCTTTCTTTTCCTCTCCCTTCCTCTCTGAGATTAATAATATATTTTTTTTTTTAAAAAAAGAAAGAAGAATTGGAAAAAATTGAAACTTCTACTCTGATGGGGGGGGCTTTTTTTAATCAAAAATTTTAAAAAGGAAAATAAAAGTCACTTATAATCCAATTGCCCATAGATGACTACTGTTGCCATTTTAATGGTCCTCCATGTCTTCTATTTTTTTCTCTTTCCACATGGGATTCACACTGTTGATTTCTGACAGTTACAATTTTCCAAATAATATAAGATCAACTTCATAGTACAAAGAATGTGGGACAAATGTTCAAAAATCCAAGAAACATCCACCAAGAAATATTTATTGAGCACCGCCTGTGTGCATGACATACTACTCCAAAATAACAGAAGGAAATCCTTGCCCAAGTTCCTCACACAAGGTGTTTAAAAATTCTAGAGATTTCAATAGGCTATGTGAAGCCCCAGCCTAAAAACAAGGGGGAGGAGGGGTAATGCAGACAGCAACAATGATGTTATTGTAGATTTAGAGAAATGCTATTAAACCAATAGAAATCAGGTTTTTTTGTAAATGATAGTTTTCTTTTATTACCAAAATGTATACTTTCATCTAACAATAAAAATAAATACATATGAGAACTATATCATAAAGGCCCTGGTAACCTCGTATGACCCATAAACTCATTCTGGGAGAAATTTCATGTTTTGAGCAATAACATTAGGGAGAAATTGTGGCCTCCTATAGTGGTGACCATTCAAGGGAGAGCATATGTTTGCATGAGGAATTCCACTGTGTTTAAGGAGGAAGATCAGTGTAATTACTTCACATCACTGCTTACATATTTCACAATCAAGATAATTCTGGGAAAACAGGATTACTGGTTGTCTGCTTTAAATATATATAGGGTATAGGATGGACCAGCTGAAGGATTTCTTGATATCTAAATCCACTCTCTACAATGCAATTCTCACCCCACATTTAAATAATATCCTGTTTTCAAGCAGGAAAGCAAATAAATCTCCTTGTAGAATTCAAGACAGAACACCATGAAATGCCTGAGAGCTTTCTCTGTTAGGTTGCCCCATTCCTTGCTAAATCACTGAGCCTCTTCCTCTTTCTTCTGACTACTGGAGGCTTCTCTGAGGGAGCAATAGAAGCCCTGCCTAGTAAGAGTTTCCTGGAATTCAGGAATGTACTAGCATCTTCTGTAGAAGCCTCAGTCTCTGGCCACTTTAAAGGCTTGCTCTGCTTTCTTATAAACACCAAAACCAGAGAGCAGGCGCTTCTCTTTCAGGCTGTAAATGAGGTGCTCATCAGACAAACAGGCATAGGTGGCTCCTTGTGATGCTGCAGCATCTTTCTCTCCCTCAGGAACCTGTGGCCAGAGCTTCTCTGGAAGGCCCTGAGGTATTCAGGGGACAACATGGTTGAAAGTGGACACAAAAGATAAGAGCCACACCCAGTATAAAGAGGACTTGAATGATGACTAAATGGGATGCTGCTTCAGGGCTCAATGTGTAGCATGAAAATGAGCAGACCTACAAGCCCTTTTATATACTTCCCATAAAACTGTAGCTGGAAGCCAGGCCCACTGACCCTAGGACTCTGGGCTCTCACCAGCAGCAGCTCCCACAATGCTCTCGTGGCCTGAGGACCAATGTGCTGCTGAGAAATGGCTTTGCAACAGGAGGCCTGCAGTGGCAGCCATGGTTTTCACTACTCAGTGGCCTTTTTTCTTTCTTTTCTGTTTGTGAGCACCAATATCTCACCAAAGAATGAGTAGGAGCTATTGTACCACCCATTCAGGAAGTGGTAGAAAGTGACTGTCATTTCTACTGACAAAGGGAGGGCAGTTAAAAGTAAATGTGGTCAAACGAGTGGTGGAATTATGGGTAATTTTTCCTTCTTTTTCCTTTTCTGTTTTTTTTTTCCTGAAATGTTTCTCGCACAAGTATTATTGTTATAATAAAAAGAAAATATAATCAACTTTGTTTTTATGTTAATATACACAACATAAAATTTACCATTTTAACAATTTTTAAGGGTGCACTTCAGTGGCATTAAGTAACTTACATTGTTGTGCAACCACCACCACTATCCTTTTCTAAATCTTTTCATCATCCCAAACAGAAACTCTGTACCTATTAAACGCTAATCCCTCCATCCCACGCATCCCTACCCCTGGTAATCTCTAATTTACTTTCTGCCTCTATTAATTTGCCTATTATATGTATTTAATATAAGTAGAATCACACAATACTTGTCCTTTGTGTCTGGTTTCTTTCACTTAGCATGATGCTTTCAACATTCATCCATGTTGTGGCATGTGTCATAATTTCATTCCTTTTAAAGACTGGATAATATTCCATTGTACACATATACTATGTTTTGTTTACCTGATGATGGACATTTGGGTTCTTTGGACCTTTTGGCTTTTGTGAATAATGCGGGTATGAACACTGGTGTGCAAGCACCTGCACATGTCCCCCCTTTCAGTTCTTTTGGGTATATATCTAGAACTGGATTTGCTAGATCATATGATAATTCTATATTTAACTAATTGAGGAACTTGCCAAGCTCTTTTCCTCAATGGCTATGCCATATTACATTTCCACAGCAGTGCATAAGGATTCCAATTTCTCTACACCTTCCCCAACACTTATTTTCCATCTTTTCTATTGTTTTATATATATATATATATTATTTATTTTAGAGAGGAATGGAGAGGGAGAGAGATAGAAATATCAATGATGAGAGAGAATCATTGACCGGCTGCTTCCTACATGCCCCACACTGAGGATCGAGCCCACAACTCGGGCATGTGCCCTGACCAGGAATCAAACTATGACCTCCTGGTTCATAGGTTGATGCTCAACCACTGAGCCACACCAGTTGGGCTCCATGTTTTTTAAATGACAGCTACTTCGTGTGAAGATGTATCTCATTGTGGTTTTGATTTGCATTTATCTAATGATTAGTGATGCTGAGTATCTTATTGGTCATTTGCATATCTTCTTTGGAGAAATGTCTCTTCAAGTTCTTTGCCCGCTTTTAAATGAAGTTGTTTGGTTATTCATCCTTTATCAGATATATGTTTTGCAAATATTTTCTCCCATTCTGCCTGCTCATTTTCTTGACAGTGACCTCTACTACACAAAAAATTTTAATCAATTCTATTTTTTTAAATGAAGACACAGGTAAAATCTTTAGGGAGCAGGCAGAAAGCTTAACGTATAGATGTGGAAGAAAATCCTTATACCTCTTTTTAGACTTCCCTTTTATGGCCAAAGAAAGAACTAAGGGCTTCTCAATGAGGTAACAACTCATAACTCCTCCCTGCAACTTGATTTCTCCCTAGACATCTAATGCTGCAGGACACTAGTGTGCTAGTGAGAGTCACAGAAAGGGAACTCATGCTGGGTGTGGTATGTGAGCCCGGTGGGGGCAGGGATCCTGTAGACTTTTAAGGTTCCTCAGTCCTACCCAGTAGATGTTGTTTTTTTTTTTCTTTTTCTTTTTCTTTTTTTTTAAACAAGCTCTGGAGAGTTTTATTAAAAAAATTTTTTGCGTGACTTAATTTTCACCAGTATGTTCTGGCATGCTTCTAATGATATAAGAAACCACCTGGGTCAGTGAGAGCCAGTGTGCACACTCTGTAGTATTTTCCATATGCTATGCCCAATTTAATATTATTGCCATGTAGTGATAAATGCCAGTCTTGGCCAACATGGTGTACTACTCTATTTCCACAAGACTGGCAGTTGTTGGTGAGGCTGTCCAGTTTCACTTTGCTTGTCTGGTCATTTTCAGACTTTGCATGTATCCCAGCACATACTTTCCACTTTTCATAACAAGTGGAGCCCAGAGCTGATAGACTGAAGCAACTTTTTGTCTTCTTTGTGGCCACCATTTTCCTGCTTTTTATGTGGGATGGCCCTCAACCAAGAGCAGCATCAGAAATGGCCAGGGGATGAGACTGGCCAGGCAGAGGTTTTAAAAGCTACCCCTTCTCTGGCTGGGTCTTGATTGCACACAAACTTCCAAAACTTTCAACTTCTCACAGGGAAGATAAACATGCAGGCTTCTTATTACTGAATGGAATGTTTATGTCATTACTGTGAAAAGTGGCACCCAAGGTCAGTACCATACCAAGAATCAAATTCTCCAAAAGTGATTCCCTCAATTTGTAAATTGGAAGCATTGCCTTTTTTTGTTTCTCCATCCTTTGATTTTTTGCTCTCCTCTCCCCTCTCCCTTCCACTCCCAACAGGAAGACAGGGCTTCTCAACAACTAACTATCACGTGGGAATTTACTTTCCAAGTATTTCTGAAATATAATCAATTTCAATAAGAAGAAATACATTCTCATTTTCTTCTAGGGATGGCCCTGGAACTCTCAGGGGATAGTCAAATCCACTGTAATGACTGTGTCTCAGGAGCTTACGTGAATAAAACAAGTCTAAATTTCAGGACTTGTGTGAGGCTGAATTGTTGAATATCCCTTGGACTAAAGGTGAGAAACCCTATGAAGGTCCTGTAAATTGATATTTCTGCTCTACAAAGTAAGCATTTGTTATCAAAGTTGTTCTCAAGTATACATCTCTGATCTACGAAACTGTTTTTTCATAAGTAGACTAATGAAACGTTTTCCTTAACTAGGAAACATACCTCAAACACCAGGGCAGAAGGGAGCATGAACTGTGTCTTGCACATGCATACATTTAGCAAATAATCAAATTAGAAGGATATCTGCAGGAAAGCCTTCATCTAGACCAGCAGCTGCCAACCTTTCGGACTTTGTAGACCACCAGATTCTAGACATTCAGAGCAACTGGCTTAAAATGTATTTTAAATAAGCTTTACTCTTAGGAAATCAATTAGGAAAAAACTTCAACTCCTTTACCGTCCACTCACATGCTATACCTTCAAAGCCATTTCATTATTGGGGTCGGGGGGCAGCAAAAGGAAAGCTAAGAGGAGAAAAAGTAGCTCTTCTCTACCATGAGTCTAACATGTATTGAAAGCTAACATTTATTGAAAAGATTTATTGTTAAGCACCAGGTACTGTGTTAAATGTATTACATATGTATCTCATTTAATCCTCAAAATAATCCTATAAAGTAGAAAATACTATCATTACTCAGATTTTATCAGAGAAAACAAAGACTAAGAGAGATTAGGCAACTTGCCCAGATAAGCAATATAGTCAGTGTGGTAGGCAGTATCCCAAGATGCTTGTCCCCAGTCTACTGGCCCTGTATAATCCCCTCCACTTCAGTGCAAGACCTATGAATATTATGAGATGTCACTACCCACCTCATTATGTTACTAATAAGTTGCCTCTGAAATCATCAAAGAGGAGATTAACCTGAGCCTGGCCTAATCAGGTGTGCCTAGAAGGCTAGTCCTTCCTGAAGAGAGAGATTCACCTGTTGGCTTTAAAGAAGCAGACCAGCATGTTGTGAAAGCCCCACATGGCTAGGACCTAAGGGTGTCCTCTAGAAGTTGACAACTATCCCCAGCTCAGAGCCAGCAAGATAACGGACCAGTCAGCCCTACAACCACAAGGAACTGAATTGTGCCAACCTGAAAGACTAAGAAAGGCCCCTGAGCCTCCACATGAGAACACAGTCCTGCCAACACATGTCAAACCCTGAGTAGACTCCAGCTGAGTGTTGCCCATACTTCTGATCCAGAGAAACTGAAATGAGAAGTGTTATTTTAAGCTGTTAAGTGTGTGGCAATTTGCCACAGAAACAGAAAACTAATACAGTCAGGATTCAAACCAGGGCTGTTTAACTCTGGTGTGCATGCTTTCAACTACTTCAGTAGTTTCTGTATCAGTTTCACAAATTCCTAACCATCTTTAACTCTTCAAAAAGAACAGAGACATACATTTCTATTGAATAGTAATGATTATGATCTTTTCCTTTTCTGATGCAGTTCTCATGTTCTAGAAATGTTTTCATCATATTCTAGTATATATACACATTTATTCATTCAATAGAAAACTGTTCAAACACAATGTGATAAGAATTGGTGAAAAAATCAATAGGATATAAAACATAAGATTTTATTTACCAAAAACACCTTGTTAAAGCAGGTGTGGCTTTGGTAAGGGCTCCAGGCTCAGGCTGTGCTACTTCAGAATATTTGACTATTGGGTGATCTGTAAGATCTGTCATCTGATGCCTCCAAGGAGATGACAACACATTACCTCTTTTAATAGGGCCCAATTCAATGAACAAGCAAAGCCAGTGAAATTCTCTGATGAAATGAAATTTATTTAAAGAGAATCCCCAAAAATTAAACCCTGCAGTTGCTTCTTTGAGGACGTCACAGTCAACCAACTCCTGTTTCATGGTCTCTTTTCACATACAAATACAAACTTCACATGGTGGCAAATTAGATGAATAATAACAGTCACTGAGCTGATGCCAAGTGTTTACCATAGATTATCTCATTTAGGCCTCATACTTACCTTATGAAGTAGGTATTACTATCACCATCACTTCCATTTTATATGCAAAGAAGCTGGGATTTAGAAAGAGTCAGTGACTTTCCCAATATTGAACAACCAGAAAGTGATATTTCAACTCACATGCTGACACCAGAGCAGAGCTCACATTCTCAGTCACTCTGCTGGATTACCCCTACTTCTGCTGCTCTCCAACTAAGGAGTTCAGACATCCTTCACAGTACCTAGAAAGGTGCTTTCACATAGGAATGCTCAAGATATGTTTGCTGATAATGATAAAGAATGAGACCTAGGCCTCAGCCTAGTAGTAGGTAAGGCTTCCAGGCCATTCATCGCTGTGAGAAGATGGGAGGTGTTGAGAGGGCAGTTATTATGGGATAAGGAAGCAGGCTGAAGGCAGCCCCACACACTTATGTGGGTACCAACTTAAAAGTAAATGAACAAGGATCATACTACTGAGGACTTCAAATATATGTTGGCTAACCATATATGAGAAGATTCGATTCTGGCACTAAGATCATAAAAAGAAACTAACCCAGTTTTCCAAAGTTTATTTGGAAAAGTTGCTGCTACACATCTGGAAGTTATTTTCTCACACACTAGTACCAATGAGTCATCCTATATAATAAAAGAGAAAGATGCAAATTTGACCGTACCTTCGCTCCTGATTGGCTATGCTACCAGCCAATCAGGAGTGGGGGCGGGGCCAAGTGGTGCAAGTGCTGGGCCCTGGGAGTGGAGATGAAATGGTGGTGGTGGCGGCGGGCACCCAGTCTCCAGGCGCTGTGAGGGGAAGTGGCGGCAGCAGCAGCGGTGGTGGCGGCAGCAGGGAGTGCTCAGCCCCCGGGCACTGTGAGCAGAAGTGGGGACGAGCACCCAGCCCCCGGGGCCTGGGGCTGAGCTGAGCAGGGCGATGGCTGGGGGTGAGCCATCAGTTGGACATCCCCTGAAGGCTCCCAGTATGTGAGAGGGGGCAGGTTGGGTTGAGGGACCACCCACCCCCAGTGCACGAATTTTGTGCACCAGGCCCCTAGTATACAATATTAAACAATGATTCCACAGGGTGAACCCTGATCGTATTTTTCCATTAAGAGGCATCCACTGAGGTCAATGAAAGGCAAAGGCTGACCCAAACTTGGAGAACCTCACCCTCCACAGCCCTATTTTATATTGTCAAGAACATGAGTTTTAAGAGGTAGAGGAATACAGTCTGTCTCCTAGCACTAATGGAAGGCATTCTAATACACTTAATTTCCTTTCACTGGTCATGTGTGAAGATGGATCCAAAAGCGGATTGAGGGAGTCAGTAACCCAAAGTAGAGTTGCAGAACAAACACTATAGGGCCCTGTATAAGCATGGGACAGTCAGAAATGCAGGGTGGGGAGCTCCTGAGCAAAGAATAAGACAACCTGTGGTACACAGAGTACATCCAGAGTTCAAGACCCTTAAATCTGCCAGCAAGATTTTCCCTAAGGATTACTATAGAAAGGTTGCCAATTCATCCTTGCCCTTTCAGCCACATCCTACTATACTGACTCCACCATCAACTTTCAACTCATATCATAATGATTTCCTAATATTTCAAACCTCTTATATTTGTGTTTAGAAGTATTACCTTAAGGCCATTTCCCAGTGTCTTTTGACACTTGGATTTCTTTCAGATTACAAAGAAGGAATGAGTCATGTTCTTTCAAAGACTGTGGAGCCACTTACAAAGGCTATTTTAAATCTTTCAGGTGACAAGGTTATTATTTGGTTCCCAGAAACAATCATTGACTAAATGGCTTCCTCAGATTTGAAGGAGTTAATGCACCTTCCCCAGAGATTCTCCTCTCTCCGCCCCCACAACAATTGGATTTTAAATGGCACAGGAGTTGAAAAAAAACTAAAGCATTAACTCCCATCTTACAAAAGACATAAATTAGTGGGCATCTATTTGCATTATAAAGGATCATTTGCTTTGCCAATGGATTCCAATCAAGTTTATTCAAAAATCAGATTCCCCTAATGCATACTAAATTTGTACATGGGTGTCATTTAGCAAGCACAGCTGTACCAAAGCCTGAGTTTGAGTAGCAGGTACCTGTTCACTGTGCTTTGCACTGCTTCCAGAGTCAAACGGTGAGGAGTCCACCTTAAAATTCCTGACTCACTCCCCCATTCTAACAATAAAATTGCTTTGCTTTTACCTGGCACTTTTCATCAAAGCCTTCAAAGTACTCAATACACATTTGCTAGTCTTCATAATTATGCCAAACAAGTTGGCAAGAGAACTAGAAATGCATCATTTCAATCTATCAGGGATGGGGGAAAATAATTAGGACCATCGACAGGCAGAAAAATTAAAGTTTCACATAAAAACAAAAGAACTACATTAAGTTTTACTTTTTACAAAAAGGAAAACAAAATATTTCATGCTTCTTACAAAGAAGCACAGCCTCTCAAATTATCAGTATCTCATATCAGACTGGTGGTATATTTGTTACAATCGATGAGCCGACATAAACACATCATAACCACCCAAGTCTATAGTTCAAACTAGGATTTACTCTTGGCATTGTACATTCAGTGGGTTCGGACAAATATATAAGGGAGTGTATCACCATTCGAGTCTCATACAGAGCATTTTCACTGCCTTAAAAATCCCCTGTGCTCTGCTTCTTCATGCCTCCATCCCCCTGCTTCAGTTATCAAGAGGAAGACTCAATTTAATACAACAAATCCATTTTTATATACCAGTTTTATATTATGATCAGAGTGGGATTGGAAAGAAAAAGAGTGAGAAATGTAGTGCAGAGAAGACAGACGAATAGAAGCAATAAAAAACAAACTCAAAGATTGGCATGCTGATGGATGAAAAGGCCCAGCAGAGACAGAAAAAGAGACCAAGCTTACCAAGAAGTGCACCAGAATCTAATTATCTTAAATGTCAGAGGCAAGACATTCCATTTCAAAGCCAATTCATCAGTAATTTTCCCATGCATTTGTTTTTAAATCTATAAAATCTTAAGATTATTTTTAAATAAAAAAAAGATACAGCATATTCAAAATCAGGAAAGTTGCAGCCATATCATCTATTAATTAGCTTTACACTTGAAATTTAAGCTCCTCTAGGCAGCAGATGATGACTATAGTAGCAACAACGTAAGACATTTTACATGCAAGAAAGATGAGAGCAACTTGACATTTCAGGAAATTCAGGGTAGGCATTTCTGCTTTTCAAAAATTATAAAGGTAATATGAAACATTAATTACACAGCTATATGGAGGCATACAGGCATATACAGCGTGTGTGAGTGTATATACATATACATGTACTCTCTGAAACTTCAATTTATAAAGAACGCATAGTGGTAAAAATTTGGGGAATATTTAAGCAGATAGGAATGAAAAGCAAATGGGAATTGAAATCAAATTTCTAGACCATCCTAACTTTTTGGTTTAATAGAAAGATAATGTGAGATGTACAAACTGATGGTCAAGGACCTGCAGGATTATAGGAGAAATTATCTTACTAATAATAGTACCATGCTAATTACCATATAAATACTGTATGTCATAGAAATATAGCAAACTGAAAAGTATAAAGCTTATTTGAAATGTTCATTTTTCTATTATAAAAATATATGGTCATTGGTTGACCTCTTACCCTCCCCCCGCCCACAAGCATATAAGCATAACCAATGGACACAGAAAATGGGGAGGGGGGTGAAGGCCTGGGCTGGAGGACAGGGGCATGCTGGGAAAGGACAATGGGGGAAAGGGGGGACATATGTAATACTTTCAACAATAAAGAATTTTAAAAGTACATGTTCAATGTAAAATAAATGAGTAAACATTTTTATCACATCTATTGGGGTGACATTGGCTAATATCATATAGGTTTCTGGTGTAGGTATCTATAATACAAGATATGTATATTGCAGTATGCCTACCACTCAAAGTCAAATCATCTTACATCACCAGATGTTAGGCCCCCTTCACTTAACCCCCACCCCCACTCCCAATAAACATCTTAAAAACAGAAAATATAAAGCAAGAATAAAACTTACTCATAGCCCACCACCCAGAAATATGTGTTAATATTATATACACACACATAGTGTAGTCATACTGGTAGGCACACTTTTTGAGAATGTTTTCTTTGTAACAATAAAAATAGTTAATATTTATTCATTGCTTCCTCGTGTTCTAGGCATTATTCTAAGTTCCTTTCTGTATTATTTTACTCAATCCTTACAGCAACCCTGTGATGTCAGTATTATCATTATGTCCATTTTATAGATGAAGAACCTGAGGCACAGTGTGATTAAGTAACTAAATTCACATATATCACATATATATTATTTTAGCAAAATATGACCATAGCTCACATGTTGTCATAACTAAATTTTCTCATCAATAATAAATTTAGATGGCATTTTAATTTTATTTTAAAGGGTTTTTTATTTATTTTTAGAGAGAGATGAAGGGGAAAGGGAGAGAAACCTCAGTGTGAGAACAAAACATGATATGCCCCAACCAAGGATCAAACCCACAACCTGGGTATGTGTCCTGATTGGGAATCAAACCCGCCAGCTTTTCGGTGTATAGGACAATTTTCCAACCAACTGAGCCACACTGGCCAGGGCTCTAGATGGCATTTTAATAATTGCATGGCTTTCTGGTATTTGGATATATATTTGCCCAGCCCCTCACTTTTGTACATTTAGATTGTCTAAGTTTGAGTGTATGTTTGTTGTTGATTTTTGTTAGTTCAACTATTATAAACAACGCTGTAAGGTTCATTTAGGTCAATACCATTTCCACTGCACAAATGAGCACAAGGAGGTTCCACAAAGTTAAACAGCCTGTCCAAGATAACAGAGATTGTCAGGAAAATCTTTGGGTCCTTCTGGCCCTGGGACCAAGCATTAGCTTCTTCCACTCTCCTGCCGAGCTTAGTTATGAGGCAGAATGAAATCAATCCTAAAACTTGAAGAACTAGCATAATAGGATGAAAAATGCCCCCAAAGACATGCAGGCTGAAAAATGCTCTCTGCAGCCCCCCCCCCACACACACACACACCCAAGACATACACCCATCAAAATCCCTGGAACCTGCAACATTCCCTTATGGCAAAAGGGTCTTTACACAGGTGACTGAGTCAAGGGTCTTCAGATAAGGACATCATCCTGGATGATTTGGGTGAGTCCTAAATGCAATCACAAATGTTTCTATAAGAAATAAGGAAATTTCACACAACTGAAGAGAAGACAATTTGACCATAGAGGCAGACTGGAGTAATGCAGCCACAAACCAAGGAATGCTGGCAGCTAAGGGAGCTGGGAGAGGCAAAAATGGATCCTTCCCTAAACTTTCCAGAGGAAGTGAGGCCTAGTAATACTGCTTTCAGATTTCTAGAAAGGAATAAATGTGTTATTTTAGGCCACTCAGTTTGTGACCATTTTTTACAGCAGCCACAAGAAACCAATACAACTAGAAAGAGACTATAATCCTACAGGAGCAATGTGCTCCTCCAAATTGGAGGGGAGGAAGAGGTTTCACCTAAGCCCTACAGGAGGAACAGGATTCCCTTTAGCAGGGAAGGGGTTGAAGGGGCATTCTAGGAAGAGGGGTCAGCATGCGCAAAGGCATGGAGGTAAGAAAATGTATAGTGCGTTTAGGCAGCAGCAATGGGCAGTATGAATGTAAGAAACATTCAAACCTGTGGAGAATTTTTGTGAGTTTACTTGAGTCATACTGTCGACAATTATTGGGAAACAAAATCTCAATAGATTGAGTAATGCCCCAGAGAATGGCAGTTTTAGCACCTTATTTTATGCACTAGAGGCCCGATGCACAAAATTCATGCAAGGGGCTCAGCCCTTGCAGCCCCAGCTTCGTCTAGAAGGTCATTTGGAAGGACATCCAGAAGATTGTTTGGCTGTGTAGTCTAACTACCATATCAAGCTTTTATTATTATATATTACAATGAAAAAGAGTTACAAGAAATTCACTGGTGATAGGTTAGGTAGGCAAAAAAGCAGGGGGGGGGGAAGCCCTCTGGAATTGGATAAAAAGTAAATGATAGGCATATACATCTTTTATATAGTTGGGTACAGGATAAATAACAGTCAACAATTAACATTTGATAACTATGACAATGAGGGGATTTGTGGTGGTCTCTGTTCTTGTGTGGTTGTTGGGGTCGAAAAGAGAAGATACCTTGACATTCCAAAGGTATGTTATCTTAGATACAAAAGACAATAGACAGGATCAGTTAAGATAAAGATTGACTTTGGTCAAAGAAGATTCTAGCCTAGGACATGACTACCCACCATGACCTATATTTAGCTTGAAAGGTTTACTTTCAGACCATCCTATGTGGTTACTTTAGGTCTCTGAGTTTGTAAGACCGCCTCACAGGCCTTCCCTGAGCTTTTCAGGTTTAGCATGTGGCCCCTTTTTATCCACAGGCATGGCATGGCTAGAATACAGGAAGGAATGTGATGGAAGAGAATTCAAAGGTGGACAGGGTCTTCCTGATGGGTTTAGGAATGTGGGTGTTTTCCCTCATCCTCTCTTGATAGGCAACAGAATGATGGTCAGTTACTAGCTAGAAAGACAATAACATATCTGCTAACTCTCAAAATGGTCCACCCTGATTTGTCAAAAAACAAAACAAAACACCAAACACACACACACACACACACACACACACACACACACACACACACACACACAAACACACAAAACAAAACACAAAACCCTGAGGATAGATATGTGAACAAAATCCTGCCTAAATTATTTCTCTAGGGAAGGGGAGTATAGCAGTGAAACAGAACAACTCAATTCCACTTGGTGTCAATTGGGAAGATGCTCCTGTCCCCTCCCCCTCTCTCGCGCACACATACACACACACACTTCCCCCACTCCCTTCCCCCTTGCCGAAGACAGACCAACTCTGAAATGTACTTGGTTGCTCTGACCTGGGCATAGCTTCTAGCAAATAATTACCCAAACAAAGCAAAATCCTCCATTCAGTTGGGCCACTGGAACTTCATCTGTCTGTCATTTGGAAGGTTTTACTTTTGAAAGCTCTACTAAGCCAAAAGCCCTTCTTTTTCCCAATTAAATTGAACAGAAAAAAAAAACACAAAGTGACATAAACTGGGCTTTGTAGTTTTAATTATATCATTTCTTAAACTCTTCATTCTTACACCATAATTTCACAGAACAGAACCTCCACTTCTTTTAGTTAGAACTAAATCCAAAGCCATTACATCTTAGGGAATAACCTTGCTGGATGTGTAGCTCCATAACATTCCCTTACCATCCAGGTCATTGAATTTCCAGAAAAGGCAACTAGCCATCACTTGCTCAGGCCTTTGGAATTTTCCATCTTTGGCTAAAGAAAAATAAACACAGTAATAGTCCTGTCCCTTGGAGAACACTTTTTGAGCAAACACTGAGGAGAAAGGGAAGGAAAAGGTGAGAAAAAGATGAAAAGGGGGGAATGGAAATGTGTCCACAATGGAAGGAGCATAGTGGAAGGGAAAGCAAATGGGCTGGCTTTGGGAGAGCGTATGGCAGTGGAGCTGGACCAAGGAGCCAGTTATACAGATTATCTTGGAAGGTGAGTGACAGTGCAGAGAGATGAACAGTAGGAGCAGCAGTCAAGGACAATCAGAATGAGGGGATACCAGTAGGGGATAGTAGAAGGTGTAAAGAGGAAAAAAGCAACTTGGTAGGGAGAGGATATAGTAAGAGGAAGCCAGTCCCAGTGAGGGCCACTCTCAGAGGAAATCTCAAGGGCTCAGAGGGACACCCTTCAAAGCTCCCTTTCCTGTCTAGCAGGGTTTGCTGCCTTGAGAAATATGGGTCTCGTAATAATTGTGAACTGTAGCCCTCTTCTACTTGAGGATAAAAGGAAGTGAGGGTAGGCCAACCTGGCACATGAGTCTTCCCACCCTAGAATTCTCAAAAGAAATCTGGTCTTTATAGGTTTCTGGTGGTCACAAGTCTGTCCTTCATCTAAATTAGAGAATTGGGTTCCAACTATCATAATCAGTGGGGAAATGCATACAAGTATTCTCTATGTTCCTTAGCTAATTGTTTTAGGGTCTTGAATTATGCAAGTTGACAGTGTGCACTGTGTCTATCCCTTGAATAAGTGTTTAGTCACCCCTTAGGGGTCTGCTGCTTGGGACACTCTATTCAAAACAAGAGATAGTTGTTGCAAGATAATGTTATTTTACTTGCAGCAATGCTACTAAAGACCTGGTGCATGAAATTCATGCACAGGGGTATGTATCCCTCAGCCCAGCCTGCACCCTCTCCAATAGGGCCTAAATGGGTAATCGGACATCATTCTCACAATCCAGGACTGCTGGCTCCCAACTGCTTACCTGCCTGTGTTCCTGATTGCCCTTAACAGCTTTGCCTGCCAGCCTGATCACCCCCTAACTACTCCCTACCAGCCTGATTGATGCCTAACTGCTTCCCTGCCAGCCCGATTGCCCCTAACTGCCCTCCTCTGCAGGCCTGGCCACCCCTCATGGCTCTCCCCTGCAGGGCTGGTCCCCCCAATTGCTTTCCCCTGCAGGCCTGGGTCCCCGACCCAACTGCCCTTCCTGCAGGTCCGGTCACTCCCAACTTCCCTTCTCTGCTGGCTTGGTCACCCCTAACTGCCATCCCCTGCAGGCTTGATCATCCCCAACTGCTCTCCCTTGCAGGTCTGGTCCCTCCAAACTGCCCTCCCCTGCTGGCCTGATTGCGTACAACTGCCATCCCTTGCAGACCTGGTCCCTCCCAACTGCCCTCCCTTGCTGGCCATCTTGTGGAAGCCATCTTGTGTCCACATGGAAGCAGCCATCGTGTGTGTTGGAGTCACAGTAAATTTGCATATTACTCTTTTATTAGATAGGATAGAGATCTGGTGCATGGGTGGCAGCCGGCTGGTTTGCCCTGAAGGGTGTCCCAGATCAGGGTGAAGGTTCCTTGGGGAATGGGGTGGCCTGGGTGAGGGGCCTGTGGTGGTTTGCAGGCCAGCCATGCCCCCCAGCAACCCAAGCAGAGGCCCTGGTATCTAAGACTTATTTATCTTCTATAATTGAAACTTTGTAGTCGTGAGCAGAGGCCTGGGCAGGCCAGGGCAGGCAGAAAGCTTGGCTTCCTCCATAGATGGGGGAAAGTGAAGCCTCCTGCTCTCTACAGCTCTGTGGCTGCCACCATATTTGTTGAGTTAATTTGCATACTTGATTCTGATTGGCTGTCAGGCGTGGCTTATGGCCGTAGCAGAGGCATGGTCAATTTACATGTTTTTATTTTATTAGATAGGATTTGGTCAATTACGTGTTGATTTATTACTTGCAGCTGACTACTTTATCCCTTTGTATTCCTGTCAGCTCATCTGTTTACAACTGTGTTTACAAAACACTATGCTATGCTATATTTTTTAAAATATATTTTTATTGATTTTAGAGAAGAAAGAAGAGGAAGAAAGAGATAGAAACATCAATGATGAGAATCATTGATTGGCTGCCTCCCACAAGTCCCCCACTGGGGATGGAGTCCACAACCAAGGCATGTGCTCTTGACCAGAATCAAACCTGGCACCTTGCAGTTCACAGGCCAACACTCTATCCACTGAGCCAAACCAGCCAGGGCGCTATGCTATATTTTAACATTTAGCATGAAATTAACATTTAGAAATACTCAGACCTTGAGACCCTTGTCCTATCTAACAGTTCCATTTACCTAGTAGAATTTCTGAAGGGTTGATTTCTTCCTGTCTGAATCTAAAAATATACTGCTACCATCATTAAATATTGTTAATATTTTAATCTCTGGTCTCTTGATCTATTGCAATGGGGGGAAAATACCTCTTCCTTTCCTCTTAACATTTTTCCTCAAATTAAGTCCTTGTCTTGCCTTTCCTTGCCCAACCCCCTTTGCAATCCTGCCCTAAGTGGATTTAATCCATTAAAAAGAAATCAGTGGAAATAGATTCTCTGCTTCTCTTCAAGCAACAGTTCTAAAAGCATTTCCCTTGGGATTTGAGCATGAACCAAACATGAATCTATCTTTTCCTTCAGCTAAGGCTCTCTCCCACAGCTCAACATGCCTTTCTCTCTCTTTACCTCTCTCTCTAACAACACACTTGCTTTCTATTTCCAGTTCCTTCTGGTATACACCACAGCCCCAGATGTTCAAGTTCTAAGTCATCAAATCTGTCACAAAGCTCATCGATTGAATGCATATATAACCCTCCCTCCATAAGCCATGAAGGTCAGATGAGAGCCATTACCAAAGCAAAAATCCCCTTGCCCTGTCCCAGTAGTTCAGTTGGTTAGAGCATCATCCCTATCCATCAAGGTTGCTGGTTCAAGTCCTGCTCAGGGCACATCAATCAATGAATGCATAAATAAATGGAACAATAAATCCATCTCTCTCTCTCTCTCTCTCTCTCTCTATCTCTCTCTCTCTCTCTCTCTCTCTCTCTATATATATATATATATATATATATATATATATATACACACACATACATATATATAAATTAAAAAGCAAAAATCTCCAACAGAAAAGTAGTGAATCAGTAAAAGAATATGAAATAAAATATAAGTCAGTTTGAAGGGCCTATAATTTGAAGAAAATGAACTTCAGTTTCTAAAGAAGATTTAAATAGAACTACAGTTAATAAATACCCTTTCACATTTTAGAAATAGTAGAGATTAGTAGTATATAAATACATGAGAAAAATTTTAAGATAATTATAGTGAAAACAGCTGAATTTTTAAATATATTTTTATTGATTTTTATTTGCAGTATAACTTATATTTAATAGTAGTACGTATGTTTTCCTTCCCCCCCCCAATATCCTCCCCCCAACCTCCCTTACCTCCCAGCACATGTTCCCACCTGCCCCCCTCCCTGCCCCAGTGTCTTTCATTCATTGGTTATGCTCATATGCATGCATACAAGTCCTTCGGTTGATCTCCCCCAGCACCCGCCTTCCATCCACCCCAGCCTTCCCCCTGTAGCTTGACAGCCTGTTCAAGGCCACCCTGCCTCTATATCAATCACTCTCCCCTGTTTCGTTTCTTCAAAAATATCTTGCCTTGTTGAAACCGGTTTGGCTCAGTGGATAGAGCATTGGCCTGCGGACTGAGAGGTCCCAGGTTCGATTCTGGTCAAGGGCATGTACTGTGGCTGCGGGCACATTCCCCAGTAGGGGGTGTGCAGGAGGCAGCTGATTGATGTTTCTGACTTTCTATCCCTCTCCCTTCCACTCTGAAAAATCAATAAAATATATTTAAAATATATATATATCTTGCCTCTGCATACTAGAAATAAATGTATAAGAACAAAAAATGTTTGAGTGTCAGTTTCAATGTCTAACTGTTCTGAGTCCCAGTTTCAATGTGAATTTTTTTACTTATAAAAAAAATTGAAACTGTTTTCCTATTGAGGTAGAAAAAGAGATAATGGACAGGAGAAAGTGAGCGGTTAATGTATACTTTATACATACCTTATCTAATAAAAGAGTAATATGCAAATTGACCATACCTCTGATCAAGCCACACCCACAAGCCAATCGGGAGCAAATAAACCCCAACCAAGAGGGCTGTGGCCACTGAGAGCAGGAGGGAGGCTTGGGTTTCCCCGGAAACAGAGGAAGCCAAGCTTTCTGCCTGCCCTTGCTGGTCTAGGCCTCCACTCAATGCTACAAAGTTTCAATTATAGAAGATATATCCCAACAGAGAATGGCGGCAGCGACAGAGCTGAAGAGAGCAGAGGCTAGGGTTGCCCAGGCGATGGAGGAAGCCAAGCTTTGCAGCTCTGGCCAGCCTAGGCCTCCACTCTAGGCTATAAAGTTTCAATTATAAAAGGTAAATGTCCCAACAGAAATGGATATCACCACTAAGCAAGCGGAAGGCTTGGCTCTGCTCCAGGCTACAAAGTTTCAATTGTAGAACATAAAATAAATCCCAGATACCAAGGCCTCCAATTGGGTCGCAAGGGGGGCGTGGCTAGCCTGCAAACCACCTCAGGCCTCTCACCCAGGCTGTCCCACACCCCAAGGCAGCCCCAATCCTGATCCGGGACACCCTTCAGGGCAAACCAGCTGGCCCCCACCCATGCACCAGGCCTCTATCCTATCTAATAAAAGAGTAGTACACAGATTGACCATCACTCCAACACACAAGAGGGCTGCTCCCATGTGGTCAAATATCCTGCCCCCATGTGGACACGAGATGGCCACCACAAGATGGCCAGCAGGGGAGGGGAGTTGGGAGGGACCAGGCCTGCAAGGGAGGGCAGTTGGGGGTGATTAATCCTTCAGGGGAGGGCAGTTAGGGGTGACCAGGCCAGCAGAGGAGGGAAGTTGGGGCAAACAGGCTGGCAGGGGAGCAGTTAGACATCAATCAGGCTGGCAGGGGAGTGGTTAGGGGGTGATCAGGCTGGCTGGCAGGCAGAAGCAGTTAGGGGCAATCAGGAAGGCAGGCAGGCAAGCAGTTGGGAGCCAGCAGGCTTGGATTGTGAGAAGGATGTCTGACATTGTGAGAAGGATGTCCACCTGTGAGGGCAGTCAGACATCCCTCAAGGGGTCCCAGATTGGAGAGGGTACAGGCTGGGCTGAGGGACAACCCCTCCAACCCCGTGCACAAATTTCGTGCACCAGGCCTCTAGTCTATAATAATAAAAGGGTAATATGCTAGTTAGACTGGACAGCCGAACAACCTTCCAGACAAAATCACGGCTTCGAGGGCCAAGCCCCTTGCATGAATTTTGGGCATCGGTCCCTAGTTTTGAAATAAAACCTGGGGGGTTTCTAACTTTTTCCATAATGATTTTCAGTCCATCACATCCAGGTCACTTATCCAAGGGTCTTAAAAAAAAAAGGCTAGGCTAGGTGTCTGAGAAATATAGCTATGGTCAATTAGAACTGATGTAAAAATAGAAAATGCAATCTACATCTGATAGAGTACTTTTTTGAGGCAATAAGGCTCTCTGCCATCAGCTCATCATGGATATTTTAATAACCAGTGTAAGGAGGGCTGGTGCAAATGCAATCAGCTAGGAAGCTGTTGAGGGCCTGACTCTAAAATGGCAGTGACTGGATTTGGTGAAGAGAGGAAGTTTCAATTTCTATCTCAACTGAAATCATGAAGCTGGAAGGAATATGAGATTTTCCAGTCCTCTCTGCTTCTCTAATCATGTGTTTTAGAAATCCATTTCTGAGAAGGGATCCTGCAGTTACCTTGGGAATGCAGGAGGGCCAAGTGCAGTCTAATATGACCTTCAGGGTGGTTGAAGTGCCTCTCAGATGGGACGCATGAGCAATGTCTTGGGGCTATCAGCCAAAGAAATACTCTGTGATGTAAAACCATCCCTTTCTTTTAAACACACACACACACACACACACACACACACACACACAACCTCTTTACTCTGTTCTTTAAATGAGGCTGGAAAATTCCATAGGCCTGACCTGGCTAAGTGCCTGCTAAGTGTCTAGCCAGTTTGTATCCTGAAACACCTCAAGTCTAAAAGCAGTGCCCACTTACAAGAACTCCAGACTGGGGGAGTTTGTGTGGGATAAAACTTTTTAATTATGAAGAATGTTTTTAAAAATCCAAATTGAAACTGCAGATTGCAAACCTGTATCGCTTTCTTTCAGCCAAAATTCTCAAAAGTGATTATGCACCCTTGTTATTCTGTGAAGGTTTCTGCATCTGGCTAAATTTGCCAGTCTATTGGATCCCCATCCCTCCCCACCCTGTCAGTATTCACGTTTGGAACCCACCTGATCCCAGGATTCCGCCATTCGTCAACCTACAGCAATGCCTGAGGAGTAGCAGAATAATGGTTTCCGAAAGGTATCTACATATTAATCTCTGGAACCTGTGACTATGTTATATTATATGGCAAGGGGAACTTGGCAGATATGACTGAGTTAAGAAATTTGAGATGGGGAAGATTATCCAGGATTATCCAGATGGGACCAATGTAATCATAAGGATCCTTCCAAGTGAGGGAGAGGCAGAAGAGTCAGAATCAGAGAAGGAGATGTGATGGCAGCAGCAGTATCAGTATGATGCAATGTGAAGAGGACTGGACCAGCCACTGCTGGCTTGAAGGTAGAGGAAGGGACTAGGAGCCAAGGAGTGAAGGCAGGCTCTGGAAGCTGGAAAAGGCAAGGGAACAGATTCTACCCCTAGAGCTTCTGGAGGGAGTGAGGCCTTGCGGACACCTTGGTGTTAGCCCAGTGAAACCCACTTCGGACTTCTGACCTCCAGCATGGTGAGATAATAAAGTTGGCAATTTGTTACAGCAGCCACAAGGATACTAATAGGCCATGCACCTAGTCCAACCCTCAGCAGTGCCATTGGCTAGAAGTCATCATCTCGGACACTTTGCCTCCTCTGAGTTCTCTAAGCAGACACCTCTTCAGTCCACCATCCCATCATGCTGACCTCAAGAAACTATAAGGTTACAGTGAGGACAGGACAGCTCTTCTCAAGACCAGAAATAAGAACAAACCACACTCCTAGAAGAACTGGGCAACTGGCTGGAAAACCAAGGCATACGGTTCGATACAGGGTAGGGGCTCAAGATAAGGACACGGTGACTGGGATGGTAACACAAGGGGACAAGAAATACGATAAAAGCCAGTGACTGGAAATAGATTTTAAAGACAGAGCAGAACCAGTGGCTTATAGGACTTGAGGCCCAGAGTCTGGGCTCTGGATGCGAGAGCCCTGTGATGTCCTCTGCATAGACCCCGGCTGGTCTCTGGAACTGGTGCAGTGCTGAGCCAGCTCTGGCCATCGGAGTAGCTCCTGCTATGTGCAGGGATAGGAGGGAAGGAGGCAGGGAGATGGAGCTGGGCTTCAATTATTGAAGCAAGCATCTTATGGAATTCTCCTCTGGCTCTTCCAGTGAGAATTCTGCCAGACCATTTTGTTGGAAAGGGGCAGACAGAGGCCAAGTTCCTCTGCAAGCAGTCATTTTGGTCACTAGTAGTGAAGGAGCAATTATCCCTCAGGGGCAGGTTAGCAGAGAGAGCATTCTTTGCCCCACAAGCAATAGAACATGACGTAAACACTGCTGGGCAGAAGGAGCCCTATTGGCCCCTGTGAGGTTTTAAATAACGATTTTGTTCAATTTTTGCAATAGTTGATTCAGAGCCCTGATGAACTTGTTACTTCTTGGTGGTAAATTAGGCATCTTGGCAGGTGGTATTCCCTCCTGCAGATCTCTGGGAAACCATTTAATGCTGCAAAGCATTAGGAATTGGTAATCTATGAAAATAAATTGTTAATGCCAACAGCACTTTTCCCCTCCCAACATGGACACTGACAACAGGTCCTGTAAGGCATAAAGCTAGCAGTTTCTCAATTGAGAAGACTAAACTAACATAAAAGGCATGGAGAGAAATATATATGTTGTTATTTTTGGACAGCACTAAGCCACTTGAAAAAAATCATAAAAACAATTCCATGAAAATGATCCCAGGGACCTCTGCAGGGTCAGTGTCTGTAGCCCTTTTTCCATACAGTTATTCAAATAGCAAAGAAAGGAAGAACGCTAATTGCAAACAGTTCTCAAAATCCATAGGCTTATTTTGGCAAGGACAAATCTATACTGATCATACCCACATTTCTCAATAACAACCCCACCCCTCTTTTTTTTTTTTTTGGCCTCACCTACTTTCCCACTAAAAGACCTAAGCTTATTCAGAAATAAACACTATTTCCCAATAGAAAGAGATAATTATGAAAGCCACATAAAAAGAGCTTCCTCCACCTGACTTACTGTGGAATCTGGTCCAGGAGCTAGTACTACTTTACCTAATTACTCCAAAGGAACAAAGACACTTGGAGTTCATTACCCATTCTGGCACTTAGTAAATATTGATGACGTACAGCCTGCCTCAATTGAAACCATGCCTCTGTTTCCCCATTTAGAGAAGAGAAGTGACAATAATGCAGTATGTATTTAATCATGACCTGTAAGAACATGCAAGACCACAAATATAACAGCATTTTTAACTCTTCTTAAGTTGGGGGTTATAAAAATACAAGATCTTGTCATCATCTTAAAAACATTTCTGCCCGGCTGACGTGGCTCAGTGGTTGCGCATAGGCCCATGAGCCAGGAGGTCACTGGTTCAATTCCTGATCAGGACAAACACCCAGGTTTCAGGCTCAATACCCAGTGGCAGAAAGCAGCTGATTGATGATGTTTCTCTCTCAGCGATGTTTCTATCTCTCTCTCTCCTTTCTTCTCTCTCTAAAAATCAATAAAAACATATTTAAAGGGAAAAAAACATTTCCTACAAAGGCATTCCTTAGTCTCCTGACACATTTCACTGAAACACTTCAAATGAAGATGCTCTGTCTCAGGGGCTTAGAAAAACACTTGACTTCTTACTTAAGTCTCACCCAGTAAAATGTTTCAGTCATTAGGGAAAGCAACATGATGGGAAAGCTGAGGAACCAGAGTATCTTCAAACATTACAAAGCAGCTTGAAACATACACAATCTGACATAAGCTGTCAGGAAAGACAAAAATACAGCTTCCTGTGAGCAATAAAATCAATGGGTAATAAAAATAATGTGGAGAAGAATTGCAGGAAATCATTAATAGCAAATTTAGGCGTGATCATGTGAGGTTGTACACAGAGACAATGGGTAAACTACATGTCACTGGAACAGCTGGCGTACTTTCTGCATTTACTAACTATGCTGGAAACCTATCTACGCTATCCCTAAGAGAACTTATCCTGCTACCACAAAATCAGAATAGCCAAATATAAAAGTACATTGATTTGGCTGAAGCCGGTTTGGCTCAGTGGATAGAGCGTCGGCCTGCAGACTGAAGGGTCCCAGGTTCGATTCCGGGCAAGGGCATGTACCGTGGCTGCGTGCGGGCACATCCCCAGTAGGGAGTGTGCAAGAGGCAGAAGATCGGTGTTTCTCTCTCATCGATGTTTCTGACTTTCTATCCCTCTCTCTTCCTCTCTGTGAAAAATCAATAAAATATATATTTAAAAAATAAATAAAGTACATTGATTTGTTATGAGACCTTTAAGCTTTAAAATGTTTTCACTAAAAATACACATTTCCAAAATAGAGCTTTAAAAAGGCACTTGAATTTCAATATTCACTTGATTTTTTGAAAGTAAAGATGAATGAGTGAAAGAGATGTCAATAAAATTGAGAAGGAAAGGAAAGAGCATTTAAGTCCCATTTTCCCATACAGAGCCTAACTCTCTTCTAGCTACCCTCTGCTAAAACTATACTGAATAGACTGTCATAAAGGCGACTGCTTCTGCCAGAGGTCATTCACACAAGTTCTCCAGACCGGAGGACCTTCTCCCTGGACACAGCACTGGGTGTTGTTTCTCGCTAGTAGAGGAGCAGCCTTCCCACATCAGACTAGTCTAACTGCAAGAACTGCCGAAGACCCAGAGCCCTAGTCACATCCCCTGGGCTCTTCAATATGACCAAGTCTGACAGGAAATGGTTATTATCAAGAACGTAATGGAGATGGAAGGGTCTGCAAGCTTCTTTTTCCAGGAAAAGTATGATTCCTGGCTCAGCCATGTAGCTCACCCTTTTGGACATGATTTGGAGCAAGTAAATAAAATTTAAAAGCAAGGATACTTGTTTCCCTTCTGCCAGCTTACTTTTGTCTGTTGGCTTATAACACACAAAATACTTCTTTCTCTTGCCTACCATAAAGCCTGAAATAATGATGAGAGCCAATAGTCATTCCAGTGCTTTCCATGTGTCAAGTCTTGTTCTAAGTGCTTCACATGCAATAACTCCCATAAGAGGGTTATCAAGGTATAGGAATATAACTGACCCAAGTCACAAGCCAGTAAGTACATAAGGTGAACTTTGAACCTGGGCTGTGTGCTTCCAGAGCCTACTCTGAACCACTCTGCTCTGACAAGCACAAGCTTCCAGGCAAATCCCAGCCAAATAAGACTGTCCCTTTGCCCAGCTTACTGCTCTGGGAGTCTCCAGGGTGGAGACCTGCAAGAAACAACAAGGCATCTGGCTGTAGGTTGATATAAACTGCAGGCCAATGTTACCCAGAAACCCCTCTGCACTCCTGACAAATGCTAACGGAAAACAAGAGGTAAATCTGAGAGAAATATGTATCAGAAAATTACTGTTAGCATTTACAGAAAAAAACAAACCTGCTCTAGCTACTTTTCCTTCCTGTGATTTCTGGCCTTACCTCCTGGTTTTGTTTTGTTGGTTTTTTTAAACTAATTTTTCCATATGTCTTACTGACAATTCTGTATCTCAGAAGATAGCAAAACAAGGTACATGAACAAATGAGTCCTCTTAATTCCAACAAACTCCTGGGGATTTGGAAAGGTAATAAATAAGCATTTTGTACAGTCCACAGAGGTCAAGTAAAAAAATGCCAAGGTGACTTACACATGTACACTGTGTGTGAATTTATCAGTGTTAGACCTACCATTTACTTTCCCCATTCCCATTTTTATTTTATTCTTTTTTTAAATATGTATTTTTATTTATTTCAGAAAGGAAGGGAGAGGGAGAGACAAAAATATCAATGATGACAGAGAATCATTGGCCGGCTGCCTCCTGCACAGGGGATCGGGCCCTCAACCCCGATGTGCCCAGACCAGAATCATAGATGGATGCTCAACCACCAAATCACACTGGCTGGGCCTTTTTCCATTTTAAAAAGTATATTTTATTGATTTTACAGAGGGAAAGGGATAGGGATAGAATTAGAAACACTGATAAGAAAGAAACATCATCACCTTCCTCCTGTACAACTCCTACTGGGGATCGAGCCCCCAAAGAAGGTACATGCCCTTGACCAAAGTAGAACCCAGGACCTTTCAGTCCAAGGGCAGATGCTCTATCTACTGAGCCAAAGCAGTTAGGGCCCATTCCCATTTTTGAAAAAGCCACTGTAGTCAAATAAATGTGGGAAATGCCATAGAGGTTAACACTGTTCCTTAGCAAAGGCCTACTGAACACAGAAAAACATTAAGGCTCGCAATAAAAGACCTTGAGGGGCAGTGGCAGAGATGTTGTAACAAAGTAGAAGACAGACCCACTAGCCTCCTGCTGTGATTATTTCTATCTACTCTGTTCTTTGCATTCATCTAATCTCCCTTCTTAGCCTGTGAGTCCCTTGAGCTCAGGAAACATCCTATTCAGCTTTTTCAGGTACCTGGGGGAAGAGACTAGTCAGTCCCTCATCAACATTGCTCAAACCCTGTTGGTGGAGCTGCCCCAGGAGTGTGACCTAACTTAACATCACTGATCTAACTGGAAATATGCCTACACACCCTGCCTGCCTCCGTTTTCCCTAACCCCCCGCAATGGTGCAAACCTCTTCACTCAGCTAATCTCACAATCTCATCTCTGTCCTCAGCCCTGGCTGGCTCTTCCTCCCCTTCCTGATCCCACTTGGAACACTTCTCTGCCCTCATGAACCTTGGTCTTTGGCCAAACACATCGCTACACTGCTCAGCCTGGAATGTTCTCTCCACCACCTTGCTTAGATGAAACCTGGCTTTGTGCTGACAACACTCTCAAGTTGGGGTGGCTCACTTTCTTTTCCCTTCCCTGTGCACCAAACATGCTTTTTCTCCAGTTCACCAAAGCTGAGAAACCTCAAAGTCATCTCGACTCCACCTCCTCCCCTCTCTCTTCCTCCCACTTCTTCCTCCTCCTCTTACTCCCCCTTCAAGAGTTACCAAATCCTGTTGATTCTATCACTGAAATACCTCTTACACTTTTCCCCTTATCTCCATTCTCACTGCCTCAGTTATAGCCTTTGTTATATATCTCTTTGGAACTACATATTTTAACTAGTTACCTGGCCTCCAGACACCCAACATCCGGTCCATCTCACATATTGTTGCCAGTGCATTTTCCACTGAGTACCTACCGCATTCCAGGCAGGAGGTGGGGGTGAGTGAGGCACTGGGAACAGAGATGGATACACAGTTTCTGACTTCATGACTCATATCTAGAATGTGTAGGAAATATTGTTCCCTTCCCCCCTTCCAGAGTACATTTATCCCCCCAACAGATCTCTCTTTTTTATACCTTTATGCTTTACTTATACATCAGACACTTTCCATACATTAATTCTCACAAAAACTCCATAGGTAGTACAACTATATATCCCCATTTCACAGATGAGGAAAATGAGATCTGGTTATTTGCTTCAGTTCACAATGCAAGCAGGTGACAAGTCAGATTCAAGCACAGGTCTGATTCTTGGGCCTGTGATCTTTCTCCCACGTTTTAAGTAGGACACTGAGACCTTGGAAAAGAACCCAGGATGGTGAAGAATCTTGAAACCAAGAAATGGTGTGGAATAAAGGAAATAAATAAAGGCTCTTTGGCTTTTTTTTAAATATATTTTATTGATTTTTTACAAAGAGGAGGAGAGAGGGATAGAAAGTCAGAAACATCGATGAGAGAGAAACATCGATCAGCTGCCTCTTGCACAACCCCCACCGGAGATGTGCCCGCAGCCAAGGTACATGCCCTTGACCGGAATCGAACCTGGGACCTTTCAGTCCAAAGGCCAACGCTCTGCCACTGAGCCAAACCGGTTTCGGCGCTCTTTGGCTTTTTAAAGAGTGAATTTACAAATGACATGGTAGCCTTGGCCAATTTGCTCAGTGGTTAGAGCATTGGCCTGCTGACCAGCAGGTCTTGGGTTTAAGTCTCAGCCAAGGGCATGTACCTTGGTTGCAGGTTCAATCCCCTGCCCAGGATAGCCCTAGGCCCCTATTGGCCCCAATTGGAACACAAATGAGAGACAGCCATTCTATGTGTCTCTCTCTCCCCCTCTCTTCCTCCCTCCCACTCGCTCTAAAAAAAAAAAAATCAATGGATAAAAATATCCTCGGGTGAATTTTAAAAAATAAATAAATAAATATGACATGATGACTGCCTCCAAATATTTAAAGGGTTGTCATGTAAAAGAGGAAGCAAACACATTCTGCGTAGCTGCTAACAGCAGAGGTAGGCCTAGCCCATGATGGAACTTCAGAGTAAGTTTCAGCTCAAGAACTTTTTCTAACATAGCCCTCTAAAAGGCAGGGAGTGTTTAAGAAGCCAAACAATAATTCTGTCACGGATGCACATAAGGGACATTCCTGCCTTGAGCGGGCTATGGGCCACAACACCATTTCTGTGCACATCAGACTCACCAGTTTTTAAAAACACAGATGCCTGGTCCCCACCCCAAAGCAAACAGAATCTTGGAGGTGGAGACCATTTTTTTTTTGTTGATTTGTTTTTTTGCAAGAATTACAAACAAAGTAATAAATCTGTAAGATTCAAATCTTCAAAATGAGAAATACAAATGGCTAATCAACATACAAAAAAGTGTTCAAGAGTTCTCAAAGAAATGTAAATTAGAACTATTATGTACCACTTATCTCTTATCAGATTATACAGATTAAAAATATTGATAAGCAGTGTTGCCAAGGGAGAGGGGAAATGAACACATATTCATTCTGGTGATGAAAAGAGTAAATAGCAACAACTTTGTGCAGAGCAATTTAAGAGTGTGTTTAGAGGAATTTTTAACACTAAAAATGTGTCTAATGTCTGCACAAGCAATTCCAATGCTAGAAGTTTATTTGAAAAGGACAATCTAACAGTTTGACAATGCCTGCTCAAAGAAGTTCATTCAATTAATGTTTATACCAGTAGTATAAAAAGGAACTTTCTATAATGATGAGAATGTTCTCTGTCTGTGCCATCCTATGTGGTGGCCACATGCATGTGGCAACTGAGCACTTGAACTGTGGCAAGTACAATTTAGGAGTGAATTTTTATTTTTTAAATTAATTTAAATTTAAATATAGTAGCTACTGTAGTAGACAGCTCAGGTTTATAATCCCACAAAATTAGAAATTATCAAAACACCAAACAATAAAGGATGATTACCTATTGCCCACCCATAGTCGAAATTTTGCAGTCATTAAACATGAGTATGTAAAGCTATGTTTATTGGTGTAAAGAAATATTCAGCCCTAACTGGTTTGGCTCAATGGATAGAACGTCGGCCTGCAGACTCAAGGGTCCCAGATTCGATTCCGGTCAAGGGCATGTACCTTGGTTTCGGGCACATCCCCAACTGGGGATTGTGCAGGAGGCAGCTGGTCGATGTTTCTCTCTCATCGATGTTTCTAACTCTCTATCCCTCTCCCTTCCTCTCTGTAAAAAATGAATAAAATATATTTTTAAAATATATATTCAGAAGATATTGGTAAGTGGAAAAAAAGTATTTTTAAGTTTATATGATATTCTTATCCAATCCATTTTTTCATACACACACAGAGGAGACAGACATATATACATATGTTAGAATATTGAGTTCCCTGAATGATGAGATGCTGATCGTTATTCTTTTCTGGTTTTCTAACTCTTCTACAATACACATGCATTATGTAATGAAACAATAAACATTTCAAAAAGAAGGCTTACTGAAGATTAGAATAGGAAAAGAATCAATCTGGAGAATTTAACATGTTCATCTTAAAAAACAAATTATACCATTTGGTGCTTCAAAGAGGGGTGAGTGAGAAGGCCTCTCTGGTTTCACAGTAAACTCTGCCATGGGCTTTTGGAAAGATCCTCCAGGAGTGACTTGCTCCAGGCTTGCTTAACCTGGAAAAGCCCACAGGCATGGTGAGGAGCCATATTTAGGAGCCAACAGTGAGGGTAACTTTCCTGACTCTCAGTTCATTCAGGTCCAGGCTAAGTCTCTGAATTGGAAACGCATGGCCAAAAAGTCCACTGAAACTGGCTTTATTCCCCAAGTGTCAGTTGTTTTGTCCTATATTAAGTACTTTCAGCAAATTCCCCTGGGGATGATGGAGCAGAGGAGCTCCCCAAGACCTTTTCAGGCCTTCCCTAAATTCCAACCAAACATTCCATGCAAAGGTAGTGTGTGCCAGGTGGGGGGAGTCAGCAGCTGCAGAATCTTTTCAGCCATTCTCAGCTTTGGGGGAGCTTTTCTCTACTGGAGTTATATGAAATCTGGCTGATGCTAGCCAGGGGATATTGCATGCATTACCCTGCCTCAAGGGGCTACAACCCGTAATATCTAGCAACTCTTTCCTGATCCTCTGGCACACAAAGGATTGAGGGTAAATTCAGCAGCAGCAAGCAAACAGTGTTTAAAAACCCAGTAAGTAACTTTCCCAGGCACAATGACTTCTCTTAAGGAGCAGAATACAACAGGTTTATCAAATGTCTTTGTTCCCCCAGATACAAATAGCTATATCCTGAATGGTATCAAAATCAGCATTAAAAAGTCTGCATTGAAAACATGTATATATGCAAACACTTCTCAGTTAATCACATACATTCTCAAGTTATAATATTCTTCCCAAGCCTCCCTTGAGAAACCTCTGCCAATGTTCAATTCTGTAATTACCCATTTCCTTAGGTTAAAACTGACCTTCATAAAAATGCTAAACTTACAGGAAAATGCAGCAACAAAACAGTGCCTCTCTGTGTACTTCATTATACAGTTAACAGATTCGTGGAAGTGCTAATAATAATGAAGGTCTGACTACACGACTACATGCTATATATAGCCCAGGCCTCCTGAATTTTTCAAACAGTGAGCAAAATGGAATAATGTTAACAACATACCTACAAGGATATGATTGTAAAAAAATAAAATAAAAAACACACCACCTAAACAGGAAGCACTGTATATTTGTTCAGCTTGGTGAGAAAAAGTTCTAGTGAGAAATACACTAGAGGAAAGCTTGAACTGCCGTGAGAATGACTCCATACTGAAGTCCTAATAACTGGAGTGCCATGGGTTTACAGTAGCAAGTGTATGTCCAACTTCAGATATCCCTAATAAACACTTGAGGGTTTATATCGGGAAAGAATCAGAAGTTATGGAGACAGCTGCACTGTGGTCCATCGGATCTCCGGCCACCGTGACTTTGATAACTTTAGTTACCAGCTCTTTGTGTCACAAAAGCAGGGGCCAAGAAAGTGAACCATTTAGGAGAGTGCACTCTATTTAAGAACTTTTCCTCATTTCTTAACTGATTGAACTGCTTGAAAACTGCACTCACTAAGATGCTATGAATAATCTAAAATTGACTTCTATGCATATTCTGGGTATTCTTTTGACAAACACATGCACAAAGAGAAAGATCCAACCCCAGTTGGAACTAAAAAAAAAATAAACAGAGAAAAATTCATCCACATTCACTTATAATTATAGGGCATCAGGCATAGTGTCTTGCACACAATAGAGGTTCGACAGATACTGGTTGATTGAGATTCATAGAATCTGTTCTACTCCACTGCCGCCCAAATCTCAATGTGGATCACACACCAGAGTAGTAATACATATTATTCCTGTGCTTTGCCTGGTAAAAATCTATGGCCCTGGTTCCAATAAACTATGCAGGCACTGTCTCCAGAACACTCTTCTCCCACTAACAGTTTTTCCAGCTTTTCCACAGAGTCAATAATTAAGAAGAGCCAACTGCACCTGTGCTGCACAAAATTCTTTTAAAAACCTGAGCAAGAATGCTAAGGTTAACTTTTTGCTGCTGAGGGTGGCAGAGCAAATGCCGATCAAATCCCAGGGAGGTTTGCTGAATCCCATTTATTCTCTTAAGACCATGTGTCCACTTCACAGGCTCCCTTCATGTGATGTGCTAAGCCGGCGCCCCCTGCTCAAGCAAGGTTTTCTCTCTTCCTGAATTTAGGAAAGCATTTCTTGTACTAGACAGATTGAATCACTTGTTAACAATTACAGGAGAGCCCTGGTAGAAATGCCCTGCACACAGCTTGCCTTCCTCTCTTAACTGGCTGATGACAATCTAGGTTCTAATCTGACCCAACAGGACCTCATTCTAAAATCAGTGAAACATACAATAAGCCAACTCCATGTAAAAAACATTAAAGGTCTGATTTTTGCTCTGCTAAACAGCAGGATTAAACTTCCAAGGGTTCAGCCAGATAGAGAGATTTCTTTAAAGTCACTTGGCTTTGCACAGTTGTAGCTATTAGGGATCAGATCATTATCTCAAAGGTATATATTTTACCTTTGATCCTCCTCCAGAACTCCCACTAATGTCAACTCTCTCCACACTTGAGATCAGGCCCCTGGCCTCCCTTTAATGTTGGTTTTATCGCTGATTTTACAAGATCAACAGAAAAAATTACAAGGAAAAGCTGTGAAGTTCCCTTTCGATGATAAGTTGTTTTAACAAAAAGAGTCCACTTTTAAGTGATGAAATTTAAACACAGCATATGATACGCTGTAAGGCAGAGTGGAGAGTAAATAGAACAACAAACAAACAAAGCCAAAGTAACAAAAACGCTCGTTAAGCAGTCCGATTGCTTATTTAGGGCTCCCCAAGTCCAGGAAATTAGCAACGAGTGTCTAGAAAACAGGAGCAGCAGCTAGTGCCCGTTAGCACCCATGATCTTTCTCCAGTCATACAAACGGATGAGGCTGAGGATGTGATAGGAGGTTCCCAGGGGATCAGTCAGCGCGCTTTCAAATCCCCATCCCCCCAGGCCTAACTGGTGGGGTTCTCACTCCAACTTCTACACATCAGAATTGAAAAATTACAAGGAAAAGCTGTTAAGTTCCCCATCTTCCTCCAAACCCTCACAGCCCCCTATCTCCTGGGTCCCCGGGGACACCTAGCCCCGAAGCGGCCGACCCGCGCCCACCAGCCGTGGAACCCCGTTGTTTCCAATCCCCACTCTCTGTGGCTACGGCGGCAGAAGCAACCCTTAAACACCACCACACCACCCTCTTTCTCCCCTCTTTCTCCCCAGTAGCAGGAGGAAGTCGCTCTGCTTCCTCTGTTCTCAACGCCCGCCAGAGCTGAGACGCTCGGGGCGTTTTGGGTGGGGTTTTTTTTTTTTTCTTTTTGTATTCACGGTGTGTGTGTGTGTGTGTGTGTGTGTGTGTGTGTGTGTGTGTGTTCGCGCGCGCTACTGTGTGAGTGCAAAACCTTAAACGCATCCTTCTGCCTAGGCTGCCTCAGGTGCCAGCAGGCGGGAATCGGGATCTCGTAGCGCTTGATTCCCGGTTCTTTGTGGCGGGGCTAGGACTGCGAGGGTCCGCTCCCCAGCTCACACCCCGGGCCCGGACCCCGGTTCCGAGCCCCCATGGCCCGCCAGAGTCCAGCCGGGCACACGCCCTCGCCATGCACTGCAGTCGCGGAGCTGTCAGCGGGCGCCCAGGACTCCCACCCTGGCCAGCGGCGGCCGGTGCGCAAACTTACAGAACCAGAGACGGACAGCACGGGAGCAAGGGGAGCCTCCCGGAGCGCCTTCTGGGTCCCAGCCCCCGCACGTGGAAACCCAGCCATCACTCCGGCCCGAAGCGCGTCCCCCACAGACACCCCGTGCCTCGGCCACTCACTCACCAGCACCACAGAGCCGCGTACGGCCTCCGACACGCTCTGCCGAAGCTCAGCCGCTGTGCCGGGCTTGCTGAGCCGCTTGGTGAATTTGCGCACTTCAGCCATGGACACCGGTGCAGGTCTCGGAGGGTGTGCTCAATGCCCCGAGCCGGGCCGGCCGAGGCCACTGCTGCTCCCTGTTTACCCGCAGGCCGGCCGGCCACATACACAGCAGCGCGGCGCCCGCCGCCCCTCCCTCCCTCCCGCGGCTCCTCCCCCCCCCCCCCCCGCCCCCTCCTTTCCTCCCGCGCTCGCTCGCAGTCCAGCCACTCCTCAGCAGCGGCCACTCCCCCCCCCCTCGAGAAATCAAGCCCTACGCGGGACCTGCCCAAGGAGGAGGGCGTGTCTAGGAGAAAGGGTGTGTGGATGGGGGGAGGGGGAAGGGGGGAGAGACCTGGGGGGGACCGAGGTCACGAGGGAAGAGGGGGGAAGTGGCAACCGCTCGGGCTCCGCCCGCAGACACTGTTGCTGGTGCAGCCGCATCCGGGAGGGGAGGTCTGGCTGCTGGTTATTTGCGCGTGTGGTGGTGTTATTTTGGTGGATGAAGAGCGGAGAAGGCAGTTAATAAAATGTCTCCTAACGTGGGGCGTGCGCTACTCCAGGGTTCCTTTGCCGCCCCAGAGGCTGCAGTGCCCTCGAAGGGCTGGGGACCTATGCGTCCGCCCCACCCAGCAAGCTACGAAGCGCAGGCGGAATGGATTTTGAAAACAACGTGGAGCGGCCGCCTATTGTGTGCTCCGCCTGGCAGGGGTCGCACGCACCCCTGTGGAAGGAGGGAGAGCGGTTTTCTGGCCGGAGTGGCTAGCCTGGATCCTCTCCCCTCCCACGGCATTTTTCTTACTCAATTGGTCCTCCTTCTCAGAGGCCACCTCCTTAGAGAGCGATGAGAATTGGAAACTTGCAATGGCAGACGCCCCCCCCCCACCGCCGCCGCCACCACCACCACCACCACCAGGGCTGGAAAGCTGGTGATGAAGCCTAAGCCTAAGGCAAGCTGCTAGTTAAGCAGTGACTATGCACCAGGGGTGTGGTGATGGTGTCATTGGGAAGGCCATTGCCTGGTCTCTGGAGGACTACAGGTTTCTAGAAGCTTTCATGTGCCCTGCCATCACTGCTCCATTTCCTACTCCTTTCCTTATTGTCTTCACCTTCCAATTGTTTTCCAAGAATCAAAAAACATTTTCTAACTAGTTGTAAAACAGCTATGCTTAAGGCAGAAATAAGAATGGGAATCTTGAAGTACCAGTGACCCCGTTAAACCTCCCCAAGTGCAAAGTCAGAGAGGCTCCACTGATCTAGCAGTTTCTGTCTCGTTACTTCATTTGTGGAGAGTTTGAAACTGGCCCATAATTTCTGGGGAACCATGCAGACCTTCTAAGAGAATTCTTACAACTGCCAGAGGGCACTTTTCCCAACTTCAAAGACCAAGCAGTCACACCTTAATAAGGAACTTGGTTATGAAAAAAAAGGACATGGTTAATGGTTTCTGGGAACCTAGCAAAGAACAAGTCTCTTAGCAGCAAGCCTATTTCAGCAGTCTTCATATTAGTCTTTTTAAAATATACTATTTTTATTGATTTCAGAAAGGAAGGGACAGAGAGATAGAAACATCAATGATGAGAGAGAATCATTGATTGGCTGCCACCTGCACGCCCCCCACCAGGGACCAAGCCAGCAACTCAGGCATATGCCCTTGACAGAATAAAACCTAGGACCCTTCAGCCCACAGGCAGACACTTTAACCACTGAGCCAAACTATCAAGGGCTTCATATTAGTCTTGACAATGCATAGATGGAGGGTCCTGGAGACCCTGTGACTCTAAAGGCAGAGGCCTTGTATCAGCACTCTTTGCTTTGCACACTGTGTGTGTGTGTGTGTGTGTGTGTGTAATTTGTTAATTGTTGAATGTAGATTTATCAGCATGAATTCATACCCTCCATTCCTTGAATGCCTGCATGGCCCACACTGTTGATTACCTCCATAATAGCCATAGCACTTTTATCCTTGCTAAGAAAGCCTAAATAAGTTTCAGGTATAGGACAGAGCCACAGGGCTTAGGGAAGGCTGGCCCAGGTCCAGGTGATGAATTATGACTGGTTTAAAAAATCATGATAATTCTCACTCTGTTTACTAGTGGGATAGTCTTGACACTGATTCAATTTGGGCCAAATGGAATATAAAAAGGAAGTGTGGGAGGAGTGCTCTTGAGAAAGTCCTTCCATCTTGACAAAAAGGGATGGGCAGAGAGACACCTACTCCTTTTTGAGAAAGATAATTTCTTGTAATGCATCTACCCTTGGCAGCCATTTTGCAACCACAAGGGAAGGCCAAGATCATTGCAGAGAAGCCAATCCAGAATCTGGATAGCACTGAACTGTTGAACCTATCTTAGCACTGCCTACCACCTAGTTCCCTTCTATGGGATACAAGTAAGCCATTTTGGTTTATGCAACTTTTTGTTGAATATTTTCTTCCTTTTAGCCAAAGGCATCCTTACTACTACAGACTCTATTGTAGCCATTGAAAGTACACAGGTTGAACAAGACAGACAAGGTCCCTCTTCTGGTGCAGCTTACATTCTAGTGCAAGCAAATGAACATGTTAATTTCAGACAGATAAGTTCTATGTGGAGAATTAAGTTAAGGTGACATGATAGAGTAATTGGAGTTGGAGACCAAATTTAGAATAGATGGTCAAGGAAGGCCTCTTTGAGGAGGTAAAAATTGAGCTGAGTATTGAAGGGAAAGGAGAAGCCAGCAGAAATCAGGAGGTAGAGCACTCCAGGCAGAAGAAATGACAAGTACAAAGCCCTGAGGATGAGAGCAAATTTAGTGTGTTCAAAGCCAGAAAAAAAGACAGTGTGGCTAGAGCATTGAAAAAAGGGGAGAGGCAGAGATTGAAGAAGATGGCAATTTCTGCAGAGACTTGTGAGCCATAAGAAGCATATGTCACACCGATGGTGTGCAAACACCATCTGGTCATTGTGCAGGCTCCATGCTCATTCCTGAGACTATAGGACACACTTCTTTGCTTTCGGGCTTCTGTTTAGTTACATTGTGCTATACACTGAGGAAGAATGCAAGATGAATAAAAGGCACTGTCCATTCACGAAGAAAAATGAAAGTCTAGAAGAGGATGTATTTCAGACTCAAAGTAGTCTGTGATAAGGGCCATATTTAAGCTAAGGAGGCACGTGAGAGATCACATCCGATTAAGCCAGTGGTCGGCAAAATCATTAGTCAACAGAGCGGCTATGGATTAGGCTATTAGGGTCTATGGAAGGCTTCTTGAAAGGAGGGGGCATTTGAGCTGGACCTTCAGGATGAGTAAAAGAATTTGAACATAACTATGTACACATGGGCGTGGAGGCCACGTGGGCATAGGCTACCAAAGAGACAGAAATGAACCTCACATCACCCTGCTTGGCCCCGGAGGATGGCTGGTTAGCCAGAGACGGGTAAGATTCCTCATGGGAGGGACAACCTAAGACAGGCACAGTCTCAGGGGCCATCATGAGAGAACATGGGGGCCAACAGAGGTGGGGCAGAGAACCTCACCCCCCCCCCCCAGCATTGCAGGGGCTTGAACACTCGCCCCTTCTGAAGGAGGTCTCCTGCCCCATGGCTACTTCACTTCCCACGCCCAGCTCAGATTGGGGCCCAGGTAACAGACAAAGACTTGAACCAGCCCAGATCAGAACCAAGGCATCAAACAGAAACTTGGCTAACAGCAGCTAGCACCAAGGATGCTCAGGGCCTACTCAAGAATGCAAAACAATCCTTGCCATTAATAATTACAGGGTAAACTAAGACTATTGTTAGAATATTAAATTTAACAATAAAACAGCAGTCAAGTTTTCAGATTAATTTAATTTAGCTAAGGTAGGAAATGTACAGCAGGAGAGGGACACCTTTTCTGGATGGGTAGAGGCATGCCCAACCAAGCATAAAACAGTTCAGGCGGTGGCCAAGAAGCTGCTAGAAGACATCCTACCCAGGTATGGATTTCCTGCTATGATAGGGTCAGACAACGGGCCAGCTTTTATTTCACAGTTAACACAGGCAGTAGCCAAGGCTATAGGAGCAGATTAGAAATTGCATTGTGCTTATAGGCCCCAAAGTTCAGGACAGGTAGAGAGAATAAGTAAAACTCTAAAAGAGACCCTTACTAAATTAACCATGGAGACTGGTGGGGACTGGGTAGCTCTCCTTCCATATGCCCTTTACCGGGTAAGGAACTCTCCCTACACCATGGTTTTTAAATCATATTACTGAATTTGTCTCTTAAGAAGGCTCCAGAGGACGCACATGGACATTTGGCCATGCCTCCGTGACAAGGCTGACCCAACCCCTCGCCTCGTCAATGCAGACTGGGGGGAGAATTGGGTTTTTGTCAAGAGGCACCACCGGGAGACCCTTGAGCCATGGTGGAAGGGCCCCTACATCTTGGTGCTGACTACACCCACCGCTCTCAAGGTAGACAGCTTCGCAACCTGGGTCCGCTACACTCATGTCTGCCCAACTGACCCCTCTGTAGTCCGGAAGGACTTCATTACACAATGGAGCCACAACCCGCTCAAGCTCAACTTACGGTGCATTTGACCCACCTAATGTCGGTAACTTTGTTGACTGCTGTCACCCACACTGCCAGGAGTCCACCCTTTCTTCCGGCAATAGTCATGGCCTGCCTCTGTATTCATGCAGCAAGGAGGCCTATGTGCAGCCCTAGGGGGGAATGTAAAGGCAGGACAGGACTGCAAAGACCATTTTGGACTGTGTGACTTGGCAGCCACCATGTTGGCCACGTGAAACTTACCTGGGGGCTGCCATCTTAAAATCACAAAGACCAACGCATAAACTCGGATGATGAGGGGGGACAGCAGGAATCAAGGATTTGATTTCCGGATAAGACCAGTAGGGAATGTGATACCCAGACTCAGAGTGGGGAGGAGGATAGAAGAGAAGGACGTGGTTCATCATGCTCAGACCAGACACCACCACCGAAATCCCCTTTAGCTGTTTGTGACATTTACTCAGCCCTCCCTTGCCTGAGGACATCCTGCTGCCAGAACACACCACAGCCAGATACCGGGTCAACAGGGCCCACCAGCCTGGGAAGAAAATTTAAAATTTCCCGCTTCCCTGTACTGTAACTGACCTTATGCTACCTTTCTTTGTGTGAAACCGGCCAATCACAAATTGCCAAATCTCCCTGCATTGGAGATAAAAAGTGCTCACTACCAAGGTTCGGGGCTTGCATTGCTCACTGCTGTGACAGTTGAGACGTGGACCGGGGCTCGAGTTGGTTATTAAAAGGCTTCTCAAAATTAAAAAAAAAAAGAACTGATATGCTCATTATATCAAAGTAATAGCAAAGTATTAGAAACACCCTAAATTGTGCCCATTGATAAGGGACTATTTTAGCCTTAGATATAGTGGGTGCTCAAAACATATTTGTGGAATTTATTATTCTGAGGAAGAGGGAAAATGGTGGTGGAACAGAAGGATGCAATCTGAATCTGGTACCAGGACAGAAGGAGGGAGCAGTTGAGAGTCGCACAGGGAATGTTTGTTGGCAAGTAGGGGGACAGCTGTGCTCCAGGAGAAGGTAGGGGACTGCTGGACTGGCCACCCCTGACCAAGTGGCCCCAGTGCTGCTGGGTTCTCTCTCAGAGCCACCGGCTCGGAGGTGGACTACGCCATCTTGAAGGGGAAGGGCCTGGAAATATACACTGGACAACTGAGACCCCCAGAACACTGGAGTCCAGTTGTCGTGGATGAGCAGAGTCTAATGAGCTCTGCGCTCCGGCACAGAAAGATCAGATTTTCCCTGGGATTACTTTGGGTGCGAGACCAAGGGAACTGGCAGAGCCAGGAGATCTGCGCCTTGGAACTCAGAGCTGGGAGATCTGCGCCTGAAGTAAAATCTGTGGCTGTTGGAGCTGGTAAATGTGGGAGAGGGCCCTTGGAGCTGGTGGCAGAGGGATTTCCCAGAGGGCAGCCCATTTGGACCTGACAGAGGAGGGAAACCCAAAAGATTTTGGGAGACTCCTGGCTGCTAAACAAGCAGTCACCATTAGAGAGGCAGCTCTGGAGCAGCCCACCCCCACAAATCAGTATTGAATAGCACAGGGATAGCGGAATTCTAGTTCAGGCTAGAGAGGACCAATAGACTCAGAGGTCAATCTAGAAACACTGCCACCCAGGGGCTGAATCACAAATTGACTCTTGTGTAACACAAGGAAATGATTTTATTTTCTCTTTATTCTACTTTGGGGTTAGTGTTCTATAGTCTATTTTCATCTACCCTTTAGTGTCTTTTACTCTACCTCAACTTCACCATTATGCCACCACTCTATTGCTAACCTTTCTCTATTTAGTGACTTGTTTCCCTTACACTTTTCCCACTTTAGATTTACCTTAATTCTTTCTTTTTACCCCTTGTTAAAATTTCACCCCACTTATATATCTAATCTCCAACCACCTACTCCAAGTACATACATACCTCTTGCCTCTCTAACTTCACTATCCTAAATTGTTTATCTCTCTGTCAGGTTGTTGTTTACTTGACTGTTGATTATATTGATTTTTTATACAGGTTTGTGAAATTGGTTTGCTAATTCTTTTATTTTGGCTTGTTTTGTGGGTTTTTTTGGTGTTGTTTTTTGTTTTCTTGTCCTCATTTGCATTGTTTATTTGATAGATTTTTGCTTCTGTGTTCCCTCACCTACCTTGATATTAATAGTTATATGTAGTTTGTATCAATCTCCAGGTACTTGTTTCTGGTTTTTGTTCAGATTAGTGGCTGTCCTATAGGAGTTTTCACCCCAAAGTTATAGTTTATTCCCCTTTTCTTTTTTTAAATTCTTCCCAATATCATTTTGGCATTCCTGTCTTTCTTTTTTTTATGTGTGTGTGTGTGGGGGGGGTTCTCTTTTTGTGTGTGTGTGTGTGTGTGGGTGTGTGAGTGTCTCTGTGTGGAGGGGATTCTCTTTCTTTTTTCTCACCTATCTCCAAATTTGCCTTTCTCTGGCGATCACCTTTATTTGGAGTTACCAATACTGTGACTACATTCCTGTTCAGTGCCTGGTGCGTTGCACCTGGTTGTGTTGTATTTTGTGTCTTTAAATCAACACAGGAGAGTGAGAACTACATAACCAGACACACAAAAAAGAGCGACCATGGGGAGACAAAGAAACAGCCCACATATGAAAGAAAGAAAGCCTCACCAGAAAAGTAGGTAAACGAAATGGAAGTTAGCAACCTGTCAGAGAAAGAATTCAGAAAAATGGTCATAAGATGGCTGAAAAGAATAGAAGACAAATTTGACAATATGAGTAAGAACCAAGAGGAATTGAAGAAAAACCAAGAGCAAATGAGGAAGACCCAGGAAGAAATGAAGAAGAGCCAAGAAGAAATGAAAAGTGACATTGCTGAAGTAAAGAACCCAATACAAAGTATTAAGAGTAGACTAGAAGAAGCAGAGGACCACATCAGTGAGCTAGAAGACAAGGTAGGAAAAAATAAGCAAATAGAGCAGCTTCTAGAAAAAAAAATTAAAAAGCAGGAAGAAAGCCTAAGGGAACTTTGGGACAGCATGAAACAAAACAACATCCGTATAATTGGGCTTCCAGAAGGACAGTAAACTGAGCAAGGAATAGAAAACCTGTTGGAAGAAATAATGACAGAAAACTTCCCTGATATAGGAAAGAAAAAAACCACACAAATCCAAGAAGCTCACAGAGTTCCAAGCAAAATGAAACCCAAAAGACCTACGCCAAGGCACATTATACTTAAATTGGCAAACACCAATGACAAAGTAAGAATCTTCAAAGCTGCCAGAGAGAGACAGAAAGTCACCTACAAAGGAACGCCCATCACACTAACAAGTGATTTCTCAACAGAAATGTATCAGGCCAGAAGGCAATGGAATGAAATATACAAAGTCATGCAAAGGAAGGATCTGAATCCTAGAATACTGTACCCAGCAAGGATATCAATCAAAATTGAAGGTCAAATCACAGACAAAAAAGGACTAAGGGAATTCATTACCACTAAACCAGCAATGCAAGAAATGCTAAAGGGTCTGCTGTAAAAAGAAATAGGAAGCGAAGAAGGAACACAGGGGTAAAGAACAAAAATGGCAACAAATACGTACCTATCAATAATAACTTTAAATGTAAATTGATTAAATATTCCTATCAAAAGACATAGGGTAATAGACTGGATAAGAAAATACAACCAATGTATCTGCTGTCTACAAGAAACCCACCTCCGAAAAAAAGACACACGCAGACTGAGGGTGAAAGGATGGGAAAAGGTTCTTCAGGAGAATGGAAATGATAACAATACTTATATCCAACAAATTAGATCTCAAAGTGAAAAACATAAGAAGAGATAAAGAAGGCCACTTGATAATACTAAAGGGAGCAATCCAACAAGAAGAAATAACTCTGGTAAACATATATACACCCAATACAGGAGCACCCAAATACATAAAAAAACTCTTGGAGGATATCAAGGGAGAGATAGACAGCAATACAATCATAGTAGGAGACTTTAATGCTCCACTATAACCATTGGACAAATCCTCAAAACAAAAAATCAGTAAAGAAACATCAATCCTCAATGACTCACTAGACCAGATGGAATTAGTTGACACCTTCAGATCATTTCACCCCAAATCCACAGAATATACATTCTTTTCAAGTGCCCATGGGTCATTCTCAAAGATAGACCATGTGTTGGGTCATAGGCAAAGTCTCTCCAAATTCAAGAAGATAGAAATCATATCAAGCATATTCTCAGATCACAGTGGCATAAAGCTGGAAATCAACTACAATAGAAACAATCCAAAGAAATCAAACACATGGAGACTAAACAGCATGCTATTAAACTATGACTGGGTTACTAGAGAGATGAAGGAAGAGATAGAAAACATCATGGAAACAAATGACAACGATAGCACAACAATTCAAAAATCTATGGGACACAGTGAAAGCAGTTTTGAGTGGGAAGTTCATAGCTCTACAATCCTACTGCAGAAAAAAAAACAAGAAACAGTGGCAATAAATTATCTAACCCAACAACTCAAAGACTTAGAAAGAAAGCAACAAGAAAAGCACAGTGTAATCAAAAGGAAGAAAATAGTAAAAATCAGAGCAGAAATAAACAACATAGAAACCAAGAGACAATACAGAAGATCAACAAAACCAAGAGCTGGTTCTTTGAAAGGATAAACAAGATTGATGAACCTCTAGCCAGGCTCACCAAGAAGCAGAGAGACAGGACCCTAATAAATAAAATCATAAATGAAAGGTGTGAAATAACAACAGACCCATTCAAAATACATAGGATTGTTAAAAAAAATACTATGAACAACTCTACTCCAACAAACTGGACAATCTGGAGGAAATGGATATATTCCTAGAAAAGTGTAACCTCCCAAAACTCAATCAGGAAGAATCTAAACAGCTCAATAGATCAATAACTGTGGAGGAAATTGAAGCAGTCATCAAAAAGCTTCCACCAAACAAAAGCCCAGGGCCAGACGGCTTCACAGGGGAATTTTACCAAACATTCAAGGAAGAACTAAAACCTATCCTCCTCAGACTATTCCAGAAAATTCAAGAGGATGGAACACTTCCTAACTCCTTCTATGAAGCTAGCATCACCCTAAACCAGATAAAGATGACATAATGAAAGAGAATTACAGGCCAATATCCCTCAAAAATATAGATGCCAAAATTCTCAATAAAATTCTAGCAAATCAGATCCAGCAGTACATCAAAAAGATCATACGCCATGACCAAGTAGGATTTATCCCAGGAATGCAAGGATGGTACAATATCAGCAAATCAATAAATGTGATACATCACATAAAGAAATTGAGAGATAAAAATCACAGTCATATCAATTGACGCAGAAAAAGCACTTGACAAAATTCAACACCCTTTCTTGATAAAAACTCTCAACAAGATAGGAATAGAAGGATCATACCGCAACAAAATAAACGCCATACATGATAAACACACAGCAAACATCATACACAATGGGCAAAAACTAAAATCATTTCCCCTAAGAACAGGAACAAGACAGGGTTACTCACTCTCACCACTTCTGTTCAACATAGTATTGGAAGTATTAGCCATTGCAATTAGACAAGAAGAAGAAATACAAGGCATCCAAATTGGAAAAGCAGAAGGAAAGCTATCCTTATTTTCAGATGACATGATATTGTACATAAAAAACTCGAAAGACTCCATAAGAAAACTAATAGACTTAATAAATGAGTTCAGCAATGGAGCAGGCTACAAAATTAATGCCCAGAAATCTATGGCATATCTATACACTAATAGTGAACTTACAGAAAGAGAGACTAAAAAAGTAATCCCATTTACCGTCACACCAAAAAAAGTAAGATACCTAGGAATAAACTTAACTAAGGAGGTAAAAGACCTATTTGCGGAAAACTACAAGACACTAAAAAAAGAGATAGAGGAAGATGTAAACAGGTGGAAGAACATACCATGTTCATGGATTGGGAGAATCAACATCATTAAAATGTCCATACTACCCAAAGCAATCTAAAATTTAATGCACTCCTCATTAAAATACCAATGGCATATTTCACAGACCTAGAAAGAACTATCCAAAAATGCATCTGGAATAAAAAAAGGCCCTGCATAGCCACAGAAGTCCTGAGAAAGAAGCACAAAGTCGGTGGGATTTCAATACCAGATTTCAAGCTGTATTACAAAGCTTCTGTTCTCAAAAAAGCCTGGTACTGGCACAGAAACAGACATATAGACCAATAGAATAGAATAGAAAATCCAGATATCAACCCAAAACACTATGCTCAATTAATACTTGACAGAGGAGGCATGAACATAAAATGGAGTCAAGACAGTCTCTTCAATAAATGCTGTTGGGAAAATTGGACAGATATATGCAAAAAAATGAAACTACACCACCAACTTACACAATACACAAAAATAAACTCAAAATGGATACAGGACTTAATCAGAAGATGGGAAACCATAAAAATATTAGAGGAATCCACAGGACGAAAAAGCTCAGCCATATGCCAAAAGAACTTCTTCGATGATGCTGCTCCTAGGGCAATGGAAGCTAAAGAGAAAATAAACAAATGGGACTACATCAAAATAAAAATCTTTTGCACAGCTAAATAAACCATCAACCAAACAACAAGAAAACCCACTGTATGGGAGAACATATTTGCAAATGTTATCAGTGATAAAGGTTTAATCTTAAGCATCTACAGGCAACTCATACGACTTAATAAAAGGAGGACAAATGATCCAATAAAAAGTGGGCAACAGACCTAAATAGAATCTTTTCGAAAGATGACAAAAGGAAGGCCCAGAGACATATGAAAACTTGTTCAAAGTCACTAATTATCCGAGAGATGCAAATCAAAACGACTATGAGGTATCATCTCACACCTGTCAGAATGGCTTACATCAACAAATCAACAAACAACAAGTGCTTGGGAGGATGCAGAGAAAAAGGAACTCTCCTGCACTGCTGGTGGGACTGTAGACTGGTGCAACCATTGTGGAGAACAGTATGGAGTTTCCTCAAAAAAACTAAAAATGGAGCTCCCATTTGACCCAGTGATCCCACTTCTAAGAATATATCCCAAGAAACTCTAAACGCAAATTAGAAAGGATATATGCACCCCTATGTTCATAGCAGCACAATTTACCATAGCTAAGATTTGGAAACAGCCTAAGTGTCCATCAGCAGATGAGTGGATTAAAAAAATTGTGGTACATCTACACAATGGAATACTATGCTTCAGTAAAAAAGAAGGAGCTCCTACCTTTTGCAATAACATGGATGGAGCTGGAGAGCATTATGCTAAGTGAAATTAGCCAGGCAGAAAAAGATAAATATCACATGATCTCACACATTTGTGGAATATAATGAACGACATAGACTGATGAACAAGAACAAATCCAGAGACTGAGAAAAGTCCATCAGAATGTCACACCTCAGGGTAAGTGGAAGGTGGTGGGAGTAAGGGGGAAAGTCAAGAGTTGACCTCTTGAACTAAGGTAAGTAATTTGTGTTTTTACATCCATGACAAAGTTTATATAAAGTTATAAAAAAAATTGACAGCTAGTTTGAGATTGAATTGACATGGCCTAGAGCTTGTCATCTTCTATGGACACTAGTTTTTAGGCTAGGCCCCCCTTAACCTCCTGTGACACCATAATACCCTTGCATGATATTATTCTACAATATAGTTATAATTTTTGATATGTGACAACAGCATATTGTACAATTATCCTAAAGAAACTTACAAACTAATTCTTTGAATATTTGGCAGCAATTTAAAAAAGGATAGGAAAGGAATTAATCCCTTTCAGAATGAAGTAAGGCACTAGGAAGGCACTTGAGCATTCTATATTGGCCCCTCTTGCTCTTTTTGCCAAGAGAGACCCCCTTCTTACAATCCAAGGGCGCACATCTGTTGCCTGAGCTTTCAGTTCAAACTGTGGTTGAAGCCTCTGGGCAGCTGGCACCATGGATCTGTCTCTCGCTCAATGGTGTGAGCTGGGCCCTCTCTTGAGAAGAAACCCGGGTCCCCCGAGATATGTGATCAGTACCGGGACCCCACCAGCAGGCGAGGGGACCCCAAGACATGTGCTGGGCATGGAGGCACAGGGGCATAGACTACAAAGGAGATAGAACTTAACCTCACATCACCCTGCTTGGCATTGAAGGATGGCTGGTTAGCCAGAGACGGGTAAGATTCCTCAGGGAAGGAACAACCTAACACAGGCACAGTCACAGAGGGGCCAACGGGAGAGAACTAAAGGAGGGGCACAGATCCTCCCTCATTAACCTTGCAGGGGCCTGAACTCTCACCCCTTTTGAGGAAGGTCTCCTGCCCCCACAGGTGCTTCGCCTCCCACGCACAGCTCAGATCGGGACCCAGGTCGCAGAGAAACCGCCAGCAACAGCTGCTCTATATCTAAATTCAGTCTAGTACCATGAATGCTCAGGGCCTACTCAAGAATGCAAAAAATCCTTTTCACTAATATTTACAGGGTAAACTAAGATTTTCGCTTGAGTATTAAAATTGACAGTAAAAAGGGAACACCAAGATGGCGGCATAAGCATACACCTATTGTTCTACCCCGCGCAACGATTTAAGAACTACAACATAAGAGCAGAACAGACAACACCCAGAATCGCCAGAAAGCTGGCTGAATGTAAACTCCGCTAATAGGAGCAGAGGTGGGACACAGACTCAGGACCTGTGGGAGCGCAGACGGAAACAGGTTAGGAGCCGCCCTGGTCGTGTGCGCAGGCTGGGGCTGGAACAGGGACTAGCCGGATTTCTCAGATGGGGCCCAGATTTCCCGAGCCGGGCGAGGTCCGAGATCTGGGGTATGAGAAGTCTCCCTGCACAGATTCCCCAGAACCGGCGAGGTCCGAGGTCCGGGGGACGCACTCTGGAAGCGGGGCCCGGCAGAAGCTCCTAGTCCCAAGGGTCTCGCAAACCCGCAACTTGCCCCCTGGAAACTTGTCTCCTGGTTCCGGAAACCATCTATTTTACAGCCCTGGGCTGGACTTTTGGTGTGCAGGCACATTTGGGGAAAGGCAGAGTTGTCTGGCAAGGGGAAGAGACTAGCGGCTTTCTCTTGGAGGAGTCTGCAGCCATCCCCACCCAACACAGACCCGCGCGCGCAAGCACCGCATAGGACCCAGCCGCCGCTGCCGCCGCCGGGCAGCCCAGAGACTCCGCCCATCCAACCTGAACACAGTCTCCCTTCACAGCCAATTGGCCTGGAGGTCAAACCCTCCTAGGGCTAACAACAACAAGCTGGGTTTAAATTCAAAAACACTGAATACAACCCATAAAGGATTGCAGTAAGAGTACCCACCTCAGGTAACTGGGGAGACTGAGCCACTGTCCCTTTGAGGATATCCACCACATAAAGCAGCCACCATGCAGAGACATGGAAAGAAATCAGGTGTGAAAGAAATGGAGGAGAAAAGACGACAAGACATAGAGTTCAAAACCATGGTTATAAGGCTTTTCAAGAGGCTCCTACAAAAGGCTGATCAACTTAATGAGAATTACCAGGAAATAAACAAGACCAACCAGCAAATGAATGAGAATTACAAGGAAATGAATGATACTTACAAGGAAATGAATGAGACCCTCAGGGAAATGAACAAGACCTCTGAGGATATGAACCAGACCCTCACAGATAAAAAAAACGACCAACTAGAAATCAAGCATACACAGACTGAAATAAAAAATATTACACAAAGTCCTAAAAGCAGTCCAGAGGGCCACAAGAACCAAGTCAAAGATTTGAAATACGAAGAACCAAAATCCACTCAGCTGGAAAAGCAAGAAACAAAAAGAATTCAGATAATTGAAGATAGCGTAAGGGGCCTCTGGGACAACCTCAAGCAAGCCAACATCCGAATTATTGGGGTGCCAGAAAAAGAGAGAGAGCAAGTTAATGAAAACCTACTTGAAGAAATAGTGACTGAAAACTTTCTCCACCTGGTGAAAGAAACTGACTTAAAAGCCCAAGAAGTACACAGAACCCCAAAATATAGGAATCTAAAGAGGACCACACCAAGACATATCATAATTAAAATGCCAAGAGCAAAAGATAAAGAGAGAATATTAAAAGCAGCAAGAGAAAAACAGTTGGTTACCTAGAGGGGAGCACCCATACGATTGTCAGCGGATTTCTCAACAGAAACGATGCAGGCCAGACGGGAGTGGCAAGAAATATTCAAAATAATGAAGAGCAAGAATCTACAACCAAGATTACTCTATCCAGCAAAGCTATCATTCAGAATTGAGGATCAGATAAAGTGCTTTGCAGATAAGAAAAAGCTAAAGGAGTTCATCACCACCAAACCAGTATTATATGAAATGCTGAAAGATATTCTTTAAGAAGAGGAAGAAGAAAAAGGTAAAAATATAAATTATGAACAACAAATACACATCTATCAACAAATGAACATAAAAAGCAAGTGAACTGATAGGCTGATGAACAAGATAAACTGGTGACTATAACAGAAACATGGACATAGAGAGGGAATGGACTGACAATTCTTGGGGAGAAAAGGGTTGTTGGAAGTACAGCAAGAGATTGGACAAAAATCTTGCAACAATGGGAGAGGACAGTGGAGAGGGGTAGGTGAAGGCGGAGGGTGGGATAGGTACAGGGTGGAGGGAATATATAGGGGGATAAAAAAGGGGAAACAATGTAATTAATAAACTGTACAATAAAAAAATTTAAAAAATTAAAAAATAAATAAATAAATAAATAAAATAAAATTGACAGTAAAATATTAATCAAGTTTTCAGTTTAATTTAAATTGGCCAAATGAAATAACTGAATACACAAAAAAATTAAGTGTACTGGACAAAAAATTGTTCCTAAAACATTAACTAAAATACCTATTAGTAGTTCATCTCACTGTAAAATGGCCTAACATCCAAAGAACCTAAAGCAGTCATATTTGTGTGCAAAAATTAAAATTACCAAAACTACAATCTAAAATTTCCAAAAGTCCCCATTAATCAAAAAAGGGGGGTGATAGTGGAGTAATATCATGTAAGGAAAAATATCCTGTAAGTAAAATACATCTAGAAACTTCTTACTCCAGAAAAGTAATTTCCCTTTGTAATGTCAAGAGCAGGCCACCCATGGAAAATACACATGGTGTCAAAAAAGGCCAAAGGAAAATCATTTGGGCAAAAATAAAAAGAATCCCAAGTCTAATTTGCAGAGAGGATCCCTTTGTTAACTTTTGGACGAGAATGTGTTTGTGTGTTTTCAGAGAACAACTCCAAGACCATGTGAGTTCCTGCGACAGTGACGATCTGACAGGTCTGTTCCAGCCACGAGGATGGTCCAGAGATGGGGGACACTGATGACACCTTGCCATGCTAGCAGTAGGCAGGTGTGCATGGCTGCCCAGGACCAAATCAGAGAGGATGGAACTTGCATTGCCACGATGTGTCCACCATCTAGATACCATTGCTGACATGTACACATAAAGAACTACTTGACATTTAAACTGGGACTCAAAACAGTTGGACATTGAAAATGAGACTCAAACATTTTTTGTTCTTATACATTTATTTCTAGTATGCAGATGCAAGATATTTTTGAAGAAAAGAAATAGGGGAGAGTGATTGATATAGAGGCAGGGAGGCATTGAACAGGCTGTCAAGCTACAGGGGGAAGGCTGGGGAGTGTGGGGGGTGGGTGCTGGGGGAGATCAACCGAAGGACTTGTATGCATACATATGAGCATAACCAATGAATGAAAGACACTGGGGCGGGGAGGGGTAGGTGGGGACATGTGCTGGGGGGTAGGGGAAGCTGGGGGGAGGATAATTTGGGGGGAAAAGAAAATCATATGTACTACTATTAAATCTAAGTTATACTGCAAAAAAATAAAAAGAAAAGAAAAGAAAAGAAAAAATATTTGTGGAGTGAATTAATGAATAAATGAACATACATGATTTAACATACAGCTGTTAAAAAAGATTGAGGTAAATATGTATGTACTTATCAGGTGTATCAGTTAGTAATGCGAATATTGTCATCAAAGAAAACATGATAATTTAAAGAGAAACATCAAAAGTGCTTTATTCAAAGTAATGTCCATCACTAGCTACACATTTCCCCCAACTTTAGGTAATTTGTGGATACTGTCCCAATAGAACTTTTTTTGTTTTGAGGCAAACAATTCAGAGACCCAATTTTCCACTTCTTCAAATTTTTTGAAGTGCTGCTCAAAAAGTGCGTGTGCGATCGATTGGAACACGTGGTAATCTGAAGGAGCAAGGTCTGGTTAATATGGCGGGTGGGTTAATACTTCCCAGGCAATATCTTTTAACGTGTCTTTAACTGGTTTTGAAGTGTGTATAATGAACCAAAATTACTTTGCCATGTCCTCTGGCCCATTCTGATAGTTTCACGATCAAAGCATGGTTCAAATTGATTATTTGATGTCAGTAGCCATCAGTATTAATGGTTTCACCTGGTTTTAGAAGTTCATAATACTCCACACTTTCCTGATCCCCCCAAACACAGAGCATTGTCTTCTTTCCAAAGCGATTTGGCCTTGCAGTTGATGTTGATGCTTGATCTGGATCAACCTATGTTATTGTGCATTTGGGCTTCTCAAAATAAATCCACTTTTCATCTCCTGTCACAATTTGATGCAAAAAAGATTTTCTTTTGTGCCCTTGAAGCGACCTTTTACTGACGACTTTTTGGTTTTTCATTTGCCTTTCATTCAGTTGATGTGGCACCCATTTTCCTTCCCTTAAAATCTTTCCCATTGTTTGTAAATGATTGGAAATGGTTTGCTGAGCAACGTTTAATGTTTCTGCAAGTTGATTTTGTGTTTGACATGCATCTTCATCCAATAATGGTTGTAATTATTGGTCTTCAAACATTTTCAATTGACCTGACCTGAACGTTCTTTGTTTTTCACATTGAAATCAACACTTTTAAAGTGTTTAAACCAGCATTCACAAGTATCTTGAGATGGAGCATGTTCACCATATGCTTCCAGAAGTATACAATAACTTTCAGTAGCATTTTTCTTCAAAATAAAGTAATGAATTAAAACTGCACAAATGCTGTTTTTTTGCAAAAATTTGACATTTTAAGTGTAAAAATATCTATGATGTTGACACCTTCAGCAAATTGACATATAGAGTTTTGAAGCTTGTTGTCAATATAACAAAATAGCATACATATCAAATCACATATATATCAGCATATGTGTAACTCCATCTATTGAAAAAAGTCCACATTATTAACTGGTACACCTGGTACATGAAGAAAGCTCCAATAGAAATATAATGTGAGCCACATATGTATTTTTTAAAAATTTACTAATAGCCATGTAAAAATTCTGTAAAATGAAACCAGTGAAATTAAATTTTTAAATGTTTTTATTGATTTTAGAGAGGAAGGGAGATGCAGAGATAGAGAGAAACGTTGATGAAAGAGAGAAACAGATCAGCTGCCTCCTGCAGGTGCTCTACCTGGGATCCCTCCCAAAATCCAGGTATGTACTCTGACTGGGACCTGGTGTATCAGATGATGCTCAACCAACTAAGCCACACTGGTCAAGGCTAATTTTAATAGTATATTTTCTTGCAACCAATAGGCCAAAAATACTATCATTTCAACATGAAATCAATAAAAAAATTATTAATGTCAATTTAGAAATTTTTTTCTTTAGTAAGTCTTTCATCAAAAATTCATGATCTGTATTTAGATTTCCTTTTGATTGACAGAGTAGATTCACATGTCCAAGTTGTTTAACAGTTTGCCAATAAGTGTATTGCACATCAGTTTTTATATTTAAATATAAATTAATTAAAATTAAAATTTCAATTCCTCAGTTGCACAAGCCACATTTCATGTGCTCAATGGCCATATGTGGCTAATAGTGATTGGACAGGACAAACCCAGAGCATAAGGCCCCGCACTTAAGGGTCACTCAATGAGGCTTTTCCAAAGAGAATATATTTATGGTTACTCGGATAAGATAAGCTTATAACAAGCAAACTGTAATTATGGACAGCTGTATAGTCTCCAAGCACACTGATATTCATTATCTCTTTCAATCCTGAAAACAATCTTGAGAGATAGTAGAGCCAAGACTATTTTTCCCCTTTTACAGATGAAAAAACTGAGAAAGATAAGTAGCATCGTAGTTGGCAGAGCCAGAAATAGAAAGCAGGTTTTCTAGTTCCCTTTCCAATACGTCATATAGTGTCGGGTAGCATGAATGGCCCTGAGAGAAACTCCATCTCACTTTATCTCATTATGGGCCCATCATCCATGAATTTATAGTAATGGTTTCAGATTGGATACAATACATGAATATTTCTAAAAGTTAAAGGCCCTATTGCAATTATAAGGCATTTGAAATAATATAAATCTTATGGAACATATATTACCTGTCAATTGCACTATTTGGAATGTTGAGAATTTCCTTATTTCCCAAAGCTGAAAATTTCACCCTCTTTTTAAAACTTTTTCCAAATTCACCTCCTTCCAAGAATGTAATAAAAATTCTGTACCCAGCCCTTGCTGGTTTGTCTCAATGGATAGAATGCCAGCCTGCGGACTGAAAGGTCCTGGGTTCGATTCCTGGCAAGGGCAAATGCCCAGGGTTGTGGGCTTGATCCCCAGTAAGGGGACATGGAGGAGGCAGCCGATCAATGATTCTCTCTCATTGTTGATGTTTCTATCTTTCTCTCCCTCTCCCTTCCTCTCTGAAATCAATAAGGATATATTAAAAAAATTAAAGCCGCCCCCACACACAAAAATCTGTACCCATAAGGTATTTGTGTATTTAAGGATGACCTTTTCCCCTACAGGAGGATAAGGATATGTCTCTGATCAAATCTAATAAAATTAACAATGTGGGGGTCTTCAGTATTTCAAATGTTATAGGAAGCACTAGGTATTACTTGTGTTGTAACTGTATATTCCCGAGTGGGAAACTCATAAAAACACCAAATGGTCTAAGCTGGGGAAAGAAAATGAGGACTTAGTGCTGAAGCTATCTCTGGAGCAGAGTGGAAAAGAGCAAAGGCAGACTTTCAGGAGCCTTGCGAACAGATAGGTTGCACCCAGGAAATTTCAGGGACTAGGATCAGAGGGCAAGGATAAAGATGGCATACACTTAGAGTTGGAGCAGACTTTACAAATCACCTAGTGACTAGATTCTAGTTCAAACTGCTTCATTGTAGAAGACGGAAGAGTGGGTTTAATTCAGACATGGGAAAAGAAACCATCTAAAAGATGGGGCCATGTCACAGGCCAGAGAAAGCACCTAGTCTGATACCTAGTAGTTGTGCAGTAAACATTTATTGAATAAAAAGAACCTTACATCTACTGATGCCAAAATTAGGGCCCAATAGTAATAAATGCAATGAAAATTGGATGGCATACTAAAGGTAAAGGAGAGTGAAAGTTTTTGAGTTCCTATGATGTGCCAGGTACTATGATAACTTCTGCTATCTGACCACCCCTGGATAACTAAGAGTGTAACAATTCACATGGTCAGGGCCTAGGAGAAGGTTTACAGTTAACATGAGAGAAATTTGAAACAATAAGAAATATTTGACTATAAATTGGATATTAAATTATATTAAGGAATAATTGTTAATTTTATTAGATTTTATCATAGTACGAAAGTTATGCTAAAAAGGTCTTTATAGATTTTAGATGCAAATTAAAGGTTTTTGTTTGTTTGTTTAAATATATTTTTATTGATTTCAGAGAGGAAGAGAGAGGGAGAGAGAGATAAAAACATCAATGATGAGAGAGAATCATTGATTGGCTGCCTCCTGCAAGACCCCTAATGGGAATAAAGGCCACAACCTGGGCATGTGCCCTCAACCAGAATCAAACCTGAGACCCTTCAGTCTGCAGGTCGACATTCTATCCACTGAGCCAAACCAACTAGGGCAGTGGTCGGCAAACCACAGCTCGCGAGCCAGGATTTGCCCCTCTGTTAACTAATGAGTTTGCCGACCCCTGATCTAGGGCAACAGCATGTCATTTCATTTAGAAAAATTTCACTTTGCCATGTCCCTATTAGGAGACATGCAGGAGGCAATTAGTCAATGATTCTCTCTCATGACTGATGTTTCTCTCTTTCCCTCTCCCTTCCTCTCTGTAATCAATAAAGATATATTTTTCAAAAGAGAAAAAAATGACATGATGTTGAGAATTTGTGAATGTCTTGCCTTTGATCACCTGTTTAAATTTAAAATGTATAATTATAAAAAATACTAGTGGCCCGGTGTACAAAATTCATGCACGGGAGGGGGAGGGTTGTTCCTCACCCAGCCTGTACCCTCTCTAATCTGGGACCCCTCGAAGGATGTCCTATGGCCAGTTTACAGGGATCTGGCCTAAACTGGCAGTCAGACATCCCTCTCACAATCTGGGACTGCTAGTCCCAGCGGCTCACCTGCCTGCTAGCCTGCTTGCCCCAACTGCCTCCCTACACCAGCCAGATCACCCCTACCTTCCCTCCTCACTGGCCTGCTCACCTCACCTGTCCCCCTGTAGGCCTGCTCACTCCAAACTGTCCCCCTGCTGTCCTGATAACCTCCAATTGACCCCCACTGAAGGCCTGCTCACCCCAACTGGTCCCCCTACTGGTCTGCTTACCCCCAACATCCCCTGCTGTCCCATCCTGGACTGATCATCTCCTGGCGACCCAAGGTCTCAGCCCCTCTTTTTTTTCTTTTTCTTTTTCATATTGGAGCAGAGGCCAGAGCTGGCTGGAAACAAGTATCTAGGATTTATTTATCTTCTATAATTGAAACTTTGTAGCCTTGAGCGAAGGCCAGGGCAGGCGGGAAGCTTGGCTTCCTCCATCGCTGGGGACAATCCAAGTCTCCTGCTCACTCCAGCTCCACAGCTGCTGCCATCTTTGTTGGGTTAATTTGCATACTCACTCCTGATTGGCTGGTGGGCGTAGCAGAAGGATGGTCAATTTACATGTTTAGTGTAGATTAACCCAAAATGGATCAATGATCTAATTATAAAAGCTGAAGCTATAGAAAACTTGGAATAAAACATAGGGATATGTCTTTATGACCTCAGATTTGACAATAGATTCTTAGATTTGACACCATGATCCCCCAAAGAAAAAATAGATAAATAAGACTTCATCAAAATTCTAAAAACTTTTATGCATCAAATTTAATTATCAAGAGACAACCCACAGAATGGGGAAATATTTGCAAATTATATAGCCAATAAAGATTTAGTATCTGGAATATAGAAAGAAATCTTGTAACAACCCAATTTAAAAATGGTCGATGACTTGAATAGACATTTTTGCAAAGACATACAAATGGCCAACTAGAACATGAAAAGATGCTCAACATTACTGGTCTTTAAAGAAATGCAAATCATAACCACAATGAGATACTACTTCCCATCCACTAGGATGGCTATAATCAAAAGCAGGGGAAGAGGGGGAAGAGGCAGAGGGAAGAGGAGAGAAAATGTGCAGAAATTGGAATCTTCATACATTGCTGCTGGGAATAAAAAATGGTGCAGCTGCTATGGAAAAAACATTTTGGTGATTCCTCAAAAAGTTAAAAATAGTCCTGGCTTGTGTGGCTTAGTTGATTGAGCATCACTGGTGCACTGATAGGTCACTGGTTATGCCTCTCTCCCCAGTTGGGGTGCATGCTGGAGGCAGTGGATTGATTTTTATCTCTCACATCAATGTTTCCCTCTCTTCCTCTCCCTTGCTCTCTAAAACCAATAAAAAGACTTTTTTAAAAGTTACCCCTAACAGGTTTTGCTCAGTGGATAGAATGTTGGCCTGTGAACTGAAGGATCCTGGGTTTGGTTCTGGTCAAGGGCATGTACCTTGGTTGCAGTCTTGATCCCCTGTAGGGATTGTGCAGGAGGCAGCACAATCTCATTAATGTTTCTTTCTCTCTCCCTTCTTCTCTCTAAAAATCAGTAAAATATGTTTTTAAAAATTAAACATAGAATTTATCATATGATTAACTAATTCTAATCCTAGGTATATATCTAAGAGAAGTAAAAGTATGTGTCCATACAGACACTTGTACATGAATGTTTGTAGCAGCATTATTTATAATAGCCAAAAGGTGAAAGCAACCCAAATGTCCATCAGTAGATGAATAGATAAATGAATTGTAGTATAGCCATATAATGAAATATTTTCAGCCATAAAAAGGAGTGAATTACTGATACATGTTACAACTTGGATGAATATTGAGAACATTATGTTAAGTGAAAGAAGCCAGACACAAAGGTCACATTTTGTATGATTCATTTATATTAAGAACCTAGAAATTCATAGAGACGGAAAGCAGATTACTGGTTGCCAGGGATTGACAGAAGGGGAAACAGAGTAATTACTTAATGGGTATGGGCTGTACTTCTGGGATGATGAATAATGTTTGAGCCCAGCTGGTGTTGCTCAGTGGTTGAGCGTCTGCCCATGAACCAGGAGGTCATGGTTTGAGTCCTGGGCAGAGCACATGCCCAGGTTTTGGGCTCGATTCCCAGTAGGGGGTATGCAAGAGACACTGATCAATATTTCTCCTTCATTGATGTTTTCATCTCTCTACCCCTCTTCCTTCTTCTTTCTAAAAATCAATAAAATATATTTTATTTTTTTATTTTTAAAAAAAATATTTTTATTGACTTTTTTTGCTGTATAACTTATAATTAATAGTACATGTTTTCCTTTTCCCCTCCCCCTTATCCTCCCCCCAGCCTCCCCTACCCCCCAGCACATATCCTCACCCTCCCCGCCCCAGTGTCTTTCATTCATTGGTTATGCTCATATGCATGCATACAAGTCCTTCAGTTGATCTCCCCCCGCATCTGCCTCCCATCCACCCAAGCCTCCCCCTGTAGCTTGACAGCCTGTTCAAGGCCACCCTGCCTCTATATCAATCACTCTCCCCTGTTTCTTTTCTTCAAAAATATCTTGCCTCTGCATACTAGAAATAAATGTATAAGAACAAAAAATGTTTGAGTCTCAGTTTCAATGTCCAATTGTTCTGAGTCCCAGTTTCAGTGTCAAATAGTTCTTTATGTGTACATGTCAGCAATGGTATCAAGATGGTGGACACATCGTGGCAATGCAAGATCCATCCTCTCTGGTTTGGTCCTGGGCTGCCTGCAGACATGCACAGCTGCCGACTGCTAGCATGGCAAGGTGTCGTCAGTGTCCCCCATCTCTGGACCATCCTCGTGACTGGAACAGATCCATCTGTTCCTCACAGTCGCAGGAACCCACATGGTCTTGGAGTTGTTCTCTGAAAACACACAAACACATTCTCGACCAAAAGTTAACAAAAGGATCCTCTCTGCAAAATAGACTTGGGATTCTTTTTAATTTTTGCCTAAATGATTTTCCTTTGGCTTATTTTGACACCATGTGTGTTTTTTCATGGGTGTAATAAAATATATTTTAAAAATATGTTTGAAACTAGAGAGAAGTAATGGTTGTATAGCATTTTGAAAGCACTAAATTGTATATTTAAAATTATTAACTATAGAATACTATTCAACCTTTTATTTTTAAAATATTTTATTGATTTTTTTTAGAGAGGGAGGAAGGGAGAGGGAGAAATAGAGAAACGTTGATGTGAGAGTGGAACATCCATCAGCTGCCTCTTGCAAGCCTCCTACAGGGAATTGAGCCTGCTGAATGGTGCCAATCAACTGAGCCACACAAGCTAGGGCATATTATTCAACCTTTCAAAGGAAGGAAATTCTACCACATGCTACAACATGGGTGAACCTTGAGGACATCATACTGAGTGAAGTAAGCCAATCACAAAAGGACAACTACAATATGATTCCACATATATGAGATATGTATAGTTGTCAAAATTATGGGAACAAAAAATATAATTTTTGCCAGGGGTAGTGGGAAGAGGAAATACGTAGTTGTTCTATAGGTATAGAATTTCAATTTTGCTAGATGAAAAGTCCTAGAAATCTGTTACCTCACAATGTAAATATCATGAACACTACTGAACAGAACACTGAAAAAAATGTTTAAGAGATACCTGGCTAGTGTGGCTCAGTGATTGATCACTGACCCATGAACCAAGAGGTCACTGGTTTGATTCCCATTCAGGACACATGCCTGGATTGTGGACTCCATCCCTGGTATGGGGCCTTCAGAAGGCATCCCATTAGTGTTTCTCTCATTGGTGTTTCTCTCCCCCTCTCCCTTCTTTCTCTAAAAATCAGTGAAAACATTAAAAAATGAAACCATGAAAAAATGGTTACAAGGGCAAATTTTATATTATGTGATTTTAACATAATTACTTTTTTTTAGATTTAAAAATGGTTAACTATAGCCCTAGCCTGTTTGACTCAGTAGTTAGAGAGTCAGCCCATGGACCAAAGGGTCCTGGTTCCGGTCGAAGGCACATACTAGGGTTGTAGGCTCTATCCCCAACCCTGGTTGAAGTTCATGCAGGAGGCAACCAATTGATGTGTCTCTCTCACATCGATGTTTTTCTCTGTCTCTTCCCCTCCTTTCCACTCTCTCTAAAAAAATCAATGGGAAAATATCCTCAGGTGAGGAGTAACACAAAATGGTTAACTGTATGTTATAGAATTTTAGCTGAATAGAAAAAAAATACTATAGGAAAAAAAAAACCATACCACAGGGATGGGGATGGTAGATGAAACAAGTTTATGAAAAAGCAAATAACTGTTGAAGCTGGGGTATGGGTACATGAGGATTTCGTTTTATTATCCTTTCTGCTTTTGTTTGTGATGTACAGTATATACAATTTCCATAGTGGAAAAAAATAGAGAAATTGTGCTTGTAAAACAGTAGCAATATATACATATTGTCTGTTTTCAGAAATGTCCTTACTTTTAAAAGTCTGAAGTTAATCATGCCCTGATACACTGCTTGTGTGTGCTGGTTTAATGACAGAAAAGGACTGTCAAGGAAACCAAAAAGTGTTGGGAACGATTATGTCTAAGGGGACACATTCATATAGTTGTTATTTTTATGTGCCTTTAAAATCTTTCTTTTTTGAAACTGATTTGAGAGGGAGAGGAAGGGAAGGAGGGAGGGAAGGGAGGAAGAGGGAGGAAGTGAGGGAAGAGAGAGAGAGAGAGAGAGAGAGAGAGAGAGAGAGAGAGAGAGAGAGAGAGAGAAACACAGCACCTGTATCATGGATCAAACCCACAAACTGAGTATGTGTCCTCCTCAGATCTGAACTGAGACTCATCAGTGCACGGGGCCATGCTCCACTCAACTTAGCCACACGGGACAGGGCTGTGATACTCTGCTTTTTAAAATGGTGTGCCATGCCCAGTAATTACTGAAAGTCCATAAAAGTTTACCTGGAGAATGAAAACATGATAAGGGATGAATGCATAGGAAATATTTATCAATTAAACATCACTGAACTATATTGTCCCCCCCACCCCCAGTGATTGCAGTTTCTGTGACACTCAAAACTATGCATTAAACATATGCACCACCACCAGGACTGCCACACTGAACAATTCTACAGGATGGTGATCACATCCTAGATTACTTGCATGAGAGCCACATGGAGATGTGCAGGGACAGTCTGTTCAGCCTTCTGCAAGTGGCCATGTGCTATATAAAATCATTCTCCTCACTTCCTGGGGATATTTTGATTGAAAGAAAAGTTATAAATAAACAAACATAAAAAAATAAAGGACAGAAATCAAGATGGTGGCATAAACAACTAAACTGCTGCCTCTCACAAAAATTTCAAAACTACAACTAAAAGACAAAATGGACACCATCCAGAACCACAGGAAGGTGGACTGAGTGGAAATTATACAACTAGAAGAAAAGAGAAAAGCACACTGAGACTCAGAGGAACTGTGGAAGGCAGAGGTAGTGAGACACGTGCGTGGAGAGGACTGGCAACTTAGTGCACGGCTGGCTTTCTCCAGCGGGAGGGAGACAAAAGCTCCTGACTGCTCTGAACTCCAGTTCTGGGTGAGACTCTGGGGACCCAGACTCATATGGGGAGAAACTGGACTGTCTGGCAGCGAGTTAAACTTGAGGGTGGCTACTCTCTCAGAAGTGCTTGCAGCAATTACCATAGGACACTAAGACACAGGGGCCAATTAGGGCAGAGCTAATGGGAAACCAATCTTGTCTACTGTGCCCAGAGACTCTGCCCCATCCAAGCTGAGCACAGAGGCTTTTACACGTCTTGTCTCATAAGGATATTTCTAACACAGTTCTACCAGCGTAGACATAGCTAATCCTCATAGCCAGTTGGCCTGGATGTCAATTCTTCCAGGGATACGAACAACAATCAAGGCTTAACTACAACAAGACTTTGCACACAGCCCACAAAGGGGTGCACCAAGAGTGTCCACCTTAGGTAAATGGGGAGGCTGGGCCACTGGGCCCTGTAGGACATCTAGCACACAAAGCCACTCTATCAACTCAGGGAAGCAGCCAAAATGTGGAGACCAAGACACAGCTCACAAATGAAAGAAATGGAGGAAAACAAATGACTGGATATGGAGTTCAAAACCACTGTTATTTGGTTTTTCAAGAATTTTCTAAAAAAGGCTGATAAATTTAGTGAGACCCTCAAGGATATGAAAAAGGACCAACTAGAAATTAAGTATACACTGACTGAAATAAAAAATATTATACAGATATCCAGCAGCAGACTAGAGGATCACAAGAATCAAGCCAAAGTTTTGAAATACAAAGAAGCAAAAAACACTCAAAATGGAAAAGTAAAAAGAAAAAAGAATTCAAAAATATGAAGATAGTGTAAGGAGCCTCTGGGGCAACTTCAAGCATGCCAACATCCAAATTATAGGGGTACCAGAAGAAGAGCGAGAGCAAGATATTGAAAACATATTTGAAGAAATAATGACTGAAAACTTTCCCCACCTGATGAAAGAAATAGACTTACAAGTCTAGGGAGTACACAGAACCTCAAACAAAAGCAATCCAAAGAGGACCACATCAAGACACGTTATAATTAAAATCCCAAGAGCAAAAGACAGAGAATATTAAAAGCAGCAAGAGAAAACAGTTAATTACCTACAAGAGATCACCCATAAGATTGTCAGCTGATTTCTCAACAGAAACTATGAAGGCCAGATGGGAGTGGCAAGAAATATTCAAAGTGATGACTAGCAAGAATCTACAGCCAAGATTACTCTACCCAGCAAAGCTATCATTCAGAATTTAAGGGCAGATAAAGAGCTTCACAGATAAGAAAAAGCCAAAGGACTTCATCAGTATTATATGAAGTGCTGAAAGGTATTCTTTAAGAAGAGGAAGAAGAAGAAAAAGGCAAAGATAAAAATTATGAAAAACAAATACATATCTAAAAATCAAGTGAATAAAAAAAATCTGATGAGCAGAATTAACTGGTGAATATAAGAGAATCAGGGAGTGGACTGACAATTCTCAGGGGGAAAGGGGTGTGGAGGGTGCAGGAAGAGACTGGAAATAAATCATACACCTATGGATGAACACAGTGGGGGTGGGGGATAAGGGCAGAGGGTGGGGTGGGAACTGGATAGAGGGGAGCTATGGGGAAAAAAGAGGAACAAATATAATAATCTGAACAATAAAGAGTTATTTAATTAAAATAAACAAACAAACAAACAAACAAAAACCCAGAGTCTTACAGAAATCAAACTACATCTGAATCTAACAAAGACAGAATTAGAATGATTGCAAATGAATGGAAACAATTAGAGCTTATGATTTCAAAAAACTCAGGAGCTGAGTAATCTGGAGTGAAATAGTGATTTCTGAAACAGTTAAATTAAAGAGAACCTAAATATTGTAAAATAGGGTATTTGGGTTCCTCCCTTGGTTCCAATAATATATTTTCTAAATGGCTTCTTCATATTATGTTGCATTTAAAACAAAATATAGTGGAGTGGTAGTTACATGGATATCCTATCTAATAAAAAAAGTAATATGCAAATTTGACCGTACCTAAACCACACCCACAAGCCATGCCCACAGCCAAACCCACCAGGCAATCAGGAGCAAATTATGCAAATAAACCCCAACCAAGATGGCTGCTGCCACTGAGAGCAGGAGGAAGGCTTGGGTTTCCCTGGCAACAGAGGAAGCCAAGCTTTCTGCCTCCCTAGGCCTCCACGCAATGTTACAAAGTTTCCATTATAAAAGATAGAGAAATGGCGGCAGCCACTGAGCTGGAGAGAACAGAGGCTTGGGTTTCTCTGGCAACGGAGGAAGCCAAGCTTTCAGTCTGCCTTTGCTGGCCTAGGCCTCCACTCTAGGCTACAGTGTTCCGAACAGAAATGGTTGCCATCCCTGAGTGAGCAGAAGGCTTGGCTCTGCTCTAGGCTACAAAGTTTCAATTGTAGACATAGATTAATCCCAGATCCCAGGACCTCCACTTGGGTCGCTGGGGGGTGTGGCCAGCCTGAAAACCTCCACAGGCCCCTTGCCCAGGCCGCCCCTCACCCCAAGGGAATCCCCACCCTGATCTGGGACACTCTTTAGGGCAAACCAGCTGGTCCCTACCCATGCACCAGGCCTCTATCCTATCTAATAAAAAAGTAATTTGCAGATTGACCATCACTCCAACATACAAGAGGGCTGCTTCCATGTGATCAAAGATCCTGCCCCCATGTGAACACAAGATGGCCACCACAAGATAGCCAGCAGGGGAGGGCTGTTGAAGGTTCCAGGCCCTGCAAGGGAGGGCAGTTGGGGGCAATCAAGCCTGCAGAGGAGGGTAGTTAGGGGTGACAAGGCTGGTAGAGGAGGGAAGTTGGAGGCAAATAGGCTGGCAGGAGAGCAGTTAAAAATCAGTTAGGCTGGCAGGGTAGTGGTTAGCAGGTGATCAGGCTGGCAGCAGAAGCAGTTAGGGGCAATCAGGGAGGCAGGCAGGTGAGCAGTTTGGAGCCAGCAGTCCTGGATTGTGAGAAGGATATCCGATTGCCCATTTAGGCCTGATCCTAGCAGGATCGGGCCTAGATGGGCAGTCGGACATACCTCAAGGGGTCTCAAATTGGAGAGGGTGCAGGCTGGGCTAAGTGACATCCCCCACCCCCAGGGCATGAATTTCATGCACCTGGCCTCTAGTGCATATATAATCATATATATGCAGGATTTCCCCCAAAAAATGTATACACACGTTGAATAATTATTAATTCCAATGGATTAGATCTGAAAAGAAGGAAACATCAATTGAGCTATTAGCTGTTAAAATGTGTATACATTTTTGGGAAACCATAAATATATATATTATATAATATATATATATATAGCTGTATATATATATATATATATACACACACACACACACACGCACTAGAGGCCTGATGCACGAAGATTCATGCAAGAATGGGCCTTCCTTCCCCTGGCTGTCAGCACCGCTTTTGCTCTGGCCAGAGCCACCTTTCTGCTCTGGCCCGGAGCAGCCTTTCTGCCTTCCCATGCTGCCCAGAGGCCTGGAGCGGCTCAGGTGGTGTGGAACACCTGGGTTGGTGAGGAATGCCTGTATCATTGCCATGGTGACAATGCAAGTGTCCTGCCCCACCCCTGGCCGCTCAGCGCCTAGATATGCAAATTAACTTGACATCTTTGTTAGCTTAATTTGCATACTCACTTCTTTTTTCTTTTTTTAAAAAATAATTAATGTTTTTTTAATTGTTTAAAGTATTACAAATAGTAGTACATATGTCTCTTCTTTTTTCCCCCCCATTAACCTCCCCCTGGCCTCCCCTACCCCCTAGTACATTCCCTCACCTGCCCGCCCCAGTGTCTTATATCCATTGGTTTGCATACTCTGATTGGCTGGTGGGCATCATGAAGGTAAGGTTAATTAGCATGTTACTCTTTTATTATTGTAGATCCTATATAATAAAAGGTAATATGCAAATTGACCGAATGGCTGAATGGCTGGTCACTATGACACCCACTGATCACTAGGCAGCAGACACTCAACACAGGAGCTGCCCCCTGGTGGTCAGTTCTCCAGAAGCCAGGCTTATGGCTGGCAAGCACAGCAGCAGTGGTGGGAGCCTCTGCTGCCGCTGTGGCAGGACTAGGATGTCCAAGAGCTCCCTGACTGTAAGTGGGCTGAGAATCCCCCTCCCCAGTGCAAGAATTTCATGCACTGGGCCTCTAATATCCTATCTAATAAAAGATTAATAGGCAAATTGACTGTACCTCTGCTACACCCACAAGCCTCACCCAGCAGTCAATGAGGAGCGAGTATGCAAATTAACCCAACCAAGATGACTGTGGTCACAGAGCAAACAGAAGGCTTGGATTTTGTTGGTAATAGAGAAAGCCAAGCTTTCCACACACCCTGGCTGGCTGTGGATTCCACTCAAGGCTACAAAGGTTCAATTATAGAAGGTAAATAAATCCCAACAAAAATGGTGGCAGCCACAAAGCTGGAGAGAGCAGAAGGCTTGAGTTGCTCCTGGCAATGGTGGAAGCCAAGCTTTCCACACACCCTGACTGGTCTAGGCTACAAAGTTTCAATTGTAGAAGATAAATAAATCCCAGATACCAGGGCCTCTGCTTGTGTTGCTGGGGGGCATGGCCAGCTTGCAAACCACCACAGACCCCCTCACCCAGGTAGTCCCATGCCCCAAGGGAACCCTCACCCTGATCCAGGACACCCTTCAGGGCAAACCAGCTGGCCCTCACCTGTGCACCAGGCCTCTATCCTGTCTAATAAATGAGTAATATGGAAATTACCCATCACTCCAACACACAAGATGGCTGCTCCCATGTGGTCAAAGATCTTGCCCTCATGTGGACACAAGATGGCCAGCAGGGGAGGGCAGTTGGGAGGGATCGGGCCTGCAAGGGAGGGTAGTTGGAGGCGATCAAGCCTGCAGGGGATGGCAGTTAGGGGTGACAAGGCTGGCAGAGGAGAGAAGTTGGGGGCGATTGGGCCTGCAAGGAAAGGGCAGTTGTGGGGGCCCCAGGCCTGAAGGGGAGAGCATTAGGGGGGGCCAGGCCTACACGAGAGGCCAGTTAGAGGTGACCAGGCCTGCAGTGGAGGGCAGTTAGGGGTGACCAGGCCTGCAAGGGAAGGAAATTAGGGGCAAACAGGATGGCAGGGGAGTAGTTAGGCATGAATCAGCCTTGCAGGGGAGTGGTTAGTTGGCAGGCAGAAATGGTTAGGGGCAATCAGAAAGGCAGGCAGGCGAGCAGTTGGGTGCCAGCAGCCCTGGATTGTGAGAGGGATGTCCAATATATATAATGCAATGTGCTAATTAGACCTTCTGGACAAAGCAGGGTGTGAAGCCTGGGTCCTGGGTGCCTGTCAGTGACTAGAGGGAAGCCCAGGTCCTGGGTGCCAGAGGGAAGCCAGTGCCGGCAGCCAGGGGAGGAAGGCCTACAGTTGCAACAATTTTGTGTGTCAGGCCTCTAGTGTGTGTGTGTGTGTGTGTGTGTGTGTGTGTGTGTGTGTGTGTGTGTGCACTTTACTATTTAAAACTCTAGCTCAATAAAATTGTTTGGAGAGAGGAAAAAATGGCGGCGGAACGGAGGGATTCGATCTGAATCCGCTCACAGGGTAGAGGGAGGGAGCAGCTGAGAGTCGCGCAGGGAGCATTTGTCGGCGACTAGGGGGACAGCTGTGCTCCAGGAGAAGATAGAGGACTGCTGGGCTGGCCTCCCCAGCCTGAGAGGCCCCAGTACTGCTGGGTTCTCTCCCTGAGCCAACTGCACTAGGAGGCGCGCGGAGGCGGACCACGACATCTTGAACAAGAGGAGCAGGAAAACATACAGCTGCCGTTCGCGGTACCTGCGGGACCTCTGGGGCTCCCGGAGCACCGGCGACCAGGTGGCACGCAGAGCCCAGGGAGCTCTAAACTCCAGCAAGGAAAGGTCAGATTTCCCTGGGGGTACTTTGGGCGCGAAACTGAGGGGGCTGGCAGTCTGGGAGATCTGCACCTTGGAACTCAAAACCTGGAGATCTGCACCTGAAATAGAATCTGTGGCTGTTGAAGCTGATGAACGCGGGAGAGGGCCCTTGGAGCTGGTGGCAGAGTTGATCCCTGGAGCGCAATCAGTTTGGACCTGACAGAGGAGGGAAGCCCGGAAGATTTTGGGAGGGTTCTGGCTGCTAAAACAGCAGTCACCATTAGAGAGGCAGTATTGTTTAGTTCAGGATAAAGAGGACCAATAGACCCAGAAGTCAATCTAGAAACACTGCCACCCAGGGGCCAAATCACAAATTGACTCTTATGTGACAGGGAATTGATTATATCTTCTCTTCGACCTTGGGAATACAGTCTATTTTCATCTACACTTTAGTATCTTTTACTCTACCTCAACTTCACCTTTATACCACCACTCTCTGGCTAACCTTTCCCTATTTAGTGCCTTATTTCCCTTACACTTTTCCCGCTTTAGATTTACCTAATTCTTTCCCTTTACCCCCTGTTAAAATTTCACCCCACTGATATATCTAATCTCTAACCACCTAATCCAAGTGCATATATACCTCTAGCTTCTCTGACTTCACTATCTTAAAGTGTTTTTAGCCCTGTCCTCTTGTTGTTGTTTACTTGACTGTTGATTATATTGATTTTTTAAGCAGGTTTATGAGATTGATTTGCTTATTCTGTTATTTTGGTTTGTCTTGTAGGGGGGGTTATTTTTATTTTTGGTGTTGTTTCTTGTTTTGTTGTCCTCATCTGCATTGTTTTTGAGATAGATTTTTGCTTCTGTGTTCCCTCACCTCTCTTGATATTAGTAGTTGTATGTAATTTGTATCAATCTCCAAGTACTTGTTGCAGGTTTTGGTTCGGATTAGGGGCTATCCTATAGGAGTTTTCACCCCACATTTATAGTTTACTCCTTTTATTTCTTTTTTTCTTCTCGCCCTTTTCCCATTATCATTTTGGCATTCCTGTCTTTCTTTTTTGTGAGTGTATGTGTTTGGGGGGGTCTCTTTCTTTTTTGTGTGAGTGTGGGTGTGTGAGTGTCTGTGTGGGTCTGGGGGAGGTTCTCTTTCTTTTTTCCCACCTATCACCAAATTTGCCTTTCTCTGGCGGTCACCTTTATTTGGAATTACAATTACTTTGACTACATTCAGGTTCAGTGCCTGGTGCGTTGCACCTGGTTGTGTTGTATTTTGTGCCTTTAAATCAACACAGGAGAGTGAGAACTACATAACCACATACACAGAGAAGAGAGACCATGGGAAGACAAAGAAATAGCCCACATATGAAAGAAAAGCAAGGCTCGCCAGAAAAGGAGGTAAACGAAATGGAAGTTAACAACCTGTCAGAGAAAGAATTCAGAGAAATGGTCATAAGGTGGCTGAAAAGAATGGAAGACAAATTTGATAATATGAGTAAGACCCAAGAGGAAATGAGGAAGACCCAGGAAGAAATGATGAAGAGCCATGAAGAAATGAAAAGTGACATTGCTGAAGTAAAGAACTCAATAGAAAGTATTAAGAGTAGACTAGAAGAAGCAGAGGATCGCATCAGTGAGCTAGAAGACCAGGTAGGAAAAAATAACCAAGTAGAGCAGATACTAGAAAAAAAAATTAAAAAGCAGGAGGAGAGCCTAAGAGAACTTTGGGACAACATGAAACAAAACAACATCCATATAATTGGGCTTCCAGAAGGACAGGAAACTGAGCAAGGAATAGAAAACCTGTTGGAAGAAATAATGACAGAAAACTTTCCTGGTATAGGAAAGGAAAAACCCACACAAATCCAAGAAGCTCACAGAGTCCCAAGCAAAATAAACCCCAAAAGACCTACGCCAAGGCACATTATAATTAAATTGGCAAACACCAATGACAAAGTAAGAATCTTAAAAGCTGCCAGAGAGAGACAAAAAGTCACCTACAAAGGAACACCCATCAGACTAACAAGTGATCTCTCAACAGAAACCTATCAGGCCAGAAGGCAGTGGAATGAAATCTACAAAGTCATGCAAAGGAAGGGTCTGAATCCTAGAATACTGTACCCAGCAAGGCTCTCAATAAAAATTGAAGGTCAAATCAGGAGCTTCACAGATAAAAAAGGACTAAGGGAATTCGTCACCACCAAACCAGCAATGCAAGAAATGCTAAAGGATCTGCTGTAAAAAGAAATAGGAAGCGAAGAAGGATCACAGGGGCAAAGAACAAAAATGGCAACATATAAGCACCTATCAATAATAACTTTAAATGTAAACGGGTTAAATGCTCCAATCAAAAGACATAGGGTAATAGACTGGATAAGAAAACACAACCCATGTATCTGCTGTCTACAAGAAACCCACCTCCGAAAAAAAGACGCACACAGACTGAGGATGAAAGGTTGGAAAAAAGTTATTCAGGCGAATGGAAATGAAAAAAAAGCTGGGGTAGCCATACTTATATCTGACAAATTAGATCTCAAAGTGAAGGACATAACAAGAGATAAAGAAGGCCACTTCATAATACTAAAGGGAGCAATTCAACAAGAAGAAATAACTCTTGTAAACATATACGCACCCAATACAGGAGCACCCAAATATATACAAAAACTCCTAGAGGACATCAAGGGAGAGATAGACAGCAATACAATCATAGTAGGAGACTTTAATACCCCATTATCACCATTGGACAGATCCTCTAAACAAAAAATCAGTAAAGAAACATCAATTCTCAATGACTCACTGGACCAGATGGAATTAATTGACATCTTCAGATCATTTCACCCCAAAGCCACAGAATATACATTCTTTTCAAGTGCCCATGGGTCATTCTCAAAGATAGACCATGTATTAGGTCATAGGCAAAGTCTCTCCAAATTCAAGAAGATAGAAATCATATCAAGTATATTCTCAGATCACAGTGGCATAAAGCTGGAAATCAACTACAATAGAAACAATCCAAAGAAATCGAACATATGGAGACTAAACAGCATGCTATTAAACTATGACTGGGTTACTAGAGAGATTAAGGAAGAGATAGAAAACATCATGGAAACAAATGACAATGATAGCACAACAATCCAAAATCTATGGGACACAGTGAAAGCAGTTCTGAGAGGGAAGTTCATAGCTCTACAATTCTACTGCAAAAAACTAGGAACAGCGGCAATAAATTATCTAACCCAACAACTCAAAGAGTTAGAAAGAAAGCAACAAGAAAAGCCCAGTGTAAGCAGAAGGAAGGAAATAGTAAAGATCAGAGCAGAAATAAATGACATAGAGACCAAAGAAACAATACAGAAAATCAACGAAACCAAGAGCTGGTTCTTTGAAAGGATAAACAAGATTGATGAACCTCTAGCCAGACTCACCAAGAAGCAAAGAGAGAGGACCCTAATAAATAAAATCAGAAATGAAAGAGGTGACATAACAACAGACCCCATTGAAATACAAAGGATTGTTAAAAAATACTATGAACAACTCTACTCCAACAAACTGGACAACCTGGAGGAAATGGATATGTTTCTAGAAAAATATAACCTCCCAAAACTCAATCAAGAAGAATCTAAACAACTCAATAGACCAATAACTGTGGAAGAAATTGAAGCAGTCATCATAAAGCTTCCAGCAAACAAAAGCCCAGGGCCAGACGGCTTCACAGGGGAGTTTTACCGAACATTCAAGGAAGAACTAAAACCTATACTCCTCAGACTATTCCAGAAAATTCAAGAGGATGGAAAACTTCCAAACTCCTTCTATGAAGCTAGCATCACCCTAATACCAAAACCAGATAAAGACGACACACTGAAAGAGAATTACAGGCCAATATCCCTCATGAATATAGATGCCAAAATCCTCAATAAAATTCTAGCAAATCGGATCCAGCAGTACATCAGAAAGATCATACACCACGACCAAGTAGGATTTATCCCAGGAATGCAAGGATGGTACAATATCCGCAAATCAATAAATGTGATACATCACATAAACAAATTGAGAGATAAAAATCACATAGTCATATCAATTGATGCAGAAAAAGCATTTGACAAAATCCAACATCCTTTCTTAATAAAAACTCTCAATAAGGTAGGAATAGAAGGATCATACCTCAACATAATAAAAGCCATATACGATAAACCCACAGCATACATCATACTCAATGGGCAAAAACTACAACCATTTCCCCTAAGAACAGGAACAAGACAGGGTTGCCCACTTTCACCACTCCTGTTCAACATAGTACTGGAAGTATTAGCCATTGCAATTAGACAAGAAGAAGAAATAAAAGGCATCCAAATTGGAAAAGAAGAAGTTAAGCTATCCTTATTTGCAGATGACATGATATTGTACATAAAAAACCCGAAAGACTCCATAAAAAAGTTAGTAGATTTAATAAATGAGTTCAGCAATGTAGCAGGCTACAAAATTAATGCCAAGAAATCTATGGCATTTCTATACACTAATAGTGAACTTACAGAAAGAGAGACTAAAAAAGCAATCCCATTTACCATCACACCAAAAAAATTAAGATACCTAGGAATAAACTTAACTAAGGAGGTAAAAGATCTATTTGTGGAAAACTACAGGACACTGAAAAAAGAGATAGAGGAAGATGTAAACAGGTGGAAGAACATTCCATGTTCATGGATTGGGAGAATCAACATAATTAAAATGTCCATACTACCCAAAGCAATCTATAAATTTAATGCACTCCCCATTAAAATACCAATGGCATATTTCACAGACCTAGAAAGAACTCTCCAAAAATTCATCTGGAACAAAAAAAGGCCCCGAATAGCCACAGCAATCCTGAGAAAGAAGCACAAAGTCGGTGGGATTTCCATACCAGATTTCAAGCTGTATTACAAGGCTACTGTTCTTAAAACAGCCTGGTACTGGCACAAGAACAGACATATAGATCAATGGAATAGAATAGAGAATCCGGATATCAACCCAATCCACTATGCTCAATTAATATTTGACAAAGGAGGCAGGAACATAAAATGGAGTCAAGACAGTCTCTTCAATAAATGGTGTTGGGAAAATTGGACAGACACATGCAAAAAAATGAAACTAGAGCACCAACTTACACCATACACAAAAATAAACTCAAAATGGATACAGGACTTAAACGTAAGACAGGAAACCATAAAAATATTAGAGGAATCTACAGGAAGAAAAATCTCAGACATATGCCAAAAGAACTTCTTTGATGATACCGCTCCGAGGGCAATGGAAGCTAAAGAGAAAATAAACAAATGGGACTACATCAAAATCAAAAGCTTTTGCACAGCTAAAGAAACCATCAACAAAACAACAAGAAAACCCACTGTATGGGAGAACATATTTGCAAATGTTATTAGTGATAAAGGTTTAATCTCAAGCATCTACAGGCAACTCACCCAACTCAATAAAAGGAGGACAAATGATCCAATAAAAAAATGGGCAACAGACCTAAATAGAATCTTCACTAAAGAAGACAAAAGGAAGGCCCAGAGACACATGAAAACTTGCTCAAAATCACTAATTATCCGAGAGATGCAAATCAAAACGACTATGCGGTACCATCTCACACCTATCAGAATGGCTTACATCAACAAATCAACAAACGACAAGTGCTGGCAAGGATGCGGAGAAAAAGGAACTCTCGTGCACTGCTGGTGGGATTGTAGACTAGTACAGCCACTGTGGAGAACAGTATGGAGATTCCTCAAAAAACTAAAAATGGAGCTCCCATTCGACCCAGTGATCCCACTTCTAGGAATATACCCCAAGAAATTAGAAAGGCGAATTAGAAAGGATATATGTACCCCTATGTTCATAGCAGCACAATTTACCATAGCTAAGATTTGGAAACAGCCGAAGTGCCCATCAGCAGATGAGTGGATCAAAAAACTATGGTACATTTACACAATGGAATACTATGCCGCGGAAAAAAAGAAGGAGCTCCTACCATTTGTAACAACATGGATGGATTTGGAGAGCATTATGCTAAGTGAAATTAGCCAGGCAGAGAAAGACAAATATCACATGATCTCACTCATTTGAGGAATACAATCAATGACATAGACTGATGAACAAGAATAGATCCAGAGACTGAGAAAAGTCCATCAGAATGTCAAACCTCAGGGTAAGTGGCAGGTGGTGAGAGTAAGTGGAAAAGTCAATATACTTGAACTCTTGAACTGAGGTAAGTGATTTGTGTTTTTACATCCCTGACAAAGTTTATATAAAATTATAAAAAAATGGCAGCTAGTCTGACATTGAATTGACATGGCCTAGAGCTTGTCATATCCTATGGAGACCAGTCCTTAGGCTAGGCCCTGCTTAACCTCCCATGACACCATAATACCCTTACATGATATTATTCTACAATGTCATTATAATATTTGATATTTGACAACAGCATATTATACAATTATCCCAAATAAACTTACAAACTAATTCTTTGAATGTTGGGCAGCAACTTAAAAAAGAATAGGAAAGAAATTAATCCCTTTCAGAAGGAATTAAGGCACTGGGAAGGCATCCGAGCATTCTATATTGGCCCTTCTTGCCCTTTCTGCCAAGAGGGACCTTCTTGTTACTATCCAAATACACACAGCTGATGCCAGAGTTTTCAGTTCGAGGTGTGGCTGAAGCCTTTGGGCAGCTGGCACCATGGATCTGTATCTCGACCAATGGTGTGAGCTGGGCCCTCTCTGGAGAAGAAACCTGGGTCCCCCGAGATATGTGATCAGTACCGGGACCCCGCCAGCAGGCTAGGGGACCCCAAGGCAGGTACTGGACGTGGAGGCCACAGGGGGGCATAGACTACAAAGGAGACAGAACTGAACCTCACATCACCCTGTTTGGCCCCGGAGGATGGCTGGTTAGCCAGAGACGGGTAAGATTCCTCAGGGAAGGAACAACCTAAGACAGGCACAGTCGCAGAGGGGCCAACAGGAGAGAACTAAAAGGTCAACAGAGGTGGGGCACAGACCCTCATCCACAAACCTTGCAGGGGTTTGAATTCTCAACCCTCCTAAGGGAGGTCTCCTACCCCCATGGCTGCTTCGCCTCCCACACACAACTCATACGGGGACCCAGGTGGCAGACAGAGACTCGGCCAGCAATAGCTGCTCTATATCTAAATTCAGTCTATTACCAGGAATGCTCGGGACCTACTCAAAATTGCAAATATTCCTTTCCACTAGTATTCACAGGGTAAACTAAGATTTCTGCTTGAGTATTAAAATTGACAGGAAAATAGTAATCAAGTTTTCAGATTAATTTAAATTGGCCAAGTGAAATACAAGAATACTCAAGAAAATTATAGTGTACTGGACAAAAAGCTCTTCCTAAAACATTAACTGAAAAATCTATCAGTAGTTCATCTCTCTGTAAAATTGCCTAACATCCAAAGAACCTAAAGCAGTCACTTTGTGTACAAAAATTAAAATTTAAAATTATCAAGACTGCAATAGAAAATTTCCAAAAGTCCCCATTAATCAAAAAAGGGGAGGGGACAGCGGGGTAATATCATGAAAGGGACAAAAAAAAAATATTGAGTAAGTAAAATACATCTAGAAAATTTTTACTCCAGTAAAGTAAATTCCATTTGTAAAAACAATAGCAGGACACCCATGAAAACACACACATGGTGTCAAAATAAGCCAAAGGAAAATCATTTAGGCAAAAATTAAAAAGAATCCCAAGTCTATTTTGCATAGAGGATCCCTTTGTTAACTTTTGGTCGAGAATGTGTTTGTGTGTTTTCAGAGAACAACTCCAAGACCATGTGGGTTCCTGCGACGATGAGGAACTGATGGATCTGTTCCAGCCATGAGGACGGTCCAGAGATGGGGGACACTGACGACACCTTGCCATACTAGCAGTCAGCAGCTGTGCATGTCTGCAGGCAGCCCAGGACCAAACCAGAGAGGATGGATCATGCATTGACACGATATGTCCAACATCTGGATACCATTGCTGACTTATACACATAATGAATTATTTGACACTGAAACTGGGACTCAGAAAAGTTGGACATTGAAACCGAGAATGAAACACTTTTTGTTCTTATACATTTATTTCTAGTATGCAGAGGCAAGATATTTTTGAAGAAAAGAAACAGGGGAGAGTGATTGATATAGAGGCAGGATGGCCTTGAACAGGCTGTCAAGCTACAGGGGGAGGCTTGGGTGGATGGGAGGCAGATGCGGGGGGAGATCAACGGAAGGACTTGTATGCATGCATATGAACATAACCAATGAATGAAAGACACTGGGGCGGGGAGGGGGGAAGCTGGGGATATGTGCTGGGGGGTGGGGGAGGCTGGGGGGAGGATAAGGGGGAGGGGGAAAGGAAAACATGTACTACTATTATACTGCAAAAAAATCAATAAAAAAATAATTAAAAAAAATAAAATAAAAAAATAAAATAAAATAAAAATAAAAATAAAATTGTTTGTGTGCGCGCACACACACACACACACACACACACACACACACACATTTATCTATTTACTGGCATGCCTGATGGCTCAATCGTTGGACCTCTTTGCTAATTATTCCTTTCGCTCCCTTGGTGACCTTATGCAGTGCTCCTGGCTTTATATACTATCTATATTAACACTATTCAATAGAAATATAATGTGAGCCACATATATTATTTTAAATCTTTCAGTATCCATATTAAAAGTCAAAAGAAACAGGTGAAATCAATTTTAATATATTTCCTTTAAGCCAATATACCCAAAGTATTATAATTTCAGCATGTGACCAATATAAAATAATTATGTGGACAGTGGCTACTATATTAGGCAGCACAGATCTATATGCTGACAACTTCCAAAGTTATTTCTCTAGCTCAGATCTCTCCCCTAAGCTGCAGATTTGTACATCTAAGTATCTCTTCTACTGCCCTACCTGGGTTTGATGTAGGTATCTCAAACCTATTATGTCCAAACCAAAGTTTGTCATTTTTCTCAAACATAATTTCAAATGTTTACACATTCAATTAATGGCAACTCTGTTTTTCCAGTTGCTTCATCCCAAATCCTTGGAGCCATCCTAGGTTCCTTGTTTATCTCACACCCCATGACTAGTTCATCAACAAATCCCAGTGGCTCAACTTTCAAATTATAAGACCATTCTCACCACCTTCAGTGTCAATAATCTGGTCCAAAGCACAGTCATCTCCTAACTAGGTAATGCATCAGCCTCCCAGTGGTCTCCTTGCCTGCAGACTTTGCTCCTTTCAGTTTGTTCACAACACAGTAACCAAAGTGATCCTGTTAAAATGAAAATCAGTTCACAACAGTCTGCTTGGAACCCTCTACTGGCTCCTCATTTCACTTAGCAAAGGCCAAGGTCCTTACAAAAGTTCCTACTCTCTAGTGACCTCTCAGCCCTCATCTCTATTCTCCTCCTGGTTCACTTCACCAGGTCCACCGGCTTTCTTGCCGTTTTTTCAATATGCCAGGTAAGCACAGCCTTTAGGCATTTACAATTGTCCCCTCTTTCTGGAATGCTGTTACCACAGATATCCATGTGACTCCTTCTCTGTCCTCCTTTCAGCCTTTGCTTCAATTTTACCTTCTCGGTGAGACCTTCCCTGAACTCCGTATTTAAAACTGCAACCCATGGTGCCCAGACAGCCAGCATGGCTCAGTGGTTGGATGTCCACCTATGAACCAGGAGGTCACAGTTCAGTTCCTGGTCAGGGCACATGCCTGGGTTGTGGGCTAGATCCTCAGTGGGAGGCGTGTAGGAAGCAGCCAATCAGTTATTCTCTTTTATCATTGATGTTTCTATCTCTCCCTCTCCCTTCCTCTCTGAAATCAATCAAAATATATATTTAAAAAAACCCTGAAACTCTTGCTCACCCCAGACTCCCTACTCATTTTCTCTTCCCTGTTTTATTTGATCCCCAAAGCACTTATTACCTATCAATTTTGTTTAGTGTTTGTCTCTCCCTAGTAGAATATAAGTTCTGTGTGAGCTCAGCACCCAGAACACTGCTTGGCACATAGTAGTCACTCAATAAATATTAGTTGAGTGACTAAATTATGTAAAATTCCCATTCAGCACCATTGTTCATAATATGAAGAAAGTATGCAATAAAAAGACACAAAAGCATTTTCTCCTTTTTAAACACTGCTTTTCACGTCATATTTTATAATGAAATTTGAAAATACAAGATATCTAAGCTTAATATATTTTAAGCTTAATATATTTTATTCTCTTTTTATTGATTTGAGAGAGATAGAAAGAGAGAAACATCGATTTGCATTAATTGGCTGCTTCTTGTATGTGCCCTGACTGGGAATCAAACCCACAATCTCTGCATATCATGACACACCCTAACCAACTGAACTACCCGGTCAGGGCAATATATTTTATTCTTAATAAAATAAATAATTTAATATTCTATATGTGTTGTCATATGTATTTCGGTATCTTGTAAAGTTTCTAAAGCATATGAATCAAATTGTAATAATTTCTTAGAGCAAGCAATTTGCCAGTAAAATGTTTTTGTTCTTTGGTTTATTTTAATTCAAATAAGCATTATACCTTGAGTTCCTAGCAGAGTTCTAGCCACATGTGATAATTTTCAGTGTCCCTTGGTCAAATATACATGGTAAATGCCACTTACTCTATTACAAGCATATCAAACTCAAAGGCTAACATGCACCAAATAAACAAGGTTTACATTTATGTGGGTTGCAAAATAACAAAAGCTTCAATTTTCATAGAAATGTAGGTTTATTTCAATAGAGACATACTGAATACAAAGGGCTGAAATAAATGAGCAATCTTTGACATAAAATAATAGAACATTTAAATAAAAATTAATATTTTTTCTCGAACTTTAACTTACCAGACACTGAATAACTGCACAAATTAATAAGTGTAATGCAAATAAACCTATTTTTCTTGTGCTCCGAAAGTGAAATATTTCCTGTTGCACACACCAAACAAGTTAGTTCAAGACTAATGACATGGCAATCTGCTGCTAAAATATTTGCTACTAGTATTAGTGGAGAGAAATGATGCGCCTGCACACAAGGCATGTATGGAAAATAAATGCAACACAATTCTAGTAATCAGTCATTAGCGAACATTGTAGTTTATTATTAATAATTATATATATCAGGATATTGTGAAAATTAAGTTACCAGAAATTTTTATTAAAACGTTTCTTACATACCGTTATATTGGCTGGGCTGCAAAAATATTCGTTATGGGTCACGTGTGGCCCACAGGCCAGGAGTTTGACATGTTTGGTCTATTATCCTGTGGAAACTATTTCATAGCCTTGGTCCTTTACTTAATTTTCTGGACTTCTTCCTGTTCTTTGAATTCAGGTACTTACTTGTTCTTCTTTTCTCCTGATTTGTGAATACAAGAGAGCCCAAATCTATCTACATCAACTCCTGGTTATCCATTGTATTGCTTTGCCTCTAGTAGTTAGCAATTTTTCACTCTTAGCGGAATTTTTTTGGTATCTAATCTTTAATGATTATTGATTTTTATTTCATTTTTCTCTTGAAATGGCTGAAAATGTCAATGTATTTTTGACTTTCTGTCTTCACAGTACTCCTTCTGAGATTCTCTTTTTCTGCTATTGTGACTAGTAGTCCATCCTAAAAAATTCTTTCCTTATATTCTCTTTGCACAAGGTAAAAATTTGGACATATATAATATATATATATAATATAATTATACATATTATATCTGTGCATATGTTTACATTTTTATTCATGGTGACAGTTTTTGAATAGTCTATTAATTAGCATTGTGCATGATTAAAATATATCCCATTATATATACCTATTGCTATGGTCTGAATATTTGCATTCCCCTAAAATTCATATGTTGAAATTTAATTCCCGATGTGGTGGGAAGGTGGGTTTTAAGAGGTGATTAGGTCATGTGGGAAGAACTTGCATGAATGGATATAGTGCTCTTATAAAAGAGACTGCACAGAGCTCCGCTTCTACCATGTGAGGATTCAAAGAGAAGTCTGTGACCTGGAAGTGGTCCCTCGCCTAACCAAGCTAGCACATTAATCTCATACTGCTGGCATCTAGAACTCTAGGAAATAAATTCTTTTTCTTTATTGATTAAGGTATTACAGATATGTCCTTATTCCCCCATTATCCCCCACCTCCCATTTATGCCCCCATCCCCCTCTTGTCTGTGTCCATTGCTTAGGCTTATATGCATGCATATAAGTCTTTTGGTTGATCTCTCCCCCTTACCCCTCTACCTATTAGCGATCCGATTTGTCGTATTTCATTATAGCAACCTGAATGGACTAGGACATGTATTTACATATATTTATATATACATATGTATGTATATACATACTTATATGTATATACATATGTAAAATCTGTGATATACTTCCCATGCAAGTTTTTCTACATTTGCTACATATATATTTACCTTTAAACAATAGTGTCTTCCCCTCCTTTTCATGGTCCATCTTCTAAAATGAATGGGCTACTAGTGCTTCCCCTTCCTTTAACGCTCACTTGTTTCTTAGGTGTCTGCTACCTGGACTCTCATCTTTTCACCTGAAAGTCATCACTATATTCAATAGCGTTTCCTCAGTCCTCATTACCTGACTACATATTATTCCTCATCCCTTCCCTCTGGAATCTCTTCTCTACTGAACACTCTTTAAGCCTTGGTCCCTCTGATGTGATGAAAGACAGGGACTTAGGGCCAGTTTCTTGTTTTGCAATTCCCTCTTGACAGGCTAGTTTCCTCTTCCAACTCTGGCTTCACACGTCCTAATGTACATTTCAAGCTGTATGTTCTGTGGTTTCCCTAAGATGAACGTGTTAGAAATAAAGCTCCTTATCTTCCACAAAGCCACCTTCCCTAGCTTCTCTTTTCCTGTCAATAATACCATAACCAGACAACTGAGTCATCTTTGACTCCTTTCTTGATTGACTTCACACACTATCAATCACCTAGTCTTTTTTATAAAGTCCCACCAGTTTAATCACAATAAACACACACACACACACACACACACACACACACACACACACACACACACACACACAAATGGAAAACAGTGGGTAGGGAAGAGGCCCCTAAGCCAGGGGCACAGGGAGCCCTGCTCATGGCACGAGGCCAGGCTGCTGGATCCCGTGGTATTGCTATTACTACAAGGTCAGGGGGCAGCAATTGTCCGGTGGGAGGCACTATTCATCTGGGTTGAGGACCCTTACTTCTTCTGCGGTGTGCTCAGCTTCTGCATGCATGCTTCCAAGCTTGTAACTGTCAATCTTGATTTTAGCAGCCCTGTATTATCAATTCTCAGCTCAGGTATCTCAGCTTTCAGGCAGTCATAGAGTTTATTAGCTACAATACATTTATTAACATCCATAGAGTGAACTGCTCCAGGATCCACCCCTCCAGGTTCAAGGTGTTTTCTTACCTCCTTGCCTTGCACTTGACCTGACCTTCTCTTAACACCTAATTGGGCCCTCCTCTTCTGTGCTGCCTGGGCCCTTGCCTGCAGCCCTAGGGGGACTCTGAAAGTAGAAATGGGGCCCTGACTATCACTGCCTGGGCTGTGGCCACCAACACTGCTCCCTGCACCGAGCCACTGTCTGCCAAAGCAGCTGTTTGGGGCCACATACAGCCTTCCAGGTATTCCCAGCACTGCTGCCTCCAGGACGCCCACCAGCCTGCTGCGGCTTGCTTGGCTCTGGTTAGCTGGTGGGCTCTGCTCCCCGAACCTACATGCTGAGGGCGGTGGCAGAGACACTTGGGGGGGGCAGCTGTCTTATTGATTCTTTTTTTTAATGTTTTGAATTTATGAAATATTTCAAACACATAAGAAGCAGCAGAGAATAAATTCCTGCTTAACTACCACTCAGACATGACAAATCTTAATATGTTGTCATATAGGCTTCAGAGTTGTTGTTTTTTAATGTCCTACTTTTATTGAGATATAATTGTCATAAATCAATTATAAGTTTAGTTTAAGGTATACCACATAATGACTTCACAAATACATATTGCAAAATGATTACTACAATACGTTTATTAACATCCATCTCCTGTGTAGTCACAGAAGATTTTCAGGAGCCCTAGCTGGTTTGATTCAGTGGACAGAGCATAGGCCTGAGGATTTAAGGATCCAGGCTCGATTCTGGTCAAGGGCACATGCAGGCTTTATCCCCAGTAGGGGGCGTGCAGGAGGCAGCTGATCAATGTTTCTCATCATTGATGTTTCTCTCTCACCCTCACCCTTCCTCTCTGAAATATATTTTTTAAATAAGGAAAGGATGAATAAAATTATGTTAAAAAATTTTTAATACATTTGAAATCTCTACCTCTCAATCCTATTCCCCATGCAAGGTGTTATACTTTTTCTACAAATCCAATTATCCATAAACAATATATTGTATGGTATTGTTTTGTGTATTTTAAATTTTTACATAAATGGTATATTGTACATATCCTCCTACAACTTGCTTTTGTAATTCAATGTAATGATTTTGAGTCTTATATATATGAATACATTCTGGTTCATTCCTTTGAATTGCTATATACTATTCCATTATATGAATATACTGCAATTTATTTCCCCATTCTTTTATTCACTTGTAGGTTATTTCCTGTTTTTCACCATCATAAAAGATATTGGAATGAATATTCTTTTTGTTGTTGTTAATCCTTACCTGAGGATATTTTTCCATTGATTTTTAGAAAGAGTGGAAGGGAGGGGAGATACACAGAGAGAGGAACATTGATGTGAGAGGACACATCGATTGGTTGCCTCCTACATGAGTCTCAACCACGTCAAGGGATTGAGCCCTCAACAAAATACATGTCCTTAACCAGAATCAAACCTGGGAACCTTCGGTCCTTGGGCCAACGCTCTGTCCTCTGATCCAAGCCAGCTAGGGCAGAAAGAATATTCTTGTATATGTTTCCTTGTGCACCTATGAAATAGTTTTGCTGGAGTTTGTATAGGCAAGCCCACTCTCCTTTCCCATAAACTGGCAAATTGTTCTTCAAAGTGGTAGGACAGTGTTGAACAGCAATTTATGAAAATTTCCCTTTCTCATCCTCATGATTATCTGCTGTTATCAAACTTTCTTCTAAAACTATTCATTGTTGAGGAACACCAAGATGGCAGCATAAGTGAACACCTATTGTTCTGCCCCGCGCAACGATTTAAGAACTACAACATAAGAGCAGAACAGACAACACCCAGAATCGCCAGAAAGCTGGCTGAATGAAAACTCCACTAATAAGAGTAAAGGTGGGACGCTGAGACTCAAGAGCAGCGGGAGCGCAGCCTTTCAGACGGAAACAGGTTAGGAGCCGCCCTGGTCGCGCACGCGCAGGCTGGGGATGGAGCAGCAATCTGGCTGGATTTCTCCAACAGGGAAGGGCGGAGACACGGACTCCCCAGCGCCAGGAGAGGTCTGAAGCCCGGGGGACGAACCCTGGAAGCAGGGCGCGGCAGAGGCTTTAAGGCGGCGAAAAGAAGTTTCCCTGGAAGGGTCGCGCAAACCCGCGACTTGCCCCCTGGAAACTTGTCTCCTGGTTCCGGGAACCATCTATTTTACAGCCCTGGGCTAGACTTTTGGTGTGCAGGCACATTTGGGGAAAGGCAGAGTTGTCTGGCAAGGGGAAGAGACTAGCGGCTTTCTCTTGGAGGTGTCTGCAGCCATCCCCATCCAACAGAGACCCGCCTAGGACGCAGCTGACGCTGACGCAGCCTGCGCAGCCCAGAGACTCCGCCCATCCAACCTGAACACAGTCTCCCTTCACAGCCAATTGGCCTGGAGGTCAAACCCTCCTAGGGATAACAACAACAAGCTGGGATTAAATTCAAAAATACTGAATACAACCCATAAAGGATTGCAGTAAGAGCACCCACCTCAGGTAACTGGGGAGGCTGAGCCACTGTCCCTTTGAGGATATCTACCACACAAAACAGCCACCATGCAGAGACATGGAAAGAAATCAGGTGTGAAAGAAATGGAGGAGAAAAGACGACAAGACATAGAATTCAAAACCACGGTTATAAGGCTTTTCAACAGGCTCCTACAAAAGGCCGATCAACTTAATGAGAATTACCAGGAAATAAACAAGATCAACCAGGAAATGAATGAGAACCTCAAGCAAATGAATGGGACCCTCAAGGAAATGAACAAGGCCTCTGAGGATACGAACCAGACCCTCACGGATTAAAAAAAGGACCAACTAGAAATCAAGCATACACAGACTGAAATAAAAAATATTACACAAAGTCCTAAAAGCAGTCCAGAGGGCCACAACAACCAAGTCAAAAATTTGAAATACAAAGAAGCAAAATCCACTCAGCTGGAAAAGCAAGAAACAAAAAGAATTCAGATAATTGAAGATAGCGTAAGGGGCCTCTGGGACAACCTCAAGCATGCCAACATCCGAATTATTGGGGTGCCAGAAAAAGAGAGAGAGCAAGTTAATGAAAACCTACTTGAAGAAATAGTGACTGAAAACTTCCCCCACCTGGTGAAAGAAACTGACTTAAAAGCCCAAGAAGTACACAGAACCCCAAAATATAGGAATCTAAAGAGGACCACACCAAGACATATCATAATTAAAATGCCAAGAGCAAAAGATAAAGAGAGAATATTAAAAGCAGCAAGAGAAAAACAGTTGGTTACCTACAGGGGAGCACCCATACGATTGTCAGCGGATTTCTCAACAGAAACGATGCAGGCCAGATGCGAGTGGCAAGAAATATTCAAAATAATGAAGAGCAAGAATCTACAACCAAGATTACTCTATCCAGCAAAGCTATCATTCAGAATTGAGGATCAGATAAAGTGCTTCGCAGATAAGAAAAAGCTAAAGGAGTTCATCACCACCAAACCAGTATTATATGAAATGCTGAAAGATATTCTTTAAGAAGAGGTAGAAGAAAAAGGTAAAAATATAAATTTTGAACAACAAATACACATCTATCAACAAATGAACATAAAAATCAAGTGAATGGATAGGCTGATGAACAAGATAAACTGGTGACTATAACAGAAACATGGACACAGAGAGGGAATGGACTGACAAGTCTTGGGGAAAAAAGGGTTGTGGGAAGTACAGCAAGAGATTGGACAAAAATCTTGCAACAATGGGAGAGGACAGTGGGGAGGGGGAGGTGAAGGTGGAGGGTGGGATAGGTACAGGGTGGAGGGGAGATATAGGGGGATAAAAAAGAGGAAACAATGTAATTAATAAACTGAACAATAAAGAAAAAAATGTAAAAAAATATATAAAACTATTCATTGTTTTCATATATAAGTATTTAGCGTTGGATACATTTTTGTGCATGATGTGCGGTAGTGAGCTAATATTATCACTCTTTGAATTTGAACAACCTGTTTTCTAACACCATTTATAAATAGCCCATCCTCTCTCCTCTTATTTGTAAAGTCATCTCTATCATGTTCTGTTTCCATATGTGAATGAGTCTGTTCTGGCTTCTCTGTTGCATTCCATTGAACTTCTTTTCTATCCCTGTGCTACAGGGTCTGCATTACTAAGATATTTCTAATTAGTCATCATATCTGGTAAGGAAAATCCTCTCGTATTGTTCTTCATCAAAATGTGTTGGTTATTGATACATTTCCACATGAATTGAAGAATCATCTTATCAAATTTGACCAAAAAAAACCTACAGAGATTTTTATTAAAATTGAATTGAATTTATGAATCAACTGGGAGAGAATTGACCTCTTTATAATATTAAGTTTTGCCATTACTGACCATGGTGTATACTTTCTTTAATAATGTCATATTATAATTTTCACTAGAAATGTTTTACATATCTTTTATTCAATTTACTTAACAAAAAGCTGATTATTTAATAGCTTCGATCCTGTTTTTGAGTATGATCTTTTTTTCTCTTATTTTTTATTAGCATTCTTATTATATAGAACCTATTTTTAACATTGCTCTTGTATCAGCAATCTTGCTGAATTCTCTTATGTGTTCTCATAGTTTATGGATTATGTTGGATTTTCTAAATAGAAAATCATATAATCTACAAGTAACAACAACGTTGTTTCTTCCTTTCCAATTCTTACACTTTTATTTCTCTCTTATTACATTGGCTAGGCACACAAGTGCAATGTTGAACAGAAGGCACAATTTCTATATTAATGAGAATGCTTTTAAAGTACTGGTAACATCGAGGATGATTCTGTTATAAGGTTTTTGGTAGATAACTATCAACCTAAGGATGTTCCCTTCTATTCCAAACTTGCCACAGTTTTATTATGAGTGGTGAATTTTATTACACACTTTTCCCCTGGGATATATTGATATGAAGACATATTTTTCACCTTAATTAATTAGGTGGTGATTTACATTGAATGATTTTCTGATGTTGAACTATTCTTGTACCCCTGGAATAATTTGTTTTCTCCTATACAATATACAGTATCAATTCCTTTTTTCTCATCTCCATTGTCAGCTTTCTGTTTTTTATTTTTTTAATCTTTATTGTTCAGTTTATTAACTACATTGTTCCCCCTTTTTTATCCCCCTATAGCTCCTCTCCACCCGGTACCCATCCCACCCTCCACCCTCACCTCCCCCCCCCACTTTCCTCTCCCATTGTTGCATGATTTTTGTCCAGTCTCTTGCTGTATTTCCCACACCCCTTTTCTACCCAAGAATTGTCAGTTTATCCCCTCTCTATGTCCATGATTCTGTTATATTCCCCAGTTTATCCTGTTCATCAAATTATTAATTCACTTGATTTTCAGATTCATTTATTGATAAATGTATATTTGTTGTTCATAATTTATATTTTAACCTTTTTCTTCTTCCTCTTCTTAAAGAATATCTTTCAGCATTTCATGTAATATTGGTTTGGTGGTGATTAACTCCTTTAGCTTTTTCTTATCTGTGAAGCACTTTATCTAACCTTCAATTCTGAATGGTAGCTTTGCTGGATAGAGTAATCTTGGTTGTAGATTCTTGCTATTCATTATTTTGAATATTTCTTGCCACTCCCATCTGGCCTGCATCATTTCTGTTGAGAAATCCGCTGACAATCGTATGGGTGCTCCCCTCTAGGTAACTAACTGTTTTTCTCTTGCTGCTTTTAATATTTTCTCTTTATCTTTTGCTCTTGGCATTTTAATTATGATGTGCCTTAGTGTGGTCCTCTTTAGATTCCTATATTTTGGGGTTCTGTGCACTTCTTGGGCTTTTAAGTCAATTTCTTTCACCAGGTGTGGGAAGTTTTCAGTCACTATTTCTTCAAGTAGGTTTTCATTACCTTGCTCTCTCTCTTTTTTTGGCACCCCTATAATTCAGATGTTGGTATGCTTGAAGTTGTCCCAGAGGCCCCTTACACTATCTTCAATTATCTGGATTCTTTTTGCTTCTTGCTATTTCAGCTGAGTGGATTTTGCTTCTTTGTATTTCACTTCTTTGACTTGGTTCTTGCGGTCCTCTGGACTGCTTTTAGGACTTTGTATAATATTTTTTATTTCAGTCAGTGTATGCTTAATTTCTAGTTGGTCCTTTTTCATATCCTTCATAGGTCTTGTTCATTTCCTCGTAGGTTTTGTTCATTTCCTCATAGTTCTCATTAAGTTCATCGGCCTTTTCTAGGAGCCTCTTGAAAAACCTTATTACTGTGGTTTTGAACTCTATATCTAGTTGTCTTTTTCCCTCCATTTCTTTCACACCTGATTTCTTTCCATTTCTCTGCATTGTGGCTGTTTTCCTGAGTTGGTCCATTAGCTTTGTGTGGTAGATGTTCTCTAAGGGACAGTGGCTCAGACTCCCCAGTGACCTGAGGTGGATACTCTTAATGCAATCCTTTATGGGTTGCACAGTATTGTTGGAGTTAAGCCCAGATAATTTTTGTTAGCACTAGGAGGGTTTGACCTCAAGGCCAATTGGGTGTGAAGGTGAGCTGTGTTCAGTTTGGATGGGCGGAGTCTCCAGGCTGAGCACGCAGCATCAGGTCTGCCCTATGCGGCTCGTGGCTCTCTGTGCCGGGTGATAACAGCTGTGCACCTCTGAGAGAAAGCTGCCACCAGTCCCCACCCATTGCCAGATAACTCTGCCTCTCCCCAAATGAGTCTGCACACCCAAAGTCTCGCCCAGGGTTGTAAAACAAAGCAGTTTGGTGGTCTCCCAAACGAGGGGGCAAGTCACGAGTCCTCTCTGCATGGTCGCGAAGTTCTGTCCCCAAGTTTACGTGCAAACTGCTGTTCCAAGTTTAGTGCACTCTCCTCAAACTTGCAGACCTTTGTCACACCCGGCTTTTAGTGCCCAGCTTTTAGTGTGCCTACCCCGGACCTCGGACCTCGCCTGGAACTGTGGGATCAGTGCAGTGCGGTGCCTCCATCCTCCCCATTGGAGAAATCCAGCCGGGATTGCTGCTGCCCACCCTACGCCCTTCAGCTTGCTTGCATGCATTTCTCTGAACCTCTCTCTGGGTGTATCTTCAAGGCTGCGCTCTGCCACTCTTCTGAGTCTCAGTGTCCTATCTTTACTTTTATTTGTGGAATTTTCACTCAGCCAGCTTTCCGGTGATTCTGGATGATGTTTGTTTTGTTGTTATGTTGTAGTTTTGGAATTGTTGCGTGGAGCAGCACAATAGGTGTTTACCTATGCTGTCATCTTGGTTCTATCCACCTTTCTGTTTTTTAGTACTTGCTGACAATATACGGCATATCGCCTTCAGTTGAATCTTCCAAAGGTTTTTATTTATCAGGTCCTTCTTCTTTAAAATTCATAGGCTCCCTATTATCTAGACAATAAAGTCAAAATGCCTTTATGTGACTCTCAAATAGCTTTCAAATCAGTCACATTTTTTTTTTAAATCCTAACCCACGGATATCTTTCTATTGATTTTTTTAGAGTTAGGGGAAGAGATGGGGAAAGACACAGAGAAACATCTCTGTAAAAGAGACACATGAATTGGTTGCCTCCCACAATTCCGGGGACCAAGCCTGCAACCATGGTACATGCCCTTCATCAGAATTGAACCCAAGACCCTTCAGACCACAGGCCGATTCTTTAACCCCTGAGCAAAAACTGGTCATGGCCATTCACATAATTTTCAAACTCCTTTCTAGTTGGGCTGATTTTACTCATTATTCCCCAAATATGCCTTTCATATTTCCATATTCATGCCTTGCCTCACATGAAGCATAACATTTTTATCTAGAGGAAACATTACAGATTTTTAAGTTCAACCCCTTCATTTTTCTAAAATCAATGAGAAACCATTGAAGAGTTTTAAGCCAAAGAGTAATACCATCTAACTTAGCGTTTTTCTAGGTTTATTATCACTGCTTTGTGAAGAATGGATTGCAGGGGCCACAAATGGAACCAAGAAGGCCAGTTAGAAGGGCATTACAGCAGCTCACACTAGAGTGGTAGCAGTAAGGATGAAAATATACAGACACATTGTTATGACTACCTGGCGTTTGTAGGCAAATTAGCTGTACACTACATAATATGGGATATGGAAGCCGAAGACCTGTTTGAACACCTTTGCTGTCTAGAGTTACCAAGATAAAATGTCTCCAATTCACACGCAAACACAAGGAATGGACATTCAAGCATTGGAAAAAGAGTCATATGGTCAGATGAATCACATTTCCTGTTGCATCCTGCAGATGGCAGAGTGAGAATTTGTCAGAAACAACATGAAACACCCCACATGCATGAGTACAACCCTTCAAGCTGGTGGGAGCAGTATTATGGTTTAAGGCATGTTTTCTTGGAATGATTTGGGCCCTTTAATTCATGTAGAACAATGTCTGAATAGAGCAACATACCTAAGTATCATTGCTGATCAAGTTCATCCTATCATGTTGATGGCCTATCCCTATGGAGATGGCTTCTTTCAACAAAGTGCAATGCCACTGTGCTCGTATTGTGCCGGAGTGGTTTCAAGAACATGAGGGAGACTTTACCTTGCTTAGGTGGCCCTCACAATCACCAGATCTCAATCCAATTCAGCATTTGTGGGATGAAGTTAAAAGAGCCATTAGGCAGGTGGTTCCACAACCATCAAATCTCACAAAACAGTGCTATTCATCAGGCATGGTGTCAGATTCCTCGCATCACCTTTCAACATCTTGTGGAGTCAATGCCAAGAAGAGTAGCTGCAGTATTGAAGGCAAAGGGTGGCTCAATGAAGTACCAATGGGGTGGGCATAATAATCTGGCCACTCAGTATTTATGTATTTTATCTAGAGGAAACATTATAGATTTTTAAGTTCAACTCCTTAATTTTTCTAAAAACAGTGAGAAACCATTGAAGAGTTTTAAGCCAAAGAGTAATATCATCCAACTTAATGTTTTTCTAACATCTAACATTTTTAGAGGCCCAGTGCATGAATTCATGCATGGGCAGTTGGCTGACCTGCCTGCTGGTCAAACTCCTGGTTGAGGGGACAATTTGCATATTAGTCTTTTATTATATAGGATATACACTGAGTGTCCAGATTATTATGTGTTCAGAGATCATAATAATCTGGCCACTCAATATATACATACATTTTTAGATATAGCACTTTACAGGACCTATTGAAGAATGGATGCCAGGACTAGATAGGAAGGAAGAACCAAGGATGACTCCCAGATTTGGAGCTTTACAAATTGGGTGGATAGTTGTGCCATTTATTTATATGGAAAAGCTTAGTGAAGATTGCAGAGGACTTTAGAGAAGGGATTAAGAGTTCAATTTTGGACATGTTGAGTTTGAGATTTTGTGAGAAAGGCAAGTGAAATTCTCTAAGACTGCCCGTGGAGTGCTTATATTGACCTTTCTAGATGGATTTACTGTGGAATACCCAATGATGGAGAAAGGAAGCATCTCTTCCCTTCTATTAGACATATAAATCTCAGTATTGGCCATGCTTATTATTCTCATCTGTTTCCATAATTCCCTGCTGAAGGAAGTTGCCCTAGGCTGCTCATAATAGTTGCCAATGATTTGAATCACAGATGGACACTTATGATATCAATCCATAGGCTGGATGGCAACGTCAGAGTTGGCCTGTTGCAATAGTCTATGTCCATTATGGGTATTTGTAATGAACTTGGTCAGAGTTTCTCCTTATGGAATCAAATATTTAGTGTCAGAAGAAAAAAGAAGAAATAGAAAGAGGAGACAGCCTCAGAGTCTTATTAACAGAGTGCTAAACTTCAGATCCATAATTCTTTTAGCTGAAAGAGTAACAACAGTCCCCAAATCTTCCATCAGGAAAGAAAAGAACATAGGACAGAAACTACCTTATGATAAGAAAATATTTTTTATTTACAATATAACTTATATTTAATAGTAGTACATATGTTTTCCTTTCCCCCCCAATATCCCCCCAGCCTCCCTTACCCCCCAGCACATGTCCTCACCTGCCCCCCTCCCCGCCCCAGTGTCTTTCATTCATTGGTTATGCTCATATGTATGCATACAAGTCCTTAGGTTGATCTCCCCCAGCATCTGCCTCCCATCCACTCCAGCCTTCCCCCTGTAGCTTGACAGCCTGTTCGAGGCCACCCTGCCTCTGTATCAATCACTTCCCCCTGTTTCTTTTCTTCAAAAATAGGTAAGAAAATATTTTTAAGGCTGCTATAAATATTTAAGCAGTAGCTACAAATGTGTTTGGAAAATTTTATTTGATTTTTAAAAATCAAGATCACATACATTAATTTTGCAAAAAACATCTTTGTTTAAGAATTTAAATATTGTTGCTTCACAAGAACTTATATACAAACAGAGGCTTGGTGCACAGATTCATGCACCAGTGGAGTCCTTTGGGGATCAGGCCGAAACTGGCAGTCTGAGGGGTCCCAGAGTGTGAGAGAGCACTCTGCAAAGTTGCTGTCACTTGGCAGCTCCTGTGTTGAGCATCTGCTCCCTGGTGGCCAGTGTACATCATAGCTACTAGTTAGATGGTCAGATGGTTGGCTAGTTGCTTGGCCTTTATATATACTAGAGGCCTGATGCATAATATTTGTGCACAAAGGGGCGGTTCCTCAGCCCAGCCTGCACCCTTTCCAATCTGGGGCCTAAACCAGCAGTCAGACATCCCTCTCACAATCCAGGATGACTGGCTCCTAACCACTCACATGCCTGCCTGATTGCCCCTAACCCCTCTGCCTACCCGCCTGATCACCTCTATGTTGCCCCCTGCTGCCCTGATCACCCCTATCTTGCCCCCCCCCCCGCCTGCCTGATTGCCACTAATCTCTCTGCCTGCCTACCTGATCACCCCTAACTACCATCCCCTGCCAGCCTGATCTTGCGCCTACCTACCTACCTTCCCCTGCAGGCCCGATCTCGCCCCCAACTGCTCTCCCCTGGCGGCCTGGTCACCCCCAACTGTCCTCTCCTGCTGGTCTGATCTCGCCCACAACTACCCTCCCTTGCCAGCCTGATTACCCTAACCACCACTGCCTCGGCCCCCACCACCATGGCTTTGTCCGGAAGGAAGTCAGACATCTGAAAGATGGCCGGTTGACCCAGTCTAATTAACGTATTACTCTTTTATTAGTATAGACTAGTGGCCTGGTGCACGAAATTCGTGCAAGAAGGGGGGGGTTCCGTCAGCCCAGCCTGCACCCTCTCCAATCAGGAACCCCTTCAGGGATGTCTGACTTTTGGCAGTCTGACTGTTAGCAGTTGGACATCCCTCTTGCAATCTAGGACCACTGGCTCCTAACTGCTCACTGGCCTGCCTGCCTGATCACCCCTAACCACCTCTGCCTGCCTGCCTGATCACCCCCTAACTGCTCCCCTACCAGCCTGATCGCCCCTAAGTGCTCCCCTGCTGGCCTGCTTGCCCCTAACTGCCTCTGCCTTGCCCCACACCTGGGACCAAGGCTTCCCTCCCTCTGGCCAGCTATAGGCACCCAGGACCCAGGCCAGCTTCATTCAGGCCAGCCGCAGCTACAGGCAGCTGCAGGGACCCAGGACCACAGGGCATGGGCTTGTCCCTCTCCTGGGCCACAGGAGCAGGTGCAGCTACTGTTGCCCAGGACTGCATGGCAGTCCCTCTCCTGGGCCAGAGAGGCAGGCACAGCTGTTGGCATCCGGGACCATGCAGTGGGTGGCTTGTTCCTTTCCCAGTCTGTAGCCTGTCTGGTCCCCATTCCTCTCTCCTCAGTGTTGAATGTCTGAGCCGTTAAGGCATGATGGCATGAAGGTGTGATGAATATTTGCATATTAGCTCTTCATTATATAGGATTTTAAATTGTCACAGTCTATCTTCAAGTGGATATTTTACCACTTCACATCTTGTATAGAAACTTCACTGTAACAAAATTTCATTTTTCCCAGGCAATCTTTGTGCTATTGTTGTCATGTATTTTATTTACACAGATGTTATAAAACTGATATTACATTATTATTTATTTAAATAGTTACGGTAATTACCTTTAAATATATTTCAATAATAATAAACTTCTGTTATATTTTTTCTTAAGCATATAATGTCTTTGGTGTTTTCCATTTCTTGGTATAGATCATTATTTGTATCTGGCAAAATTTTATTTCTGCTTGCAGGACTTTTTTTTTTTAACATTTCTTATACTACAAATCTGCTGATGATTTAAAAATTCAATCTTTTACACATAAAAATACTTTTAACTATTTCTAAAAATTTTGACTATTTAAAAAATATTTTCACTCTGTCTAGAATTATAAATTGAGAGGATTTTCCTCCTTGTGGGACTTCAATGATGTGGCTCTACTATCTTCTCCCTTACACTGTTTCTGATGAGAAATCCTTTGTAATCTTTATGTTTATTCCTGTGTATAGTGTGTATCTTTTCTTCTGACTGCAGCCTAGCCTGGCACCTGGCCTCCGCAGGGCCCTGCAGTCGATTGATTTTTTTAAAAAATGTATTTCAGAGAGGAAAGGACAGGGAGAGAGGGATAGAAGCATCAATGATGAGGGAGTGGAAGCTGCTTCTTGGTTTTGCTCTTGGCACCTCCTCCATGGATTTGTGTTAAAGTCTCTGTCGGACCACGCCATGCAGTCTCGTTACTTGTGGTGAATTCATCCTAAACATAGGTGGGGACTTTTGTTTACCGGCTTCCTTAGCGCCCTGGGTCCACAGGTTTCCCAGGTGTCGTCTTGCGAGTTCTTCCTAAGTCAGACAGCCCGAGGCCTGGGGCTTGCTTTTGCCTCTGAGCTCACCCCTCTGTCTCCTGGATTTCTGGATGCTACAGGGCCAGAGGCCCAGGGTCAGAATCAGTGCTGGGGACAGCGAACAGGGCTCCTTCACCCAGTGCTTGGGCCTGGTGCCCAGGATGAGTGCGACTCTGGATCCTGGGTCACAGCGTGCCCACAGCGTCCAGACCATCACTGTCCCATAAGGGCAGGCAGTGAGCCCAGCTCCAGGATCCTGTTCTTAGGGGAACTCTGGTGCCTTTACCCCAGGAGTGGGGCCACACACGCCTGGCGGAGTCCAGGCCTAGTTCTGCATATGGTCTGGGTCCAGTGCCTTTCTGGCCCATGGAGACATCCCCACCACTTGTGTGTTAGCTCTCGCCTTTCTCACTTCCTTTCCTACACTCCCTGCCCCTGCTCTGCACACAGGCCGGGCTGGGTTGTGTGGCTTGGTCTTCTCTCTCTCAGGGGCTGTGTCTTGGCTCCTCTCCTGCCCTCATGGCTGGGACTCACACTGGAGTCCAGGAAGGGCCTCTGGAGGAGTGGCCCTTCATGGCCCTGGGCACCATGGACACCTTCCCAGGGCCCTGGGATCCATCTGATGGGGCCCCACCATGGCAGGCCAGCCCGCCCCGCCCACAGCCCCACCCTGCTGGGCCTCTTGCCCTGTGATTGGCTTGTGGGCATGGCTTATTGGGCATAGAAAAGGTATGGTCAAATTGCATATTACTCTTTTATTAGATAGGACTAGAGGCCTGGTGCATGAAATTCATGCACGGGCGGGGGGATGGGGGGGAAGGGGTCCCTCAGCCCAGCCTGCACCCTCTCTAATCTGGGACCCCTAGAGGGATGTCCAACTGTCCGTTTAGGCCCATCCTGGTAAGCCTGATCCCTAAATGGGCAGTTGAACAGCCCTCTCTCAATCCAGGACTGCTGGCTCCCAACTACTCGCCTGCATGCTTTTTAAAAAAAATTTAGTCTTTATTGTTCAGTTTATTAATTACATTGTTCCCCTTTTTCCCTATAGCTCCCCTCCATATGGTACCCATCCCACCCTCCACCCTCACCCCCTTCCACTGTCCTCTCCCATAGTTGCATGATTTTTGTCCAGTCTCTTGCTGTACTTCCCACACCCCCTTTCTCCCCAAGAATTGTCAGTCCATTCCCTCTCTATGTCCGTGATTCTGTTACATTCACCAGTTTATCCTGTTGATCAGCTTATTAATTCACTTGATTTTTAGATTCATTTGTTGATAGATGTGTATTTGTTGTTCCTAATTTACACTTTTATCTTTTTCTTCTTCCTCTTCTTAAAGAACATCTTTCAGCATTTCATGTAATATTGGTTTGGTGGTGATGAACTCCTTTAGCTTTTTCTTATCTGCGATGCACTTTATCTGACCTACAATTCTGAATGATAGCTTTGCTGGATAGAGTAATCTTGGTTGTAGATTCTTGCTATTCATCACTTTGAATATTTCTTGCCATTCCTGTCTGGCCTGCATTGTTTCTCTTGAGAAATCCGCTGACAATCGTATGGGTGCTCCCTTATAGGTAACTAACTGTTTTTCTCTTGCTGCTTTTAATATTCTCTCTTTGTCTTTTGCTCTTGGCATTTTAATTATGATGTGCCTTGGTGTGGTCCTCTTAGGGTTCCTATATATTGGGGTTTGGTGCGCTTCTTGGACTCCTAAGTCAATTTCTTTCACCAGGTGTGGAAAGTTTTTGGTCACTATTTCTTCAAATAGGTTTGCATTATCTTGCTCTCTCACTTTTTCTGGCACCCCTATAATTCAGATGTTGGTATGCTTGAGGTTGTCCCAGAGGGCCCTTACACTATCTTCAATTTTTTGGAGTCTTTTGGTTTCTTGCTTTTTCAGCTGAGTGGATTTTACCTCTTTGTATTTCAAATCTTTAACTTGATTCTTGGGGTGCTCTAGAGTACTTTTAGGTCTTTGTATAATATTTTTTTATTTCAGTCAGTGTATGCTTAATTTCTGGTTGGTCCTTTTTCATATCCTTGAGAGTCTTATTCATATCCTGGTAGGTCTTGTTCATTTCCTTGTAAGACTCATTGATTTCCACGTTGGTCTTGATCATTTCCTTGCAGGTCTCATTCATATCCTTGAGGGTTTTGTTCATTTCCTTGTAGGTTTTGCTTATTTCCTTATAGGTCTCGACCTTTTCTTTTCTTTTTTTTTTAATTATATTTTATTGATTTTTTACAGAGAGGAAGGGAGAGGGATAGAAAGTCAGAAACATCGATGAGAGAGAGACATCGATCAGCTGCCTCTTGCACACCCCCTACTGGAGATGTGCCCGCAGCCAAGGTACATGCCCTTGCCGGAATCGAACCCGGGACCCTTCAGTCCGAAGTCCGACGCTCTATCCACTGAGCCAAACTGGTCTCGGCGGTCTCGACCTTTTCTAGGAGCTTCTTGAAAAGCCCTATAACCATGGTTTTGAATTCCATGTCCAGTCTTTTTTCCCCCCTCCATTTCTTTCACATTTGATTTCTTTCCATGTCACTGCATGGTGGCTGCTTCCCTGAGTTGGTCAATTAGCTTTGTGTGGTAGACGTCCTACAAGGGACAGTGGCTCGGCCTCCCCAGTTACCTGAGGTGGATATGGGTTGCACAGTCTTGCTGAAGTTAAACTCAGGTTAATCGTTGTTAGCACTTGGAGGGGTTGACCTCCAGGCCAATTGTCTGTGAAGTTCAGCTGTGCTCAGGTTGGATGGGTGGAGTCTCTGGGCCAAGCAGACAGCATCAGCTCCGCCCTATGCCCCAGGGTCTCTGAGAGAGAGCCGCTGCCGAGCTCTACCGGCTGCTAGAGAATTCAGCCTCTCCCCAAATGAGTCTGCACACCCAACGTCGCAAAACAATGCAGTCTGATGGTTTCCCGAATGAGAGAGCAAGTCACGAGCGCTCTCTGCGCTGTCACGCAGCTGCGCTGTTCCCAAGCTCACATGCACTTCACACAAGCTCGCCTTCTCCCAAGCCCGCCGACCCCTGCAGCACCCGAGCTTTGGCGTGCCCTCCTACTGTCCAGTTTTTACCCCGGTTGCGCACTCCAATTTACTCGTGCACTCTCCCCAAACACACAGACCTCAGCCACGCCCGGGATCCTCCTTTCCCCGATCTGGGAGCTCGCCTGGTATTGGGGGGTCGGTGCTGTGGGAGGCCTCCGCCCTCCCCGCTGGAGAAAACCAGCCGGGCTTGTTGTCTGCCGCCCGTCCCTCACCGCTCCCTCGCGCTCCAAACCTCAAAGTTGTGTACAGCTGCTCCTGAGTCACCACTGCGTCCCACTGCTACTTTTATTTGTGGAATTTTCACTCAGCCAGCTCTCAGGTGATTCTGGACGTTGTTTGTTCTGTTGTTAAGTTGTAGTTTCAGAATTGTTGCGTGGACAGCTAGATAGGTGCTCACCTATGCCGCCATCTTATTTCTCCTTACTTTTGTTTTTAATTTACCTTTTTAAAAGGTTAAATAATTTTTATTGAAATACTGGAAGCCCGGTGCATGAAATTCATGAATGGGGGGTGTGGTTCCTCAGCCCAGCCTGCACCCTCTCCAATCTGGGACCCCTGGAGGGCAGTCAGACATCCCTCTCATAACCAGGACTATTGGCTCCCAACCACTCACCTGCCTGCCTTCCTGATTGCCCTTAACTGCTTTTGCCTGCCAGCCTGATCACTCCCTAACCACTCCACTGCCAGCATGATTGATGTCTAACTGCTCCCCTGCCAGCCTGTTTACCCCAACTGCCCTCACCTGCAGGGCTTTCCCCTGCAAGCCTGGGTCCCTCACAACTGCCCTTCCCTGCAGGACCAGTTGTCCTAACATTCTTCCTCTGCCAGCCTGGTCACCCTTAACTGCCCTCCCCTGATGGCCTGATTGCCCACAACTGCCCTCCCCTGCAGGCCATTTTGTGGTGGCCATCTTGTGTCCACATGGGGACAGATCTTTGACTACTTGGGGCAGCCCTCTTCTGTGTTGGAGTGATGGTCAATCTGCATACTACTCTTTTATTAGATAGGATAGAGTCCTAGTGCATGGGTGAGGGCCAGCTGGTTTGTCTTGAAGTGTGTTCTGGGTCAGGATGTGGGTTCCCTTGGGGCATTGGGCAGCCTGGGTGAGGGGCCTGTGGTAGTTTGCAGGTGGGCCACGCTTCCCAGTGATCCAAGCAGAGGCCCTGCTATCTGGGATTTATTTTTCTTCTACAATTGAAATGGCTGCCACCATTTCTCCTGAGATTTTATAATTGAAACTTTGTAGCATTGAGTGGAGGTCTGAGCCAGCAAGGGCAGGTGGAAAGCGTGGCTTCTTCTGTTGCTGGGGAAACCTATGCCTCCCTCCTACTCTATGTGGCTGCAGCCATCTTGTTTGGGTTTATTTACATATTTGCTCCTGATTGGCTTATGGGCGTGACTTTGTGTGAGTGGATTGTGGATGTAGCAGAGGTATGGTCAATTTGTATATTACTCTTTTATTAGATAGGATAATTGAAATTATGTAAGGTTAAAGTGTATAATGCACTGATTTCATACATTGGTATATTGCAGTATCATTACCACCTAGCAACACATCACATAATTATTATTTCTTTTTTGTGTTGAGAACAGTAAAGATCTCGTCTCTTAGCAACTTTTGAAGTTTATAATACAGTATTGTTGTCTATAATCACAAGGCTGCACATGAGATCTTTGGGGCTTATTTATCTAATAGTTGCAAGTTGTACCCATAAACAACATCTTCTCAATTTTCCTAACCTCAGCCTCCGATAACCACCATTCTTATTTTACATGTTAGGCTTTTAAATTTATTATTATTTTTCCTTTTTATTAAATTTATTGGGGATGACACTGGTTAACAAAATTACATATGATTCAGGTGCACAATTTTACAACATATCATTTGGACACTGTATTGTGTGTTCACCACCCCAAGTCTCCATCCATCACCATTTATCCCCCTAAACCTCCCTTCATTTCCCTGCTCCCTGTCCCTCCACCCCAGCAATCACCACACTGTTGTCTGTGTCCATGAGTTCTTTCTTTCTCTCTTTCTTTCTTTCTTTCTTTCTTCCTCTCTTTTTCTTTCTTTCTTTCTTTTTCTTTCTTTCTTCCTTCCTTCCTTCCTTCCTTCCTTCCTTCTCTTTCTTTATTCTTTCTTTCTTCCTTCTTTCTTTCTTTCCTTCCTTCCTTTTCCTTTCTTCTTCTTTCTTTCTTTCTTTCCTTTCTTTCTTTCTTTCTTTTTCTCTTTCTTTCTATCTTCTTTCTTTCTTTTTCTCTTTCTTTCTCTTTCTTTCTTCTTTCTCTTTCTTTCTTTCTTTCTTTCTTCTTTCTTTCTTTCTTTCTTTCTTCTTTCCTTCCTTCTTTCCTTTCTTCTCCTTTCTTTCTTTCTTTTCTTTCTTTCTTCTTTCTTTCTTTCTTTCTTCTTTCTTTCTTTCTTTCTTCTTTCTTTCTTTTCTTTTCTTTTCTTTTCTTTCTTTCTTTCTTTCTTTCTTTCTTTCTTTCTTTCTTTCTTTCTTTTTCTTTCTTTCTCACTGAAAACATTTTATTGGCCTTTTGGATAGAAACGGGAATTTATTTGCCAGGAAGAATGATGCCATCATACTTCTGCTGGAACCAGCCCATGGCCTTCTCTTTGCTAATTCTGTGTTTGGCCCCAATTTAGCCTGTTCTGTGTTTCTTGTCTGCAATGCTGAAACCTGGCCTACCAGCAACACATAGAAGTCCAGGCCGTAGAAGTCCATTGCTTGGGTCATATTTGATCCCCAGATCAATGTGTTTCTGGATCCCAAAACCAAAGTTTCAGGTATCTGAGAAGTTATTTTTTCATAATTTGTACTCTTGCACCTTTAGTCCTTTCTCCAATATTTCTTCTGCCTTGGCCCCGTGGACTGTGCAGTGAACAGCAATCTTTTCATTTCTCCTGATGCCAAAGAATCTGACAGTATATCTGCCTTTGGAGAAGTCAGGGGTCTGGCCCGTGAGCTGCTCCAGGACCTTGACTGCCCGCGTCAGTCTGTCCCCACTCTCCCCGACATAGATGTTGAGGCAGAGCTTGGGGATGTGCAGTTCCCTCATGGGGTTCTCCTTTTCCCCTTGATTCTGCGCCATGATGAGAGAGACAGGAAGAGAGCGAGTTCTTTCTTTTTTTTTTAAGGGGGGGGTAGCAAGTTAGGCTTTTTTTTTGTTCCACACCTATGTCATATCATAATTTTTGTCTTTGACTCATCTCACTGAGCATAGTACAGACTACCCTCAAGGTCCATTTCACAAATAGCAGGATGACGTTTTTTTGTGGATAAATAAATATTACATTGTATATACATGCCACATGTTCTTTATTCATTTATCCATTGACAGACACTTAGGTTGTTTGCATATCTTGGTTATTGTGAATAATGCTAAAGTGGACATGGGGGTGCTATTACCTCTTCAATATCCTGTTTCCATTTTCTTTGGTTATATAACCAGAAGTAGGATTGTTGGATCATATGGTAGTTTTTTTAATTTTTTGAGGAACCTCCATACTGTTTTCCATAGTGGCTGCACAGTTTGCATTACTACCAACAGTGCACAAGAATTCCCTTTTCTTCACATCCTCCTAGCTTGCTATCTGTTAAGTTTTTTATAATAGCTATTCTAACATGTATGGGATAATATCTCACTGTAGTTTTGATTTGCATTTCCCTGATGATTAGTGATGTTCAGCATCTTTTCATGTCTATTGGCCATCTGTATGTCTTCCATGGAGAAACGTCTATTTAATACCTCTACCTATTTTTAAATCAGATAATTTGTGGACTTTTTTTTTGCTGTTGAGTTGTATAAGTTCTTTATATATTTTAGTATTAATCCCTTATCAGATATGCGGTTTGCATATATTTTCTCCTATTCTGTAGGTTGCCTTTGAATTGTGTTGGTTGTTCTTTTGCTGTGAAACAATAATTTAATATTTTCTGAGACTGGTAAAAAGTATTAGAGATGAGGTTCTTTGGTGAACAACACCCTGAGCATCGTGAGCAAAAAGAAAAGAGAAATGTTAACTTGTGCTTGATGATATTTAAGGTTTAATAAAGATGTTGAATTGTATTTGGTTGTTTTTTTAATCTTGTTATAAATTATATATTGCCTCTTTCTAAATAGAGATTAAATAAATATTAATTATATTTATTATAATAGATTATTTTAGAAAGAAGTTAAAAAAGATTGGAAACTATCCATATTTTAAAATTGTATCTTGTTATGAAAAAGTTCCCAGTAATTTAGTAGCTTTAAGGTATTTCATAGATGCAAGCAGAGTATGTTTTATGGCCTGGCTGTCTTTTGATCACAAGTACACAAGGTAGAGGCCTCTCCACCTTTGTTATCTGAGGAGAAGAGATTTGTCACTCATAGACCTTTGAGAGAACTGATAAGGACTCTGCATAAAAGTTACAAAAAGGAGATTATATATATATATATATATATATATATATATATATATATATATATATAATATATATATTACTATGTGTAATGCTTTAAACAATAAAATAAAATAAGTTACAAAGTTGTTCAAAATTCAAGCCAAAGGTTATAAATGTGTTATTTATATACCATCTAGTTTAATGCTCCCAACATTTCTAAGGCGTACTCTTCATTAAAAACATTATCTACCCTGGCCAGTGTGTAAGTAGTTAGAACATTGGCCTCAGCACCAAAGGGTCTCGGGTTAAATTCCTAGTCAAAGGCACCTACTTAGGTTGCAGGTTTGGACCCTGGCCCAGGTCAGAGCGCGTGCAGGAGGCAATCAAATGATGTGTCTCTCTCACATCGAAGTCTCTCTCTTCCCCTCCTCATTATTCCCTCCCTCTCTAAAAATCAATGGAAAAAAAAAATCCTGCCGTGAGGATTAACAACAACAACAACAACAAAAGCAAAACAAAACAAACCCTCTCCCCCCAAATCCAACATTACTAAGTACCTACTAGGTGCCAGATATTATTCTAGATGCCTGGGAACCTATCATTAAACAAAGTAGACAACCCTAACCAGTTTGGCTCAGTGGATAGAGCGTCGGCCTGCAGACTGAAGGGTCCCAGGTTCAATTCCAGTCAAGGGCATGTACGTTGGTTGTGGGCACATCCCCAGTGGGGGTTGTGCAGGAGGCAGCTGATTGATGTTTCCCTCTCATCGATGTTTCTAAACTCTCTATCCCTCTCCTTTCCTCTCTGTAAAAAATCAATAAAAATATTTTAAAAAATAAACAAACTAGATAAAGACCTTTGCCCCTGTTGGCGGCGGGGGGGGGGGGGCGGGTGTTGCAGGAATTATTAACAATGTTAAATAAATTAGCTAAATAATATTTTACAATATAATGATTGCTTTGTAAAAAGAGAAAAAGTATGATTATTATCTTCTTTGGAAATGGGGTATTAGTATCAGGTCTGGGTTCAAATTTCAACACTGCCACATAATAACTAGATGATCCTGGGAAAGTTACTGAACTTCTCTGAGCCTGTTTCATCTATACAACCAGGATAAAATCTCTCTTCGAGTATTGCATTGAAGACAGTGATAATGCAGTAAAATGCTTTCTACAGTGTCTGATCCATGGTAAGTGCTCAATGTTTGGTAACTGCCTTTGCTATGAAGTCATATATGATGCCTGTGGTTGTAGAGATCTTAGGGGCCTGGTCAGGATTTGCAAGCACATATATTTTTTAAAGCTTTTACATTTAGAAATAATTAAAAAAAATTTTTTTATCTTTATTGTTCAGTTTATTAATTAGATTGTTCCCTTTTTTTTTCCCACCCTATAGTTTCCCTCCACCCGGTACCCATCCCACCCACTGCCCTCACCCCCCTCCACTGTCCTCTCCCATAGTTGCATGATTTTTGTCCAGTCTCTTGCTGCACTTCCCACATCCCCTTTCTCCCCAAGAGTTGTCAGTCCATTCCCTCTCTATGTCCGTGATTCTGTTACATTCACCAGTTTATCCTGTTGATCAGCTTATTAATTCACTTGATTTTTAGATTCATTTGTTGATATATGTGTATTTGTTGTTCCTAATTTACACTTTTATCTTTCTATTCTTCCTCTTCTTAAAGAATATCTTTCAGCACTTCATATAATATTGGTTTGGTGGTGATGAACTCCTTTAGCTTTTTCTTATCTGCGAAGCACTTTATCTGACCTACAATTCTGCATGATAGCTTTGCTGGATAGAGTAATCTTAGTTGTGGATTCTTGCTATTCATCACTTTGAATATTTCTTGCCACTCCCGTCTGTCCTGCATTGTTTCTGTTGAGAAATCCGCTGACAATCGTATGGGTGCTCCCTTATAGGTAACTAACTGTTTTTCTCTTGCTGCTTTTAATATTCTCTCTTTGTCTTTTGCTCTTGGCATTTTAATTATGATGTGCCTTGGTGTGGTCCTCTTAGGGTTCCTATATATTGGGGTTCGGTGCACTTCTTGGACTCCTAAGTCAATTTCTTTCACCAGGTGTGGGAAGTTTTTGGTCACTATTTCTTCAAATAGGTTTTCATTACCTTGCTCTCTCTCTTTTTCTGGCACCCCTATAATTCGGATGTTGGTATGCTTGAGGTTGTCCCAGAGGGCCCTTACACTATCTTCAATTTTTTGGGTTCTTTTGGATTCTTGCTTTTTCAGCTGAGTGGATTTTACCTCTTTGTATTTCAAATCTTTAACTTGGTTCTTGGGGAGCTCCAGAGCACTTTTAGGTCTTTGTATAATATTTTTTATTTCAGTCACTGTATGCTTAATTTCTGGTTGGTCCTTTTTCATATCCTTGAGAGACTCCTTTATATCCTTGAGAGTCTCCTTCATTTCCTTGTAGGACTCATTCATTTCCACATTGGTCTTGATCATTTCCTTGCAGGTCTCATTCATTTCCTTTGCGGTCTTGCTTATTTCCTTATAGGCCTCGACCTTTTGTTGGAGCCTCTTGAGAAGCACTATAACCGTGGTTTTAAATTCCATGTCCAGTCGTTTTTTTTTTCCTCCATTTCTTTCATATCTGATTTCTTCCCATGTCTCTGCATGGTGGCTGCTTCCCTGAGTTGGTCAATTAGCTTTGTGTGGTAGACTTCCTACTAGGGATAGTGGCTCAGCCTCCCCGGTTACCTGAGGTGGATATGGGCTGCACAGTCTTGCTGAAGTTAAGCTCAGTTAATCGTTGTTAGCACTTGGAGGGTTGACCTCCAGGCCAATTGTCTGTGAAGCTCAGCTGTGCTCAGGTTGGGTGGGAGGAGTCTCCGGGCCAAGCACACAGCGTTAGCTCCGCCCTATGCGGCCCCAGGGACTCTGTGCCGGGGGCAATGGCCGCCAGCACCTCTGAGAGAGAGCCGCTGCGGAGCTCCACAGGCTGCCGGTTACCGGGGAATTCAGACTTTCTCAAAATGAGTCTGCATGCGCAATGGCTCACCCAGGGTCGTAAAACAAAGCAGTCTGATGGTTTTCCGAATGAGAGGCAAGTCCTGGTGCGCTCTCTGCGCCGTCACGCAGCCGAGCTGTTCGTGAAAGCTGCCTTTCCACAAGCCGGGAGACCTGGCAGCACCCGAGCTTCGGCGTGCCCTCCCACTGTCCAGTTTTCACCCCGTGTGATAGTGGGTTCTCTGGACTTCGCCCAGAGCTGGAGAATCAGTCCAGTGGGACACCTTTGTCTCCCCGTTCGAGAAAACTGGCCGGTTTTCAGCCGCCCGCCCTCTCCGCGGCGCGCACTCCAAACCTCTCTCCTCGCAAATCTTTCAACGCTTTCTGCCGCCGCTCCTCCGAGTCACAGTGTCTTATCTTCACTTTTATTTGTTGAATTTTCACTCGGCCAGCTTTCTGGTGATTCTGGAAGGTGTTTGTTCTTTCGTTAAGTTGTAGTATTAAAATTGCTGAGTATGACGGCAAGATAGGTGTTTTACCTATGCCACCATCTTGATTCTCCCTCAGAAATAATTTTTTAAAAGTTAGAATAAGAATGGTACAGAGACTACCTATTATTACTCTTATAACTCATTTGCCCATATGTTCTCCCTCAGCATACAGGTTCATATTTTTCTGAATCATTTAAGAATAAGTTACATAATTTATGACCCAATGCTTCAGTATATATTTCATAAGAATAGGGGTATTCCTTTACATGATTGCAGTACAGTTATCAACTTGAGTAAATTTAATGTTTACATAATTTTATGTGATCTAACACTGTATGCTAATTTTGTCAATAACCCAATCATGTCCTTTATCATATTATTCCCCTTCTTATACAGGATTCAGTCTAGGATCAGGTATGCATTTAATTGTCATGTCTCTTTAACTTCCGTTAATCTGCAAACATTTCCACAATTTTTCTTTGTCTTTTATGACACTGATATTTTTGAAGAATACAGTTCTCTTCCCCCTTTTTTTCCCTTCAACAGATGGTGTCTTAGTTGGGGTTTGTTTGATGTTTCCTGGTGATTAGATTCAAGTGATGCATTCTCAGCTGAAATATTACAAAGGTGATGCTGGGTTCTTCTTAGGGTCTCACATTTAGAGATTCACTTTGTCTACCTGCATCTCATTGGTTATGTTAATTTGATCACTTCATCAAGGTGTTGTCCAATTTTTTTCACTGTACAGTTGTTTTACTATGCAATTAATAAGCATAACAAGACCATGCAAATACCTTATTCCTAATCAAAAGTCAATGAGTCTTATCTGACTAATATTTAACATAAAGGTTGCAAAATGCTGATTTTCCAACTCAGGCACTTCCTTCACCTTCAGCAGTTGCACTCTACTTTCTACTGTAAACAAGATTCCCTCCCATCACCTCCATTTTATTTAGTTAGTTATTTATCTGTTTATTATTGCTTTGGACTCATGGCTTTCGCTGTACTTCAGTTCTCAAATGAGTCTGCACACCCAATGTCTCACCCAGGGTCGTAAAACAAAGCAGTCTGACGGTTTGTCACTAATTTGGTCTACTGCCCTTTCAAGCTTAGTAGGCCAAATTAGTGACAATTTGAGACATACTCCATAATCTACATTGAGTACTTCCTTAATTTCTGGCATAATATGTTCTAGATTCATGTTGTACCTACCTTCACTAGCCCTGAAATCAGCCATTTCTCCAAAGAGTTTTGTGCAATAGGATCTTTTGACTCCAGCTTGTGGCTCCTTCTAATAAACCACAGCTGGATCAGCCTGGCAAATACGAAGGCTATGTATGTGGGATTTTTATGGAAAGGTGCATTTCTGGGGCACAGGATAATTTATGGGGAGTAAAGGGAAACCAACTTGATTAGAAATTTGTCCAGAGAGTGGGAATATTTTCTAGTAAGTGGAAATCAGTGAAGTCTCCTGATCAAAGTTCTCCATACTATTAGAAATGCCAGTAAAAAAAATGGGAAAAGAGTGGGTTGAAAATTGATTTAGTAAAGATTAAATATCTTACCCGGGGATAGACAGTCTGTGTATACTTGATCTCCTTATACTGAATAAAAAGAAAATTATGTAAAACACCTCATAATTTCTTTATGTAATATAAAAGCACAATAGCTAGGACAAATTAAACTAACAGAAATCTAAATTTTATTTTTTCCATGTAATATCAATTCCTTCCACCAATTTTTTTTTGGGGGGGAAGAGGGGTGTCAGGACTGGCTACAAAGAATACAACTATACAAGCTCATCTCCTTTCTCTGGCTACCATCTAGTGGAGAGAACTGAAATTACTAAGTGTACCGGTTAATAATGCGTTTTTATTTCAATAGATGGAGTTACACATGTGTTGATATATGTGCGATTTGATATGTATACTATTTTGTTTTATTGACACCAAGCTTCAAAACTAATTTCAGATGTCAAATTTGCTGAAGGTGTTAACATCATAGATATTTTTACACTTAAGAATGTCGAAATTCGTGCCAAAAAAAGGAGCATTTGCGGGAAGTTTTAATTCATTATTTTGAAGAGAAGTGTTGCTGAAAGTTATATTCTTCGGGAAGTTTATGGTGAACATACTCCATCTCAAGATACTTGTGAACGCTGGTTTAAACACTTTAAAGTGATTATTTCAATGTGAAAGACAAAGAAAGTCCAGGTCAACCGAAAAAGTTGGAAGACTAACAATTACAAGCAATATTGGATGAAGATGCATGTCAAACTCAAAATCAACTTGCACAAAATTGCTAAGCAAAAAAATTTCTGGTCATTTACAAGCAATGGGAAAGGTTTTAAAGGAAGGAAAATGGGTGCCACATCAACTGAACAAAAGGCAAATGCAAAACTGAAAAGTTGTCAGTAAAAGGTTGCTTCAAGGGCATAAAAGAAAGTCTTTTTTTTGCATCAAATCGTGACAAGCAATGAAAAGTGGATTTATTTTGAGAAGCCCAAATGCACAAAAACATGGGTTGATCCAGGTCAAGCATCAACATCAGCTGCAAGGCCAAATCGCTTTGGAAAGTTTGGTGGGATCAGGAAGGTGTGGCATATAATGAGCTTCTAAAACCAGGTGAAACCATTAGTACTGATGGCACCTGCAACAAATGATCAATTTGAACCACGTTTTGATTGTAAAACAACCAGAATGGGCCAGAAGACACGGCAAAGTAATTTTGGTTCATGATAACGCACCACCACACACTTCAAAACCAGTTAAAGACATGTTAAAAGATCTTGCCTGGGAAGTATTAACTCACCTACCATATTCACCAGACCTTGCTCCTTCAGATTATCATTTGTTCAGATAGATGGCACACACACTTTCTGAGCAGCACTTCAAAATGTACAAAGAAGTGGAAATTGGGTCTCTTAATGGTTTGCCTCAAAACAAGAAAAGTTCTGTTGGCACAGTATCCACAAATTACCTGAAAGATGGGGGAAATGTGTAGCTAGCAATGGACATTACTTTGAATAAAGCATTTTAGATATTTCTCTTGAAATTATCGTGTTTTCTTTGGATTAGAAAATCTTTATTATTAATCAGTTAATAATTAATCTGTATTATTAACCAGTTAATAATTAATCCACATTATTAACTGGTTAATAGTTAATCCACATTATTAACTGGCTAATTATTAATCTGCACTATTAATCAGTTAATGATTAATTTGCATTTTAATGGGTTCATGATTAACCGTAATAATTCGGATTTTGTAATAAAAGAAAACACGATAATTTCAAGAGAAACATCAAAAGTGCTTTATTCAGCCCTAATCGGTTTGGCTCAGCAGACAGAGTGTCAGCCTGCAGACTGAAGGGCCCCAGGTTTGATTCTAGTCAAGGACATGTATCCTGGTTGTGGGCACATCCCCAACGGGGTGTGTGCAGGAAGCAGCTGATCAATGTTTCTCTCTCATTGATATTTCTAACTCTAACTTTAAATATATATGTGTGTGTGTGTGTGTGTGTGTGTGTGTGCGTATATATATATGTTTTCTTTATTGATTTTTTACAGAGAGGAAGGGAGAGGAATATAAAGTCAGAAACATCAAGGAGAAACATTGATCAGCTGCCTCTTGCACACCCCCTACTGGGGATGTGCCCACAGCCAAGGTACATACCCTTGACCAGAATGGAACCTGGGACCTTTCAGTCCACAGGCCGATGCTCTATACACCGAGCCAAACCGGTTTCAGCAAAATATATTTTTTTAAAAAGTGCTTTATTCAAAGTAATGTCTTTTGCTTAGCTACACATTTCTCCCATCTTTCAGGTAACTTGTGGATGCCGTCCCAATAGAACTTTTCTTGTTTTGAAGCAAATCATTCAGAGACCCATTTTTCCACTTCTTTGTACATTTTGAAGTACTGATCAGAAAGTGCTTGTGCCATCAATTGGAACAAGTGGTAATCTGAGGGAGCAATACAATAAAATAGTATACATGTCAAATTGCATATATATCAACACTAGAAGCCTGGTGCACGAAATTTGTGCACAGGAAGGAGGTCACCTCAGCTTGGCCTGCACTGTCTCCAATCTGGGACCTCTGGCTCCTAACCACTCACCTACCTGCCAGACTGATCCCCCTAACTGCTCACCCCTGACAGCCTGTTTTCTCTAACTGCTCTCCCCTGCTTGCCTGATTGCCTCTAACCTCCTCTTCCTTGGCCCCACCAACATGGCTTTGTTGGGAAGGATGTCTGGAAGGACATCCTGAAGGTTGTCGGGAAGATGTTCAGTCTAATTAGCATATTACCCTTTTATTAGCATAGATGCCACCTTGTCCTAAAAATGCAGGTTGTTCCCAGGTTTTCCTACCGTGGAAGGGGAGCCCACAGTAGCATCCTGGGTTCAGAGCAAGGCTTATGCGCTTGCACTTTATCTCAGCAGACGTGATTCCTAGAAGAAGTCTCTTGGATGTACCTTGAGCATTTCTATCTAATTTGCCAAATCATCCTGCAAAAATGTTGAACCACTTTAAACTCCCACCAGCAACCATGCATGTGCCCTCCATCCCACTTTGATGCCAATATCATTGATTTCTCCCTAGAAGCTTCCCTCCTGTCCGCCGGGACTGTTTGGTACTTGAGCCAACCTCATTGTTTAGCTGAGGACTTGATTTCCTGAGATAGAATTATGGAGGAGGAAAATAGTTTTCCTCTACTTTTCTGAATTTTTAGTGGAGGCCCTTGTAATGAAAGACAGATCACCAAGAGAAAAACAAAAGTTCATTAACTTGTGTACCTTGTGTATATGTGGGAGATATATATATCAGGGAAAATTGAGTAACTCCCCAAGGTGGCTTAGAATGCAGATTTAAATATCTTCTTCCTAGGGAAAGTGGATGGGAGATACAGGCCTCTTAGAGGAGAGTAAATATTTAAGAAATATGAATTGGGTGGGGGGAAATAGTTTGTAACAAAGTTTGGGTGTGATGTCTACTTCTACTCTCCTGTCCTGTGACAGGAGTCAGTATTCTCTGCCTGATGACACTTCTCCCATCAAGGGGACCTATGACATTTAAGCTCCTTTAGGGGGGTCTGATTTTAGGGAGATCAGGAGATTTCAGTGAAATCCTTCGCGTGCATTTGCTGTTTTCCAAGCATCTGCCACTCTAGATCATAAATATAACAACACAGCAATTGTTGGGGTGGCATGTTCCCTGACCTTCAGAATAAATCCAACAAAAGTTTATTACCTCCCTTAGATGATTTTGCCACAGTAGCATTATTCCCTGGAGACAATATTCTGACCAGACCTTCCTGGGAGTGGTTATAACATTCCCTGTGCTTGTAGAAAGGTGTAGGCCACAGCACTAAATAATCCAGGGACAGTTTTCTCATCTTGTGGAAAGGGAGATAAAGTTATGATAATTTATCTCTCCACAGGTTTCTTTCGGGATTGTATCTCCGCTGCCCCACCCCGCGTCTCCCAGCAGCCCGAGAGCCTCTGCCTCAGGCCTTGGGGTTTGCTGGGTGCCAGGCCTGTGGGTTTGTGTCTCCAATCCCCCCCTCTACTAAAGCCCCAGTGCCACCATGGTGGGGCTTAGAGCTGCTGGGTGCCGGCCTCCCTGCAGGTTTCTGTCTGCGATCTGGCACCCTTGCAACTCCACTGCCGCCATGGCAGGGCTTGGGGCTGCTGGGTGTCGGCGCCCCTGTGGGTTTGTGTCTCCCATCTGCCCGGCAGCCCCAGCACCACCTGGCCACTACGGGCCTTGCCATCTTGCTTGTGTTAATTTTCATACTCATTCCTATTGGCTGATAGAGGAGGTATGGTAATTTGCATTTTTCTCTTTTATTAGATACGATATGTGTAACTCCATCTATCGAAAAATCCACATTATTAACCAGTACACCTAGTATACAATGGCCTAAAAACTGATTGCTGAAGGGAAAATAAAAACCAACTATGCTAATTAGGCAGTGAGATCACCAGTTAGAGCTGGAAGGACTTGAACTATTCTTGTGTCCAATCTCTTGTTTTCCATATAGGGAAAAAGAAATCTAGGAAGGGGAAAGGTACTTGCCCAAAGTTAGAAAGTTAATGGCAGAGCCAGAACACATGCTGCTCCCTAGCATGCCCCATCATTAAAAAAAACAAAAAACATTTTTAATGATTTCAGATCGGAAGGGAGAAGGAGAGAGTAACAGAAACATCAACGATGAGAGAGAATCATTGATCACCTGTCTCCTACACACCCCACACTGGGGATTGAGCCCACAACCTGTCATGTGCCCTGACTGGGAATCAAACCGTGCTCTCCTGGTTCACAGGTCGATGCTCAACCACTGAGCCATGCTGGAAGGAAATGCCTCATCATTTTTAAAATATCCTTGAAAACTTGGCTTTTAAAAATAAATTTATCCCATATGCATGCAGAAGAATTGATTTAAATTTTGTAATACTTTGTTATCCAAAATATATGTTTTTTCAGAACTTCACTATTAGGAATGGGTCAGGGGCAGTCAGTAGTTACTCCAAAAACCATACATCCCACCCCAATCCCAATTTTATTTTTTATTAACAGCTTTATGAAGATACTAGAGGCCCAGTGCACAAAATTCATGCACAGGCTGTGGGGGATGTCCCTCAGCCCAGCCTGAAACCTCTCCAATCTGGGAACCCTCGAGGGATGTCCAACTGCCTGTTTAGGCCCGATCCCAATAGGACATCCTTCTCACAATCCAGGACTGCTGGCTCCAAACTGCTCACCTGCCTTCCTCCCTGATTGCCCCTAACCACTTCTGCCTGCCAGCCTGATCACCCCCTAACCACTACCCTGCCAGCCTAATTGATGCTTAACTGCTCCCCTGCAGGCCTGTTTGCCCCCAACTTCCCTCCTCTGCCAGCCTGGTCACCCCTAACTGCCCTCCCCTGCAGGTTTGATAGTCCCCAACTGCCCTTCCTTGCAGGCCTGTTCCCTCCCAACTCCCTTCCCCTGCTGGCCTGATCGCCCACAACTGCCCTCCCTTGCAGGCCTGGAACCTCCCAACGGCCCTCACCTGCTGGCCATCTTGTGGTGGCCATCTTGTGTCCACATGGGAGCAGGATCTTTGACCACATGGGGGCAGCCCTCTTGTGTGTTGGAGTGATGGTCAATCTGTGTATTACTTTTTTATTAGATAGGATAGAGGCCTGGTGCATGGGTGGGGGCCAGCTGGTTTGCCCTGAAGTGTGTCCTGGATCAAGGTGGGGGTTCTCTTGGGGTGTTGGGGTGGCCTGGGCGAGGGGCCTGTGGTGGTTTGCAGGCTGGCCATGCCCCCCAGCGACCCAAGTGGAGGCCTTGGTATCTGGGATTAATTTATGTTCTACAATTGAAACTTTGTAGCCTGGAGCGGAGCCAAGCCTTCCACTTGCTCCATGGCAACAGCCATTTCTGTTTAAATTCTAGAGTGGAGGCCTAGGTGCTAGGGCTACAGAAGCTTGGCTTCCTCCATTGTCGGGGCAACCCTAGCCTCTGCTCTCTCCAGCTTCGTGGCTGCCACCATTTCTGTTGGGATATATCTTCTATAATTGAAACTTGGTAGCATTGAGTGGAGGTGTAGGCTGGCAACAGCAGGAGGAAAGCTTGGTTTCCTCTGTTGCTGGGAAACCCAAGACTCCCTCCTGCTCTCAGTGGCTGCAGCCATCTTGGTTGGGGTTTATTTGCATAATTTTCTCCTGATTGGCTGATGGGTGTGACTGTGGGCATGGCCTTATCAGAGGTATGGTCAATTTGCATATTACTCTTTTATTAGATAGAATATTTCATATGTCATAAGATTCATACCGTAACTTGACAGCTACTGTCATAACTTTTATTTATTTATTTATAATCTTTACCCAAAGACACATTTTTATTGATTTTACAGAGAGAGGAAGAGACAGAAAGAGAAACATTGATGTGAGAGAGAATAGCATCAGTTGTTCCTGTATGTGCTCTGACCAGAAATCAAACCCACAATCTTTTGGTGTATGGGATGATGCTGCAACCAACTGAGCCACCTAGCCAGGGAATGTGTACTTATCTTTAACTACAGCTGCTCCAACCCAGGATTCTAAAATTTTAGTTCTTAGCAGAATTGCTTTATAAGTTTGTAAATATGCAAATTCCTGGGCCTGACTTCTGTGATTCTGATTCAGAAGGTCTGAGGTGAGGCCAAGGACTGCATTCTAAGCACATCTGCTTCCCTTTCCTACTTGATGCTAGAGTATAAGATACACAGGACAGTTTGCCTCTGGCCTGCAGGCATACACACATGCCCAACCACCTATGGCCTTTTTTTCTTATGTCAGGCTGGAGGCAGGCCTCTAAATGAGGCTAAAGTAGCTGCCTAATAAGTTTTGGGTGGCCAAACAGATTGCTCATGTGTGAAGATTAGTCCATAGGGCAAAGAAGGGTTATGTCTTTCAAAAATGGTTGCAGGCTGGGTGTGCTGGTATCAGCTTATAACACCTGTGAGGGTCAATCATTAAACTAGCAAGCTATTTGCTAGTCATAATCTTATATAATAGAGATAATATGCAAATTGACCCTCATATCCTCACACAAGATGGCCACCCTCATGTGGTCAAAGATGGCTGTCCCCATGTAGTCAAAGATGGCCACCACAGGAGGCTGGTTGGGGGTGATCAAGCCAGCAGGGGAGGGCAGTTGGGGGGTGACCAGGCCAGCAGGAGAGGGCAGTTGGGTGCCACTGGGCCTGCAGGGGAGGGAGGATAGTTGGGGGGGTATCAGGACTGCACAGGAGGGCATTTTAGAGTGACCAGGCCTGCAGGGAGGACAGGTGGGGGTGGACAATTAGGGGCAACCAGGCCTGCAAGGGAGGGCAGTTAGGGTTGACCAGGACAGTAGGGAAGGCAGTTGGGGGTGATCAGGCCTGCAGGGGAGGACAGTTAAGGGCAATCGGGCCAGCAGGGGAGCAGTTAGGCATTGATCAGGCTGGCAGGGGATTGGTTAGGGGGTGATCAGGCTGGTAGGCAGAAGCGGTTACGGGCAATCAGGCAGGCAGGCAGGTGAGCGGTTGAGAGCCAGCAGTCCTGGATTGTGAGAGGGAGGTCTGACTGCCTGTTTAGGCCCAAATCTGGTGGGATTGGGCCTAAACGGGCAGTTAGACATCCCTTGAGGGGTCCCAGATTGGAGAGGATGCAGGCTGGGCTGAGGGACAACCCCACCCCTTGCACAAATTTTGTGTACCAGGCCTCTAGTAAATTATAATAAAAAGATAAATTATAATAAAACAACAGATCACTTCCTAATTACTTCTCTACATTTTACTATTATTTATGATCTTGAGATTATTTATGTCTATTATGGTGGCAATGTTACACAACAGGGTACTACTGTGCCTCTCTTCTCAACCCCTATCAGGTGATGTCATACTGGTAGCTTGAAATTGGCTATGGTGAGAGTATTTACAAGATGAAAATGGCAAATGCTAGAAACTGGAGCTCTCCCTTGGAGGGCTTACTGATAAACATTTACTAGCACACCCATCTCTGGTTGCTGGGCTTCAGCAAATCCATGGCCTAACTTGTTTGCTTTTGCCCAAATGAGCTGCTTGAACTTCCATCCCTAGCTCAGGGATTTTAAAACTTTAGGGTACTAAACAATCTACTAGAAAGTTGTTAAAAATCTATTCTTGCCTCCTTCCCCCCTCCCAGAGATTCTTCTTCAGTGTAACCCAGTAGTCTGCATGTTTAACAAGTTCCCAGGTGCTTCTGAAGGTGGGACAATCAGACCACAAACAGAGAAGTGCTGTTCCATCAGACTGAAGGGAGAGGGCCTTGAAAAGGGAGAAACAAAATGTCCTGTTCTTGATATTAATGCATGAGAGCAGAATGCTTTCATGTAATTGTTTACATTAATAAACTTGAAGTGTTCCCAAATGGAGATGCATGCAAGCTTGGCTGACTGAACCCAGCCTCTACATGGTTTATTCCTTTGATTTACTGAATGCCCATGAGAGAGTAAAAATCAAGCAAAGGAAGCCACACAATTTCCAATTTCTCTAAACCTTTTTTCACATTGTAGTATACACTGCAGCAGACTCAATTCAGATTGAGCATTTATTGAGCAACTCATACTAGTAATTGCAAAGGCCCGGTGATCAGCTGTCATACACATTCTATGGGTCAATCCATAATAACAATGAATTGAAATGAATCTCTTCTGTCTTCTGTATCTATTTTACCTTCATTCTCAGGGAAGGGGGGCATGATTGAAGGCTTTTCACCACCTTCCAGTCTTGCCACCTGTGTCAATCCCAAATAATACTGTTTCTGCAGTTTGTCAGTGCTCCTCCTTCCTTACACTTTAGGGTTTGTTCTTGCCACACACACCTTCATTAAAAGCAAGTGTGCCTTTATTTTTTGCTTCCCCCCAGACTCACCTTTTAGAAGACTCCTGATTATGAGCTCTGACTTACCAAAGCAAGATTCAATTTAAGTTCTCATTGGCAATTATTTTAATAGTTAAATTTTACTCATATTCAACATTTTTAGAAAATAATTCTGATTTGCACTGTTTTAGTAAACACTTGTTTTATAAATAATTTAGGTTAATTTCATGGCCCACTAAAATGTGTGACATTTGTTTGGGGGTTCAGCATATTGATACAGTTCATTCTTGCCTTTTGGTCCCCTCTCTGGCTGGTCCCAGAAGAAGCAAAGTACTACCATCTGCTGCAATATTCCTCCCTACTCCCCACAACTAGGGATGGTGAAAATCTAAGGTCTTTGTTCTCCTAGAAATTTTAAGTTAAGCCTTTTGTCTTCTTATCCAGGTAATGAATAATATGCACTATAATGTTCTAAATGTTGAGTACCACCTAGAGGAGACAATATTTACTGATCCAGCTGATGAAATGTATTTGGGGAAATGCTTCTCAATATTCTGATTTGGGGCAAGGTCAGTTGTAATTAGAAATTCTAAGAGTGGAACTCATTCACTGAGTGTGTCCTTCTGATACCATAGGTCAGAAGTTGTAATGTCAGCATGAACATAAAGATATTAACAGGACAAAGCCTGATCTGTCCTGGCAGTTGGGTGAGACTGGTGATAGGCCTGGCCCTATTGGGGTTTCTAGTTGCCATGGGCCCAGTACAGCATCAGGGGCAGATCACGTTTCTGCAATGTAGCTTAGGGATGCTCTGACTTGGGACCACTAGTGCCTGCCTCTGGTAGTTTTGGTTATTGTTGGAGTTGGGTTGTGAGTTACCAGTTTATTATCATCAACCTTGAACATATTATAGGTAATTGGCATAGCCTTTAACAGTGATATAGCTAGGAATACCCTACACACAAAAAAGTGAAGTCTGTGGAGATTGTTTGGGGTCTTCCTAGTTACCATATCTGCTTCTCTTTCTTCCTTAATGACACCTTCCAACATTCTCCATGCCCTATTTTTCTTTATACTAAACTATTAAAATACTAGGGTACTGGTGTATGAAATTGTGCACAGGTGTGGTCTGGCTGGTCTGCCCTGATAGGGGCCAATTGGGGGCTGTGTCGGCTGGGTGGAGGGGCCGTGGGAGGTTGGGGGGGGGTGATTGGGGCCCTGATTGGGCCAGTTGGCTACTGCAGTGCGTGTCATAGCAACTGGTCATTCCAGTCGCTTGACTTTTATATATATAGATGCCAAGTGATAAGGAAAATGAACCAATACCAGTTTAATTAGTTATTTTTTCCCAAGGTGAAAAACTTTCAAGATTCAAACAAATGAAGCTATGAAAGGAAGAGTTGATAACTCTGGGTGTGGTGGTTAGCCTTATAGACATTTGGGGAAAGGTGAGTGAGCCAACTCTGTTACTCAAACCCTTTATCCTGGGAGTCAATTTTATTGCCAGGAATCGCATCTCTGGAAGTGAGCTCCCAGGTTTGACTTCAACAGAGTTCATAAGACTATGACTTTGCAGGGCACATAAACTACGAGTGTTTTAAAAATCACAAGTCCTCTATAATCTCTGTTGAGTGAATAAATGAATAAGAAACTGAGTAAATCCTTAGTTACAATGCATCTGAAGAAATGCTGACAAGCATATGGACCATTAGAATTAGAAGGAATCTTAAGTCTAAATTAAACACTTGATGTTTGTGAAATGAGTGAAACCTCAGTGCAGCAACAGGACAGAACTGTGAAACTGCTTCAGGATAGTGCTAAGCATTTGAAAGCAAGCCAGAAAGCTGCCTACTGAAGAATGTCATTGCTTATTTACTAAATAAGTATGGTTATGTACATTATCAAATCCCAATAGATTTTATTAAAAGGATAATTTAAGTGAATATAATATTAAAAAGGTAATGTGAGTGGGGAGGAGGCGCTGATTTAAGTAATTATGGAAAAGTATTTTGATTGGAAACTATGACACCAAAAACAAAGGACATAAATACTGTACTCTAGTTGGCAAAGCTGTTTCTCATTTAGGTACCAGTTCAATTCTGAAACTGCTGAATATGTTATGCTGGAATTGAACAAATAAATAAATGGATTATAAATGGTGAGAGTCAGGTTTTTACTATTGGAGGTTACTGATAAGCAAGAGGAAGCTAGAATGAACCATGTGTTAATGGTTAGAGTTAGTGATATTAGTACCTCCAATTTCATAGTTACATAGAAATATTCACAGGTATGTATATACAGAGATTAACATACAGCCCTGGCTGGTGTTTCTAAGTGGTTAGAGTGTCAGCCTGTGAACCGAAGGGTAGAGGGTTCGATTCCTTGTATAGGGCATGTATCTGGGTTTTGGGTTTGCTTCCAAGCTCTGGTCAAGGCATGTGCAGGAAGCAATCAATCGAAGGATCTCTTACATAAATGTTTCTCTCACTCTCCTCTTCCCCACTTTCCACTTTCTCCCAATGGAAAAAAATATCCTTGGTGAGGATTAACAAAAACAAAACAAAACAAAATAGAGATTAACAAGCTGCCGTTCCCGGTACCGGCGGGACCTCTGGGGCTCCCGGAGCACCGGCGACCAGGTGGCTCGCAGAGCCCAGGGAGCTCTAAACTCCAGCAAGGAAAGGAGAGTGAGAACTACATAACCACATACACAGAGAAGAGAGACCATGGGAAGACAAAGAAATAGCCCACATATGAAAGAAAAGCAAGGCTCGCCAGAAAAGGAGGTAAACGAAATGGAAGTTAACAACCTGTCAGAGAAAGAATTCAGAGAAATGGTCATAAGGTGGCTGAAAAGAATGGAAGACAAATTTGATAATATGAGTAAGACCCAAGAGGAAATGAGGAAGACCCAGGAAGAAATGATGAAGAGCCATGAAGAAATGAAAAGTGACATTGCTGAAGTAAAGAACTCAATAGAAAGTATTAAGAGTAGACTAGAAGAAGCAGAGGATCGCATCAGTGAGCTAGAAGACCAGGTAGGAAAAAATAACCAAGTAGAGCAGCTACTAGAAAAAAAAATTAAAAAGCAGGAGGAGAGCCTAAGAGAACTTTGGGACAACATGAAACAAAACAACATCCGTATAATTGGGCTTCCAGAAGGACAGGAAACTGAGCAAGGAATAGAAAACCTGTTGGAAGAAATAATGACAGAAAACTTTCCTGGTATAGGAAAGGAAAAACCCACACAAATCCAAGAAGCTCACAGAGTCCCAAGCAAAATAAACCCCAAAAGACCTACGCCAAGGCATATTATAATTAAATTGGCAAACACCAATGACAAAGTAAGAATCTTAAAAGCTGCCAGAGAGAGACAAAAAGTCACCTACAAAGGAACACCCATCAGACTAACAAGTGATCTCTCAACAGAAACCTATCAGGCCAGAAGGCAGTGGAATGAAATCTACAAAGTCATGCAAAGGAAGGGTCTGAATCCTAGAATACTGTACCCAGCAAGGCTCTCAATCAAAATTGAAGGTCAAATCAGGAGCTTCACAGATAAAAAAGGACTAAGGGAATTCGTCACCACCAAACCAGCAATGCAAGAAATGCTAAAGGATCTGCTGTAAAAAGAAATAGGAAGCGAAGAAGGATCACAGGGGCAAAGAACAAAAATGGCAACATATAAGCACCTATCAATAATAACTTTAAATGTAAACGGGTTAAATGCTCCAATCAAAAGACATAGGGTAATAGACTGGATAAGAAAACACAACCCATGTATCTGCTGTCTACAAGAAACCCACCTCCGAAAAAAAGACGCACACAGACTGAGGATGAAAGGTTGGAAAAAAGTTATTCAGGCGAATGGAAATGAAAAAAAAGCTGGGGTAGCCATACTTATATCTGACAAATTAGATCTCAAAGTGAAGGACATAACAAGAGATAAAGAAGGCCACTTCATAATACTAAAGGGAGCAATTCAACAAGAAGAAATAACTCTTGTAAACATATACGCACCCAATACAGGAGCACCCAAATATATACAAAAACTCCTAGAGGACATCAAGGGAGAGATAGACAGCAATACAATCATAGTAGGAGACTTTAATACCCCATTATCACCATTGGACAGATCCTCTAAAAAAAAAATCAGTAAAGAAACATCAATTCTCAATGACTCACTGGACCAGATGGAATTAATTGACATCTTCAGATCATTTCACCCCAAAGCCACAGAATATACATTCTTTTCAAGTGCCCATGGGTCATTCTCAAAGATAGACCATGTATTAGGTCATAGGCAAAGTCTCTCCAAATTCAAGAAGATAGAAATCATATCAAGTATATTCTCAGATCACAGTGGCATAAAGCTGGAAATCAACTACAATAGAAACAATCCAAAGAAATCGAACACATGGAGACTAAACAGCATGCTATTAAACTATGACTGGGTTACTAGAGAGATTAAGGAAGAGATAGAAAACATCATGGAAACAAATGACAATGATAGCACAACAATCCAAAATCTATGGGACACAGTGAAAGCAGTTCTGAGAGGGAAGTTCATAGCTCTACAATCCTACTGCAAAAAACTAGGAACAGCGGCAATAAATTATCTAACCCAACAACTCAAAGAGTTAGAAAGAAAGCAACAAGAAAAGCCCAGTGTAAGCAGAAGGAAGGAAATAGTAAAGATCAGAGCAGAAATAAATGACATAGAGACCAAAGAAACAATACAGAAAATCAACGAAACCAAGAGCTGGTTCTTTGAAAGGATAAACAAGATTGATGAACCTCTAGCCAGACTCACCAAGAAGCAAAGAGAGAGGACCCTAATAAATAAAATCAGAAATGAAAGAGGTGAAATAACAACAGACCCCATTGAAATACAAAGGATTGTTAAAAAATACTATGAACAACTCTACTCCAACAAACTGGACAACCTGGAGGAAATGGATATGTTTCTAGAAAAATATAACCTCCCAAAACTCAATCAAGAAGAATCTAAACAACTCAATAGACCAATAACTGTGGAAGAAATTGAAGCAGTCATCATAAAGCTTCCAGCAAACAAAAGCCCAGGGCCAGACGGCTTCACAGGGGAGTTTTACCGAACATTCAAGGAAGAACTAAAACCTATACTCCTCAGACTATTCCAGAAAATTCAAGAGGATGGAAAACTTCCAAACTCCTTCTATGAAGCTAGCATCACCCTAATACCAAAACCAGATAAAGACGACACAATGAAAGAGAATTACAGGCCAATATCCCTCATGAATATAGATGCCAAAATCCTCAATAAAATTCTAGCAAATCGGATCCAGCAGTACATCAGAAAGATCATACACCACGACCAAGTAGGATTTATCCCAGGAATGCAAGGATGGTACAATATCCGCAAATCAATAAATGTGATACATCACATAAACAAATTGAGAGATAAAAATCACATAGTCATATCAATTGATGCAGAAAAAGCATTTGACAAAATCCAACATCCTTTCTTAATAAAAACTCTCAATAAGGTAGGAATAGAAGGATCATACCTCAACATAATAAAAGCCATATACGATAAACCCACAGCATACATCATACTCAATGGGCAAAAACTACAACCATTTCCCCTAAGAACAGGAACAAGACAGGGTTGCCCACTTTCACCACTCCTGTTCAACATAGTACTGGAAGTATTAGCCATTGCAATTAGACAAGAAGAAGAAATAAAAGGCATCCAAATTGGAAAAGAAGAAGTTAAGCTATCCTTATTTGCAGATGACATGATATTGTACATAAAAAACCCGAAAGACTCCATAAAAAAGTTAGTAGATTTAATAAATGAGTTCAGCAATGTAGCAGGCTACAAAATTAATGCCAAGAAATCTATGGCATTTCTATACACTAATAGTGAACTTACAGAAAGAGAGACTAAAAAAGCAATCCCATTTACCATCACACCAAAAAAATTAAGATACCTAGGAATAAACTTAACTAAGGAGGTAAAAGATCTATTTGTGGAAAACTACAGGACACTGAAAAAAGACATAGAGGAAGATGTAAACAGGTGGAAGAACATTCCATGTTCATGGATTGGGAGAATCAACATAATTAAAATGTCCATACTACCCAAAGCAATCTATAAATTTAATGCACTCCCCATTAAAATACCAATGGCATATTTCACAGACCTAGAAAGGACTCTCCAAAAATTCATCTGGAACAAAAAAAGGCCCCGAATAGCCACAGCAATCCTGAGAAAGAAGCACAAAGTCGGTGGGATTTCCATACCAGATTTCAAGCTGTATTACAAGGCTACTGTTCTTAAAACAGCCTGGTACTGGCACAAGAACAGACATATAGATCAATGGAATAGAATAGAGAATCCGGATATCAACCCAATCCACTATGCTCAATTAATATTTGACAAAGGAGGCAGGAACATAAAATGGAGTCAAGACAGTCTCTTCAATAAATGGTGTTGGGAAAATTGGACAGATACATGCAAAAAAATGAAACTAGAGCACCAACTTACACCATACACAAAAATAAACTCAAAATGGATACAGGACTTAAACGTAAGACAGGAAACCATAAAAATATTAGAGGAATCTACAGGAAGAAAAATCTCAGACATATGCCAAAAGAACTTCTTTGATGATACCGCTCCGAGGGCAATGGAAGCTAAAGAGAAAATAAACAAATGGGACTACATCAAAATCAAAAGCTTTTGCACAGCTAAAGAAACCATCAACAAAACAACAAGAAAACCCACTGTATGGGAGAACATATTTGCAAATGTTATTAGTGATAAAGGTTTAATCTCAAGCATCTACAGGCAACTCACCCAACTCAATAAAAGGAGGACAAATGATCCAATAAAAAAATGGGCAACAGACCTAAATAGAATCTTCACGAAAGAAGACAAAAGGAAGGCCCAGAGACACATGAAAACTTGCTCAAAGTCACTAATTATCCGAGAGATGCAAATCAAAACGACTATGCGGTACCATCTCACACCTATCAGAATGGCTTACATCAACAAATCAACAAACGACAAGTGCTGGCGAGGATGCGGAGAAAAAGGAACTCTTATGCACTGCTGGTGGGATTGTAGACTAGTACAGCCACTGTGGAGAACAGTATGGAGATTCCTCAAAAAACTAAAAATGGAGCTCCCATTCGACCCAGTGATCCCACTTCTAGGAATATACCCCAAGAAATTAGAAAGGCGAATTAGAAAGGATATATGTACCCCTATGTTCATAGCAGCACAATTTACCATAGCTAAGATTTGGAAACAGCCGAAGTGCCCATCAGCAGATGAGTGGATCAAAAAACTATGGTACATTTACACAATGGAATACTACGCCGCGGAAAAAAAGAAGGAGCTCCTACCATTTGTAACAACATGGATGGATTTGGAGAGCATTATGCTAAGTGAAATTAGCCAGGCAGAGAAAGACAAGTATCACATGATCTCACTCATTTGAGGAATACAATCAATGACATAGACTGATGAACAAGAATAGATCCAGAGACTGAGAAAAGTCCATCAGAATGTCAAACCTCAGGAGAACAACTCCAAGACCACGTGGGTTCCTGCGACGGTGAGGAACTGATGGATCTGTTCCAGCCATGAGGATGGTCCAGAGATGGGGGACACTGACGACACCTTGCCATACTAGCAGTCAGCAGCTGTGCATGTCTGCAGGCAGCCCAGGACCAAACCAGAGAGGATGGATCATGCATTGACACGATATGTCCACCATCTGGATACCATTGCTGACTTATACACATAATGAATTATTTGACACTGAAACTGGGACTCAGAAAAGTTGGACATTGAAACCGAGAATGAAACACTTTTTGTTCTTATACATTTATTTCTAGTATGCAGAGGCAAGATATTTTTGAAGAAAAGAAACAGGGGAGAGTGATTGATATAGAGGCAGGATGGCCTTGAACAGGCTGTCAAGCTACAGGGGGAGGCTTGGGTGGATGGGAGGCAGATGCGGGGGGAGATCAACGGAAGGACTTGTATGCATGCATATGAACATAACCAATGAATGAAAGACACTGGGGCGGGGAGGGGGGAAGCTGGGGATATGTGCTGGGGGGTGGGGGAGGCTGGGGGGAAGATAAGGGGGAGGGGGAAAGGAAAACATGTACTACTATTATACTGCAAAAAATCAATAAAAAATAATTTAAAAAAAAAAATAGAGATTAACAAATACACATGAATTTTCTTGTTCTATCAGCTAAGAGAGCCAAAGAGAAATGACACCTCAGTAGCAACAAGTATGCTTCAGGATAGTATGCCTGGTTTTTAGTACCATTCTCCAATAACGGAACAAGGGCTAAATGGCAGATGCTAGGGCTGGGGCAGGAAATGTATAAGATGAGCCTAAAGTATGCTGAAGTGACAGAAAAAGTAAGGAAGCACTAAAAAAAATGAGGGCATGTCAAAGGGATATAAAAGAACTCCCAATAGCTATGTCTGGAACAAGTTGATAAAATAAATGCAGTTTTGGATTTATAACTCCACGTATACAATAAATACCCCTAAGTCCATGCTGACATAAATGGTTGAATTTACAAATAAACTAGGGGCCCAGTGCATGAAATTTGTGCACTGGGGGTGGGTGATCCCTCAGCCCCCTCACATACTGGAAACCCTCAGGGGATGCCCTACTGACAGCTCATACCCGGCCCAAGGCTGAAATCCTCTGGCTGAGGCCTTCGTCCTTGGGCAGGGGACCTTGGCCAGAGGACCCTAGCCAGCGATCACCCTGCCATAGGGCTGATCACTGGCTGGCTCCGCCCCAGCCCTGGGCAGCAGCCATCTTGGTTGGTGTTAATTTGTATATTGCTCCTGATTGGCGGGTGGGTGTGGCTGGTGGGCATGGCTTATTGGGTGTAGCATAGGCAGTCAATTTGCATATTATTCTTTTATTAGATGAGGGAGAAGAGACTTGTCTTCTGTATAAAACAATCCCAAATAAGATATATTCTTGCCCCTCAAGGAGATGGGCTTTAACTCTTCCCCACCACTTGAGTTTTAGTTAGTGATTCACTTCCAAACAGATTTATGTAAAAGGATAAAAAGTTATTTTATAGTGGAGAAACCTGACACTACCTCAGCCAGGTTATGTCAAGTTGATTATGTATCTTTGATGTGATGAATGAAAAGTGCAATTCACCTCTGTGGCTTCCCCCCCCAACCCCAAAGTTCAGAATCTTGGTCTAATTATGAGAAAAACATCAGACAAACTCAAATTGAGGGACATTCAACAAAATACCTGACCAGTAATCCTTGAAACTGTCTAGGTCAGTGATCAGCAAACTCATTTAGTCAACAGAGCCAAATATCAACAGTACAATTGAAATTTCTTTTGAGAGCTGAAAACCGACTTCTGCGCATGGGCCACGAAGTTTCAATCACACTGTATGTGTGCGCCCGCATGTGGTATTTTGTGCAAGAGCCACTCAAGGGGCCAAAGAGCTGCATGTGGCTTGCGAGCCGCAGTTTGCCGACCACTGGTCTAGGTGATCAAAAGCATGGAAAGTCCAAGAAACTGTCATAGCTAAGAGGAGCTTAAGGAGACCTGATGAACTCATATATTATATTGAATATGATGGGAATATGAATCCCATCATATTCTGGATGGGATTCCAGAACAGAAAAGACATTAGGTACAAACTAGTGAAATCTGAATAAAGTATGGCTTTAGGTAATAGTTATATACCAATGTTTGTTTCTTGATATGAAAAAGGTACATTAATGTTACAATAGGGGGAAGTGATGCTGATGATGTGAACTCTTTGAAAACTTCTTTGAAAATCTGAAACGATTCTAAAATAAAATTTTATTTAAATTAGGAAAGCATAATCTGTAATACTTTCGACAATAAAGATACATTAAAAAAAGAAAGCATAATATGCTTACGTGCAATATGGGATCCTGGATTGGATCTTAGAACTGAAAAAGGACACAAGTGGAAAAACTGGTGCAATCTGAATAAAGTCTGGAGTTTACTTAGTAGTAATGTCCTAGTGTTGGTTTCTTAGTTTGACAAATGTACCATGGTAATGTAAGATACTAACATTAGTGAAAACTGGGTAAGGAATATGTGGTAATTCTGTATTGTCTTTGCAATTTTTCTGTAAATCTAGTTATTTCAAAATTAAGAAAAAATTACCTTTATTGTTGAAAGTATTACAAAGGCCTCCCTTTCCCCCCATCAATCCCTTATATCCCACCCCCACCCCCCACCCACTCCGGCCCTCCCTCTGAGATTCCTCAGTCTGTTCCATGTTTCTGTGTCTCTGGATCTATTTTGTTCATCAGTTTATTTTGTTCTTTAGATTCCACATGACTGAGATTATGTGATACTTGTTTTTCTCTGACTGGCTTATTTCACTTAGCATAATGCTCTCCAGGTTTTTTTAAACATGTAATGGAAGATAGATGGATGTACAAGCTACTTGGACCACCTTAGATAACCTACATGATGGCATTTGATTTGTTTGGAACTCTGCAGTTGCTCTCTCCCCTCATCTTAATACAACCCCCCAGATCTGCTGTATTGATCTGAATATATTTCATGTGCATGAATCTATACCAGAACAGTGGCTGTGGTCAACAAGGTTGATTGGGTTCCCCAAGATACTAGATTGCTCAAATTTAGAGAACAAAACAAAATGAAATTTGTCAAGCTTCAGAAATGAAGAAAACAGGAGTCCAGTTGGAGAGAAAGAGTCTGTTAAACAAGAGCTCAGAACAGAAAACAGTTAAGATTTTGGAGGAAATAAGACAATGGTTTTAGGCTGGGAGGAGGGCAGGCGTGATAGGGAAATGTTGACAGAGTAAGTGCTCCATTTTCTCTGCCTTACTTATGGCTTACTCATAAACTTTTACCCATATTACCCTTGCTACTTGCAATATTAGATAAACAAAGATTGGCTTTAAAATCAAGTGGCTGCCATGAGTTACTAGGAAGGGCAGAGCAGATATGGGTTAGGGCAAGAAGAGGCATTTCTAGGGCGAAAGCCATAAGGAAGTTCCAAGCCTCCTATTTCTGTGGCCATCATCTCCACCAGACTATAAGCTGCTTCTGGGATAGGGATGTGGCCTTATTCTTCTCTAGTTCCAGTAGTGCTCTGAACATAGTAGGTGTTCAATAAACATCTGCTTAATAAATAAGGCAGGATGCTAGAAACCAGTGAAGTTGGAAATGTTTTCGTTTTGAAAACTTACGGGGAAATAGTACTAGTAAATCCCCCAAATGTCTTTAACTTGAATCCCCACAATAATGAAGGTACTTAAAAATGTTCTGATAATTTGATTTTTTCACATCAGTGGTAGAGATCTGGCCTCTGACTCTCAAATATGGGATTTTGGGGATGGATATATTTATGTTTAATATATATTTCAAAGAATAAAAAAGTTACTGCCCAGCTGTGTAATTTGAGGACCAGAGAAAGTGGTATGCTAAATTATGCTGAGTCATTCATATTTCATTTCTAATTGAGGTAAATAAGACAAGAAAAAACACACACTATGATTCTTCAAAGAAATTTTAATGAAATATGGTGTTAAACCTTTTCATTTAGCACAGTGGTTCTCAGCCTCCCACACCAAGTCAATGATGAATTTTAACCAAAGGAGAAACTGGAGATAAATCTGGTTATTTTTTTCAAAACCTAGGGTATATTCACTTTAATAAATTATTTCTTGATCTAAGATAATAAAATTGTGCTTGGCTTTCTTTTTAGTACTCAAATGTTTTCTCCTTTATGAAGAAGTGAAAGCAGATGGTGGAAGTCTAAAAAGTGCTGAGTTGGCAGAAAAATTGTCAATGCCCTGCGTCAACCCCTAAAATGCTATTTGTTCATGAAATGCCAATGTCTAGAAAGTGTTTAAACACACACACACACACACACACACACACACACACACACACACACACACCATCTAGTAGGGCACTCAAGGATTCAGAAGAGGCAGTTAAAAATGTATGTTTGTTGAGTACAGCCATTGTGTAGGCACTAAACTTTATACATTCACAATTTCTCAGATCTTTACAATTTCAGTTAGGTATTTTCATATTACAATTAAGTAAATGAAAATGAATATAGGATAAATAGCTTGCGCAAGGAATGTGCTAATAGAGGGAATCAAATCAAGTTTATCTGATTCTAGAATCTGTGCTCTTTTCTAGAATACCACATCATTTATTATAGTGAGTCTCTACTATTCTTTTTTTGGGGGGAAGAATATTGTTCAGCTTTTCTTTGTATACAACTTGATGCTACCTTTCAACTTCACTTTCTGACTTGTAACTTTGTAGTGTATTCATATAGTGATGACAAATACTTTAAGACTCAACTTAAAAGTGTCAGTATTATTCTCTTAAGCTGGCATCCCAATTATTTTTTGCCATTTTGTTCAAGAAACCACATAAAACCTATCTGGAAATAGTCATCTGGCAACATCCCAGTTATCTGCAGTTGAAATGACCAGCAGACTACAAGTCCTCCTCAGGAAGAAGTCAGGGAAAGCTGAGCTGCCTCAAAGACCTATGGACATCAAGTTCTTTGAAACACTAGATCAGTCCAGACCGTGAGACAAGAAAAAAAAAAGGAAAAAAAAAAGACTGGTTAGAAAGCGAATGGCATAACTACTCCATCTGTTTAATAAAGTACAGAGAGTGAGAAGACAGAGATGGGAACAGGGGAGTGAGAAGAACAGAGAGGAGGGGAAAAAGAAAGTATAACTGACAAAAGGAAGAAATCAGCACAAGGGTAAAACCTAGGCAAACAATATTCAATTAGAAATCAGAAAATCCAGACCACTCCAAAACCATGCTGATTAACAAGGATATGATCACGGCTCCCCAGCTTCTTGCTTACATACTGAAAACAAATGTAGTAAAAACATTTAAGCATATAAACTCAGCAATGCTAATTTTAGAACCAGAATTAAATTTTCTTTTTTCTCTCAGAGGTATGTAGCTAATGCACTATAATTTAGGGGTTTAAAATCTGGCCTTCTGCTTGCTAAAAATCTAATTACAAAACAAGACTTTGTCTTGCATTTCTCAAATTATCAATGTCATCTGAAAATAAAGTCACATTTTTAGCAAGTGTTGGCAACCAACTTTTAATAAACTATTTAATTTTCAGAAACATATGCTAACCATCAATGACATATCATTGCCCAGATGTTATTTCATTGGTACATTATATCAATATTTACAAAGGCTTTCAAGTTCAATAACACAAAACAAAACAGCTTAGTTTTCAAAACTACAATGTTTTAAAAAAATGTAAACAGTTCAATTTTACATTATTGTAAAAAAGAAGACTCACTCCTTAATGCGGCTTACTTTTTTTTTAAGTGAGCAAAGCCTGGTGCTCATGGATAAAGAATGAAAATAATTCTTTACATAGAAACATTGTGCTCCAGTGTGGCAAAAAAATTATATATATACATACAAAGAAAAGAATCGTTAAGTCCACAATTTAGACCACAAACAAAATCTTGTCTCCAAATTGAGAAATTTATAAAAACCATTTACACATGGTTGTTGACCTACTGAAAATCTATATAACATTTTTAAAACAATAACTCAGTCAAAAGATACCACTTTTCTTAAAAATGAAACTTTGTGCAAAAGAAATTGTTTAAGCTAGAAATAAGACTCCTTCCCCAGTAAGAGGCCAAAAGAGCCATTCGAATAATTTAACTTTGTTAAGATTTAGTGCATGTAACCAAAAGGCACACACATAGGATTAATATATTAATATATTTTCATGCAAAAACCTGCGCATGTTCACAATTATATAACAAAAACAAATATAACAAATGTAAAGCCTAATATTTGGCAATGTTATTCTAGCCACATTCTTTTCTAGTCTATTAGTCCAGGGTTTACTAGATCATTAACATTGCCTCTCAAAAAATATATTATATTTGAACATCTTCCAACAAAAATTAAAAAAAGGATGTTAGCCTAAAACACTATAATTTTTTCAATTCTGATACAAATAGAAAGTTACTGATGTGTTTAAATGGCATTTTCAAATTAAGATACATTTTTCTTTTTGTTAATAAATACTTTGATTGCTCCAGTGAAGTCAGCAGAGAGAAGAACTTCTGTATTATCTGTCTTCATAATACCTTAAAAACATAAAAAATATTTTAATTGATTTAAAAGGATTATTAAGTCTGCTGTTAACAATTGTCACATGCCCATGACCTTTGGGGTAGAAGATCCTCTCTCTGCCTCTTCCATCTCTTTTTCCTGCCTCAACCCTGTAATCCTTTCTTCCTCCTGTACCTTTCCTCTCTGAGGTTCACTTCCTCTTACCTGGTAACTTTCCCTGACTTAGGTAGATTACAGTCCCTTGGGGCCTGGAGGCCTATATTTACTCCCAGGTAGCCTAGGCCTCTCACTTACCTAATGCATCATTTTGTGGCAGGAAACTGGCTGGGAGAGTCTATTGCTAACAGGGTTCTCTAATGAGGTTAATGGCAAGGTTTATTACACAGCAGAACACACCACCATGATATGAAGTACATACGATTGATTTGTGCATGCTGATAGTACCTTTTCCCTTAACAGTCCATAATAAAGAGCTATGTAACTAGCGATGGTGAATGGGAAAAATGCTTACCTCTTATATTAACTGCTATATTTAACAAACAAAATTCAGTGTAAACTAATTCTATTATGCATAGACAATATTTGTAGATGTAAGGACTGAATAGTAAGGAAGAAAATAATACAAACTTTAACTGGAAAGCTGTGTACAGGATGAGTTAGACAAAATGGTTTCACTTAGATTTGCTAAGAACATATCCTAAGCCTTTGAACATTCTTTCCTATCCTCAAGGCATATCTCAAAGTAGTGCTATGCAGCAGGAGCAGCTGCAAAGGACTTAGGGATATGAGAAAGGCTAGAGAGAAAAAATAATTCATTATATACAATAATAATGAAGATGATAATGGCAATGTTGCCATGCCAGGCTTTTACTAGGCACTTCATATATGTTATTTTTAACTCTTACCACAACTTTGTAAACTGAGTATTTTCACCATTTTACACGAGAAAAACTGAAGCTTACAATGCCAAATATATCGGGAATAAAGAGAGCAATCAGATATAATTTATCATATCATACCTTGGGTTTAAGAATTTATTCTTAGAATATACCTAGATAGGTACAAAACAACAAACACAAATCTAACCCATTAAAAGTTGTGTCTCTACAAAGAAGTTCAAAGAATAGTATTTTTCATTTTTCTTCAAATTGTTTTAAAAGCTAGAATTTTCGGGGAAATGTATAGATTGTCAATATAACTGGAGAAAAAGAAAAGGAAAAAAACACCCAAATGACTTGTGAAAAGAAGTATTTCCAAACAGGCACTTAGTAAAGGTTTAATAATTATGTGTTATTTTATTTTTAGATCCTGTAATTTAAAAAAGTGATAGACTGAAGTTCAGCTTTGTTATCACATTTCTGCTTGACAGAAAAAATAGCATATTTAGTATAGTGTACAGGATAAATAACACCATAGGGGAAATAACTTTAAAGCATTCCAATACTTTTAGAAGCACCTTTTGTACACTGTATTGCTATGGCTTTACAACTTTCTAAATGACCTGGTTGTAGTCTCTCAAGTGAGAAAATACATTTACTGACCTCTTCTGCAAGTGATTTTAATAATAAAAACTTTTCATTAACAATTGGTCCAAATTTACATGGTTTTATACTCTTACGGACCAATTTTTTCATGATTGACACTCAATATTACATGATGGCTTCTTTTCACTTCCTAATCTGAGTGTTTTATATAGCTAAAATTAGTACTTGTTCTGAAAGCATATGCTACAAATGGCAAGAAATTACAGGCTTGTAAATAGCTACCTAAGAGAAACTATAAATTTGTGGCAAGTAGAAAAAAAACACTGTTTTCTTTTTGGTTTAATTCATTTATTCAGCAAATGTTTATTAAGCAGCTACTATATACAGGCAAGCACTGTCCTAGGCACTGGCACTACAACAAATAAGACGTATAAAGTCTCTGTCCTCACAGAAATTAGTCTAGTAGAAGAAAACATAATACATTTTATATTTATATGTTTTTGTTTACATTTCTCCAAGGAGAATAGCTGCCCATAGAAGAAATTAAGAACTTTCAATTTTTTCATTTTTAATTCCCGAGTTAATTTAAAAAAAAGTAAATCTTATAAGAACTCTGTTACTGAAATGTTCAGAAATAGGTATCTTACAATCATTATGTTGTAAACAAAAAATGTTTTTCACAGTTATGAAAACTTCACAATACCCAATATTAGCTCAATTAGGATGCAAAATGCTGACTAGATAAAAAGTAGGACAAACACAATATGAGTACCTACCAGAGGGTATGGTATCTAAAACTTCAGTATCTTCACTTTCTGACTTTTCAGATTGCACATCCAAAGACAACATCAAACTTGGGTTGGGGGCAAAGATGGCCGATGTAACAACTGCATTATGTGCTGGGGGAAAAAATTTACTTCAGGATAACTAAAAAATCCAATTCTAAACATCAAGACAGAGAATAAAATATGCAAAAATACAATACTGTATGTTACATGAAAATATCTTTTAAAGTAACTAAGAACTATTTAAAACCCAAATATATTTTCTAAAAGAAAATACCACATTCAAGTTCTGAGGTCTCATGACTTCTCAAATTTTACACTTGTATAATTTCTTCCTTGGCATAGAAATATCCAACAAAGCCAAATACAAAGCAAAAGCACGTATATTAGCCTCTTTGAAATAATGTCTATACAAATTTGCTTCTAGTACATATGCACTTTAAATTTATTCACTTTAACTTTATTCAATTATAAAAGACACATAAAAGTAGGCATTTACTTACCTTTAATACCTTCCCAAAAGTCATTACGATCTCTCCTGACTGAAGTAAATTTGCTTAGGTCATGGTAAGTACTCCAGATATAAACATACTTATCTTCTGAGCCACTAACGAGGTAACTAAAATCATGGCTAAATTTGGAGAAGAAAGAAAAACAAACACCTCAGTAATTTTTTTAGGCTTCCCTCTTTCAGAACTTCCTACTTTAAAACACCTAAGAAAACACCCAGAATTTTGTTGAACTATATAGACTATATAGACTCCTAAGACCATCGGAAAACACAAATATTTACATTATGATTCATTAACAGTAGCAAAATTACAGTTATGAAGTAGCAACAAAAATAATTTTATGGTTGGGGGTAACCACAACATTAGGAACTGTATTAAAGGGTCGTAGCATTAGAAAGGTTGAGAACCACTGCTCTAGAGGTTATGACAGTATAGGTTTGATATGGGGGGCTAGAAGCCTTAGTATTTTCATCAAAGCTCTACGTTACTGTGCTACTGGCTAACCCACACTAGGAGGAAAGCCTCAAGAGATGAAAGAGAGAACCAGAGTATTTTACCAATTAACTTATTGGGTAATTACAATATTCTCCCTTTTCCACAGAGGATATATTCCAAGACCTCTGTGATTGCCTGAAACCGCACATTAATACCAAACCCTATATATCCTTTATTTTTCCTACACATATGGTCATGCATCAAATAACAATGCTTTGGTCAATGATGGGCTTCATATACCACAGTGGTCTCATAGATTATAATGGAGTGGAAGATTTCCTATAATCTAGTGACATCATAGTTACTGCAGTGTCTTAGTGCAATACATTACTCACGTGTTTGTGATGTTAGTACAAAGAAACCAACTGTCCTGCCAGTCATATAAAAGCATAATACATACAACTATATATAGTTCCTAATACTTGATAGTGATGATAAACATTACTGAGTTATAATTTACTATACATTATAACATAATTCTAGAGTGTACTCTTTCTACTTATAAAAAAAAAGTTTGCTGTGAAACAGTATGACATGTTACACTGGTAGCAGCTTCTTATATCTTGAGTTTATGGAGTTTTTTGATTGCATCATTTTCTTGTGGACTTGATTTAATATCATGTTTTATAAATTTAGTGTAGCCTAAGTATGCAGCATTTGTCAAATCTATAGTAATGTCCTGGGCCTTCACGTTCACTTACCACTCACTCATTGACTTACCCAGAGCAACTTTCAGTCCTGCAAGCTCCACTCATGGTAAATGCCTATACAGGTATAGCATTTTAAAATCTTTTACACCATATTTTTACTATACCATTTTTATGTTTAGGTACAAAAATACTTACCATTGTGTTATAATTGCTTACAGTATCCAGTACAGTAACATGCTGTACAGGTTTGTGGCCCAGGGGCGATAGGTTATACCATATGGCCTAGTTGTGTACTGGCTATATCATCTAGGTTTGTGTAAGTGAACTCAACGATGCTCCACAAGAAAATTGCCTAGCAACACATTTCTGAGAATGTATCCCCATCGTTAAGCAGTGCATGACTACAGATACCTATGATAAAGTTTAATTTATAAATTAGACATAGTGAAAGGTAAACAACAATAGTAAAATAGAACAATTATAACAATATACTGTAATAAGTTATGTGAATGTGATCTCTCTTGAAATGTTATGTGTATACACAGCATTATTATGCTGAGCAAAGAAATGATTCATGTTTTTGATGGGAAGGCACAAGATTTTATGTTACCCTGAATGGTCCACATTTAAAACTTATGAATTGTTTATTTCTATAATTTTCCTTTTAATATTTTTGGACCATGGTTTACCATTGGTACCTGAAACTGTGGAAAGCAAAACCATGTACCTGGTAACTACAGAAGAAAGAAGAATTTCTAAGAAAAGGACTAAAAGAAAAAGGGTTAAAAAGAGGCAGGTAATTCAAGAGAGTCTCCAGAGCCCTAAGAGTTCAAATGATAGTGATATGTAAAGCTAGGACACTGTATTTCAGGCTGTTGAAAGTTTTATTAGCTTTTGTACCTAAAAGGATCAAGATCATAAGTGGGGTAGGTGGTAAACTACCTCTAAAAAACCCTCACATAAAAGTACAAAAGCACATATTCTAGAGCTGGGAGTATTTTAATCCTGGCTCTGCACCAACCAGTGCTGACTTTAGGCAAATTACTTAATGGGTTTTGGTTTCTTCATCTGCAGAATAGGGACAATTCTAACTCTAAATACCATACAGGTGGACTGTAAGTATTGTATGATGATAACATGAGATACCAGTTGTAAAAGTGCAAAGAAACTAAAAACATAATATAGACAGAAGGCTTAGTAGATCAATGGAAAACAGGAATGCGGGAAAAGTGTTCTGATCTCTTTTGGAAATTTCTCACTGACAATTTACCTGAAACTTGCTTTGATCTGGCTGCTGCTGTTGACATAACCCTTATACTTCATGGAAAGTGACAAATCTCTAAGATCATATAGTCTGATTCTGGAGTCATTTGAGGTTACCAGTATCTAAAAATAAATCAAGGGAAAAGTTAAATATATAATCTTTTAATCTAAGGTAAGCTATAATTTATAAAAAGGGTGTCTATACATATACAACTAGAAAAAACAGTATCCCATAAGAAAGGGAATATATTCTTAGCCAAGATATTAAGAACTAACTTTCAGGAACCTATACATAGTATGGAGAGAGATGGTTTTGAATACTTAGTACCTTATTTTCTCCTGGTAAAGGTTCAATGCCAGTAATTTTTCTTCCAACCTTATTGCGTCCTCTGGTAGATCGGACATGTATTTGTGTGTGGTATTTCAAATGCTAAAGAGAAATCACATATTTAAAAGATCAGAAATAGAAGGAATTTCAAAGATCATCTGAAGACTCACAGACATGGTAATATTTGTCCCAATCCTATATAATAAAACCCTAATATGCAAATCGAACAAATGGCAGAATAACCGGTTACTATGACATGCATTGACCACCAGGGGGCAGATGGTCAATGCAGGAGCTGCCCCCTGGTGGTCAATGTGCTCCCACAGGGGGAGCGCTGCTCAACCACAAGCCAGGCTCATGGCTGGCGAGCGCAGTGGTGGTGGTGGGAGCCTTTCCTGCCTCCATAGCAGTGCTAAGGACCCCTTGGGGGATGTCCGCCTGCTGGCTTAGGCCTGGGGAGAGGTCCCGGACTGAGAGAGGGTGCAGGCCGGGCTGAGGGATAATCCCCTCTCCAGTGCACAAATGTTGTGCACCAGGCCTCTAGTTTACAGATAAGGCAGTTAAAGTGCAGAGGGGATACAATAACTTATTCAAAATCACAAAAGTATTTTACTAAGTGTTCAATTACATAAGATAGTCATTTTACCTCTGTATCATAGAAAATGCACCTGCCATCATATGTCCCAATCACTGCATATTTGCCATTCTGACAGAAATTTGCAGCTGTGATCAATTTTGTTTGACCATCCACTTCATTCCACAAAGCCACTTTTTTGTCAGGTATGTTCCAAAGGCGGAGCTTTCCATCCAATGACCCACTCAGAAAATACCTGTCATCCTAAAAATGTGACAAAATTTTAGAAAGTTTTCATTCTACCACATCAAGAAAACTCATTAAATCAATACATTAACTCTATTAGATATGTTTAAAATATGTAGATCTCATTTAAAAAGTATTATTCAAGTACGTATTACTTTATTCACTAAAAATCACAATAATTAGGCCTGGCCGGCATGGCTCAGAGGTTGAGCATCAACCTATGGACCAGGAGGTTGTGGTTCAATTCCCGGTTGGGGCACATGCCCAGGTTGTGGGCTTGAGCCCCCAGTGTGGAACATGCAGGAGGCTGTTAATCAATGATTCTCTCTCATCATTGATGTTTCTCTTTCTCTTCCTCTCCTTTCCTTTCTGAAATCAATAAAAATATATTAAAAAGTAACAACAAGGAGAAAACAGTATTGCCCTGGACAGTGTGGCTTAGTTGGTTGGAGCATAGTCCTATACACCAAAAGGTTGCAGGTTTGATTCCTTGTTGAAGTGTGTAGGGGAGGCAACCAATCAATGTTTCTCTATCACATTGATGTTTCTCTCTATGTCTAAAGAAAAAAAGAAATAAAAAAGAAAACACAGTATTTCATTTTAGAGAAATGACATTGTGATCACTTTATTATATCCTTAAACTGCTTTTCTCAAAAGTGTGGATATTAATAGATAATATGTTGAGATGTATATTTGGTTTGTCTTTTGTTCTTGGTATTTTAATTATGATGTGTCTTGGTATGGTCCTCTTTGGATTCCTTTTGTTTGGGGTTCTGTATGCTTCCTAGACTTGTAAGTATTTCTTTCACCAGGTGAGGGAAGTTTTCTGTCATTATTTCTTCAAGTAGGTTTTCAGTGTCTTGCTCTCTCTCTTCTTCTGGCACCCCAATAATTCGGATGTTGGTACGCTTGAAGTTGTTTCAGAGGCTCCTTACAGTATCTTCATATTTTTGGATTCTTTATTCTTTTCCGATTGGGTGTTTTTTTGCTTCTTTGTATTTCAAATCTTTGACTTGATTCTTGCGATCCTCTAGTCTTCTGTTGGATCTCTGTATATTTTTTTTATTTCAGTCAGTGTATGCTTAATTTCTAGTTGGTCCTTTTTCATATCCTTGAGGGTCTCACTACATTTATCAGCCTTTTCTAGAAAATTCTTGAAAAACCTTATAACCGTGGTTTTGAACTCCATATCCAGTCATTTGCTTTCCTCCATTTCTTTCACTTGTGACCCGTTTCTTTGTCTCTGCATTTTGGCTGCTTTCCTGAGTTGATAAGAGTGGCTTTGTGTGGTAGGTGTCCTATAGGGCCCAGTGGCTCAGCCTCCCCAGTTACCTGAGGTGGACACTCTTGGTGGACCCCTTTGTGGGCTGTGTGCACAGTGTTGTTGTAGTTAAGCCTTGATTGTTGTTGGTATCCCTGGGAGGAATTGACCTCCAGGCCAATTGGCTGTGAGAATCAGCTGTGTCTACACTGGGAGAACTTCTGTGCTGGAGATACCCTTATAAGACTTTGAAAAGCCTCTGTGCTCAGCTTGGATGGGTCGGAGTCTCAGGGTGGAGCAGACAGCAATGGCTTCCTGTCAGCACTGCCCTAAGAGGCCCCTGGGTCTCAGTGTCCTGCAGTAATTGCTGCAAGCACTTCTGAGCGAAAGTTGCCCTCGAGTTTCGCCTGTTGCCATACAGTCCAGTTTCTCCCCGAATGAGTTTTGGTCCCCAGAGTCTTGCCTGGAACTGGAGTTCAGAGCTGTTGGGAGCTTTTGTCTGTCTTCCAGTTGAGAAAGTCAGCTGCATACTCAGTTTCCGGCCCTCTCCCTGGGCACTTCTCAGTATCTCTTCCTTCTGCATCTCCTCTGAGTCTCAGTGTCCTTTTCCCTTTCCTTCTACTTGTAGAATTTCCACTCAGCCAGCCTTCCTATGATTCTGGATGATGTCCGTTTTGTCTTTTAGTTAAAGTTTTGAAATTTTTGTATGAGGCAGCAGTTTAGGTGTGTTTACCTATGTCGCCATCTTGGCTTCTCCCAAATATTTTTTTAAAAATATGTTTTTATTGATTCCAGTGAGACAGGAAGGGAGAGAGAAAGGGAGAGGAACAGAGAGAAATATCAATCAGGACCTCCTTTATGCACCTTGATAGGGGACTGAGTCCACAAACGGGGCATGTGCCCTAACTGGGAACTGAGCCAGCAACCCTTCAATGCATGGAACAACACTCAACCCAATGAGCCATACAGATCAGGGCTGAAGCCACTTTTGATAGTCACAACTTAGGGATGGGTGGTTGGGATGCTACTGACATCTAGTTAGTAGAGACCAGGAATGCTGCTAAACATCCTAGAATGCAATAATAGCATTCCCTCCATCTAAAACAAAGAACTATCCAGCCCAAAATGTCAACAGTGCCAAAGCTGAAAAATCCTGCTCTAAAATAAAACCAGGCTCATTAAGATGACCTAATTTTTTGTTAATGTATTTTATTGATTTTTTTTTACAGAGCAGAAGGGAGAGGGATAGAAAGTCAGAAACATCGATGAGAGAGAAACACCAATCAGCTGCCTCTTGCACACCCCCTACTGGGGATGTGCCCGCAGCCACGGTACATGCCCTTGACCAGAACTGAATCCAGGACCTTTCAGTCTGCAGTCCAACGCTCTGGCCACTGAGCCAAACTGGTTTCGGCCTAATTTTTGGTAACATAAGAATTAAAGATAACCTAGCCCGTGTGGTTCAATTGGTTGGAGGGTCATCCTATACACCAAAAGGTGGTGGGCTCAGGTCTTGGTAAGGGTGCCAGGTGGAAGACAACCAATCAATCTTTCTTATATCCATCTCTCTCTCTCTCTCTCTCTCTCTCTCTCTCTCTCTCTCTCTCTCTCTCTCTCTCTCTCTCTCCCTCCCTCCCTCCCTCCCTCCCTCCCTCCCTCTAAAACAATTGGGATGCCAAAACAAGAAACAGATTCTCTTCTCCCCTCAAGATTATTTCTTCTCACTCACCTCTGAAGCTTGTCAAGGATAATCTACAGAGATTGGTTATTTTATGGCTAGGGTATAGTAGGCTTGACTCAGTATCTACCAGTAGAAAAGCTTGACCTTACAATACAGAATTTTATTTACATACATACATATGTGTATATGTACATATGCACCTCCATTTTGCTATTTCTTTTACAACTTCACTATTTTCCTTCTAGATAACATTTAATAGAGTTATACTTCCTAAGAAAATGTCAATATCACCCCATTCTTCTCTAGAGCCCCTAGAAACTCTCTAGGTCAGTAGACTTTTTAGCAATAGGGCTTTTCAGTTTCTAAAATAAAAGAAATAAAAGTATAGAAAAATTACTGACCTTAGTCATAATGTACTACATAGATATCCTCTCTCTTTTCAGTGATACATTATAGTTAAAGTAGAGGTACAGGAAAGGATTTTGCTCACAGTTGCTGAGAGGGGTAAATCCATCCTTTTATTCGAACATTGGGTGACCAGTGGGGGTGTTATTTGAAAGAAGCCTCAACATGCTTGATGGTTATAACTGATAAGGTATTTACATAGATTTAACATTTTTAATTTCCAAAGTCCTTAACTAAGTCTTTTAAGGGCTCAGAATTATTACTGCCTATATTATAAGCTTGCCCAAGGAGGGAAACTATATTGAGGGAAACAAAAATAGTCACTCTTCTCTCTTAATAAAGAGAAAAGGAGGAAGAAATGTGAATATAAGAGAAACATTTCATTAAAAAGACAACAGTATGATCTTGGAAGGTGTGGCTCAGTTGGTTAAGGCATCATCCTGAGCACCAAAGGACTGTGGGTTCAATTCTCAGTCAGAGCACTTACATGGGTTATGGGTTTGATCCATGGTGGGGGTGTGTATGAAATGCAACAGATTGATGCTTCTTTCTCTCCCTCTCCCTCTCCCTCTCCCTTCCTCTCTCTCTAGAATAAATGAAAAACATATCCTTAGGTGAAGGTTAAGAAAAAAAAAAAGACAACAGAGTGGTGATGGCCAGAGGGAGGGAGGGCTGCTTGGCAAAAGGGGGTGAATGAGGAACATCTGTAATAGTGTCAACAATAAAAATACAGTAATAAACAACGGATGCTTAACATCCTATATAATAAAACCTAATATGCTAAGTGTCTGGTTGTTTGTTCAACGAATCAAAGCATAATATGCTAATGATATGTTAAGGCTGCTCAACCACTTGCTATGATGTGCACTGTCCACCAGGGGTGAAGACAGTCAGCCAGTCGATCAGTTACTATGACGTGCAATGGCCACTAGGGGGCAGACACCCAAATGGTAGGTTAGCTTGCTGCTGGGGTCCGGCCCATTGGGACTGAGGGAGATGGGCCGGACACGCTATGGAGACCCCCCTTGGTCCCTCCCTAGACCCAATTGTGCACTGGTGGGGTCCCTCAGCCTCGCCTGTGCCCTCTCGCAATCTGGGACTCCTTGGGGGATGTCGGAAAACCAGTTTTGGCATGATCCCGCAGGCCAGGCCAAAGGACCCCATTGGTGCATGAATTTGTGCATCAGGTCTCTATTACAGAGATAAGGATGTGATTGGAAATTTAATCATACATCAAAAAAGGAGAGGAAAAGAAATCATACATCAACTTAAGTCCTCCATTTAATTCACCTACCTAGTGAAATAGAATCAACATATGACTTCACTCAACTTCCTTATAGTATAACAAAAAATGTACAAACAAGAGGAGAACCAAGATGGCGGCATAGGTAAACACCTATTGTTCTGCCCCGCACAACAATTCAAAAACTACAACAAAACAACAAAACAAACATCATCCAGAATCACCGGACAGCTGGCTGAGTGAAAACTCCACAAATAAAAGTAAACGTGGGACACTGAGACTCAGAAGAGCGGTGGGAGCGCAGCCTTGAAGATACATGCGGAAACAGGTTAGGAGCTGTCCTGGTCGCATGTGCGGGCTGTGGCTGGCAGCAGCAACCCTGGCTGGATTTCGCCAACAGGGAGGGCGGAGACGTCCCACTGCACGGATTCCCCAGCGCCACGCGAGGTCCGAGATCTGGGGTACGTGGAGACGTCCCACTGCACAGATTCCCCAGTGCCAGGCGAGGTCTGAGGTCCGGGGGATGCACCCTGGAAGCCAGGTGCGGCAGAGGTCTCCTAGTCTGAGGAGAAACCGGGTAGCTTGGAACAGCAGTTTGCACGCGTAAACTGTGCGACAGCACAGATGCGTGACTTGCTCCCTGGCGACTTGCCCCCTGGTCCCGGAGACCACCGGACTGCTTTGTTTTACAACCCTGGGCGAGACTTTGGGTGTGCAGACTCATTTGGGGAGAGGCAGAGTTGTCTGGCAAGGGGAAGAGACTAGCGGCTTTCTCTTGGAGGTGCCTGCAGCCATCCCCATCCAACAGGGACCCACGCGCACTCGTTGCATAGGACGCAGCTGCGCGCGCTGCATAGGACATAGCTGACACTGAGGCTGCCTGCTCAGCTCAGAGACTCTGCCCATCCAACCTGAACACAGTATCCCTTCACAGCCAATTGGCCTGGAGGTCAAACCCTCCTAGGGCTAACAACAACAAGCTGGGCTTAAATTCAAAAATACTGTACAACCCATAAAGGATTGCAGTAAGAGTACCCACCTCAGGTAACTGGGGAGGCTGAGCCACTGACCCTTAGAGGACATCTACCACATAAAGCAGCCACCATGCAGAGATATAGAAAGAAATCAGGTGTGAAAGAAATGGAGGAAAAAAGACGACTAGACATAGGGTTCAAAACCACAGTTATAAGGCTTTTCAAGAGGCTCCTAGAAAACGCCGATGAACTTAATGAGAACTAGGAGGAAATAAACCAGACCAACGAGGAAATAAACAAGACCAACCAGGAAATGAATGAGACCTACAAGGAAATGAATGAGATTTACAAGGAAATGAATGAGACCTACAAGGAAATGAACAAGACCTCTGAGGATATGAATGAGACCCTCACAGATATGAAAAAGGACCAACTAGAAATCAAGCATACACTGACTGAAATGAAAACTATTACACAACGTCCTAAAAGCAGTCCAGAGGGCCACAAGAACCAAGTCAAAGATTTGAAATACAAAGAAGCAAAATCCACTTGGCAGGAAAAGCAATAAACAAAAAGAATCCAGATAATTGAAGATAGTGAAAGGGGCCTCTGGGACAACCTCAAGCATACCAACATCTGAATTATTGGGGTGCCAGAAAAAGAGAGAAAGCAAGGTAATGAAAACCTAGTTGAAGAAATAGTGGCTGAAAACTTCCCCCACCTGGTGAAAGAAACTGACTTAAAAGCCCAAGAAGTACACAGAACCCCAAAATGTAGGAATCTAAAGAGGACCACACCAATCACATCATAATTAAAATGCCAAGAGCAAAAGATAAAGAGAGAATATTAAAAGCAGAGAGAGAAAAACAGTTGGTTACCTAGAGGGGAGCACCCATACGATTGTCAGCGGATTTCTCAACAGAAACGATGCAGGCCAGACGCGAGTGGCAAGAAATATTCAAAATAATGAATAGCAAGAATCTACAACCAAGATTACTCTATCCACCAAAGCTATCATTCAGAATTGAGGATCAGATAAAGTGCTTCGCAGATAAGAAAAAGCTAAAGGAGTTCATCACCACCAAACCAATATTATATGAAATGCTGAAAGATATTCTTTAAGAAGAGGAAGAAGAAAAAGGTAAAAATAAAAATTATGAACAATAAATACACATCTATCAACAAATGAATATAAAAATCAAGTGAATTGATAGTCTGATGAACAGGATAAACTGGTGAATATAACAGAATCATGGATAGAGAGGGAATGGACTGACAATTCTTGGGGAGAAAAGGGGTGTGGGAAGTACAGTAAGAGACTGGACAAAAATCTTGCAACAATGGGAGAGGACAGTGGGGAGAGGGAGGTGAGGGTAGAGGGTGGGATGGTTACAGGGTGGAGGGGAACTATAGGGAGATAAAAAAGGGGGAACAATGTAATTAATAAACTGAACAATAAAGATTTTAAAAATGTACAAACAATTACTTACTCTTGGATGAAAAGCTATGGCAGTAACAAAATCTATATGCTGAAAACAGCAAAGGCATTCTCTTCTGGAAATATGCCATAACCTGACTGTTTTATCCATCGAAGAGGAGAGCAGAAAGTAGTTCTACGGAAAAATTGCCATTGATTATTTTATCGCCATATGAGAAAAACTACATATACAATAAAAATGAACTTTTAGTTTTTATGTGCCACAATAGTTTTATTAGTATTGTTATATGCAGCATCACAAATAACAAAAGATTATTTAATTCACTTGGAAGATCCAATTTTTTGAAATAGTTAAATATCACATTTCTTAGAGTCTAAGACTTTTTCACATTACCTTTCTGGAATTATATTGGAACTTAGCTATAACTATAAGGCATCTACTCATTTAATTTTCACTTTAGTTCAGTCACTTTCACATTGACAACACAGATGAATTTTAACTCACATGAATTCCCTGCCATTTAAAATGCCTTAAAAATTATTACCCTATAATGCAGCATGGAAGTGAAAAGTTATTGTGTACCTGTCACACTGTAGGCAAGAAAATTAGAGAATAGAAATTGTCAAATCTTTTAGAATAGATCACAGAATTTTTAAAGCTAGAAGAGGTTAACATAATTTATTTAGGCATTGTAAAGGCCCATCATCCAGGAACCAAACATCTGTCTGTCAAAGACTTCCAGCTTCCAGAGCTCTTTAATTTCTAAACATAATCTATTTAAGAGGAGAACATGTTACACTGAATGTGAAAACCGCATTGAGATCCTAATATTCTTTGGTATGCATAAAAGTGCTAAACAAATTGAAGTAATGATGACAGTTAATGAGTACTTACAATGTGCTAAACATTGTTAGCACTATAATGCAACCCTACAAAGTAGTTATATGATTATCCTCTTTTACAAAGGAGAACACTGAGGCAAAGAAGTTAAATAACTTATATACACAATTTGTCAGTGGAAGAGTGGGTAGTCTGGCTCTAACCACTACACTGTTCTGTAGAGTGCTTAAGTAGAACACATGTTATGGAAAACAACCAGATGCTTTGTCACTTATTTAAAGCAATGAAATGATCTTACATCTTTAAATGTAGAAAGACTAAGCATAAATATTGATTTGGATATGTAAATGTATTGATACATATATGCTCTTTGGGCTAGTTTATAAGGTATACAATCTATATGGTTTACCTACTTTCATATTGATGGTGTATATTGAAAAAAAAACTCCCTTTGAAACATAAAAACCCCCAGAAATCAAACAATAGAAAAAAACCCCAGAATTTTGAAAGATTTATAATAACTTTAAAAATCTAATAACAGCCCCAGCTGGTGTGGTTCAGTTGGCTGGGCATTGTATCATGCACCGAAAGGTTGCTAGTACCATTCCTAGTCATGGCACATGCCTGGGTTGTGCACACCATCACTGGTAGAGGGGGCATGCAGGAGGCAATGGATTGATATTTCGCTCTCATATCTGTTTCTATCCTTTTTCTCTCTCTCAAAAATCAACTTAAAAAGTCTTGAAAAATCTAATAACAATTATTTTTAATTTCGAGATCTACTTAGTTCCAGGAAAGTTTTGAAGCATATATGCAGTTTATGTTATATTTCCTATTAATAACAACTATATAAAAACTGAATTTATATGCCCTAGCTGGTTGCTCAGTGGTTAGAGTGTCAGCCCAAGGACTGAAGGGTCTTGGTTCGATTCGGGTCAAGGGTACATACCTAGATTGCCAGCTTGATCCCCGGCTGTGTTTGGGGCGTGTGTGGGAGGCAACCCAATTGATGTCTCTCTCTCACATCAGTATTTCTGTCTCTCTCCTCCCTTTCACTCTCTGTAAAAGAGAGTCAGTGGAAAAATATTCCCAGGCAAGGATCAACAATAAAACAATAAAAGCAAAAACAAAAACAAAACAACAAAAAACTATGGTCTGTTTGTTGTTCACTAAAACTTTTATATAATGCTTACAACAGTTTATTGCTTGAGGTATATGAAAATATGAAGAGAATCCTAGAAGTGAAGATGCTAAAGACATGTTAAGATCAGCTCTAATATGCCAAGAGATTTCTGTTCAACAAATACTTATTGAATAAGTAAAGTTAAATAATTTTATGAAACTAAGTATAATCTCGGGAGTAAAAGAAATTAGATTCAAATCTAAGTTCTAACCACAACTAATTTTGTGATTTTGGATAGGCCAGAGGCCAAGTCTTTTAATCTACAAAATGAACTATTGTCTACCTCACAGAGTTATCATTGTAAGAACTAATAAGGTAATTCTTGCTACCTGGTACAAAATAAGTCTTCAACAAAAAGAACTGTAAACACCAATTATGCTAGATACTGAAGAAAAACAAGAGTAAAATCAGATCTGGTTCCTATTCTTGAGGAGCTTAGAATCTAGTTAAGTAAAAAAGAAAGTTTACTCGCCTTCCCCCATAATTGGTGTGAGCCAAATTTCAAATAAACCTCCTTATGTATTTATTTACATGCTCTTGGTTGTATTACTCTGGAGAACCCTAACTGATACAGTGGTCAGTGCAGAACTAATATCTTCCAGTTAGTGTGATATTTCGGAAAAAAATATTTGTTTGCTTTAATGAAGTAAAATGAGTGCAAGGTTCCCGACTATGTGCTTTGAATTTTTTGCTCCAGATGAATATGATTATCAGATTAAGGACATTTTAGATTTCCATCTTCTGACAATTTGGCCAGATTTCACACAGGGTAGGGAAGGGGTACAAAGACACAATTAAGGCCTACTTTAAAAGCAGATGACAAGATGAGGCTCAAGCTTGTTCCAGGAGGTAGAGAAAGACATTACAATTGATGGGTTATGAAAAGCATCCAGATATCTAAACAAGTATGACTGGGCAGCAATGGTGTGCTTCGAAGCTGGGGCTCAGAGAAAGCCTGACTAGCCAATATATATAAGCAATATCTTTGTGGAACATGAGGTTCTCTTGACATCTTTAAAATATATGGGCATCACTTGTATCCCTCATAGCAGTTGACTTTTCTTAATTTAAGGCTTTTAAATATTACATCCTCCTGAATTCTTAATATATTTTCGATTCTGATTACTGACAAATTTCAATACAGATAAAATCAAAGGTATTCAAAATTCAAAGACTGTTTCCTGCTTCAAAGAACTTAAATCAAATTTAAAATCTCTCTTTAGATGTTCACAAAACTGCAAAAATATTGGTAAGTGGCAAAACAGAAGCTCTACTTCTGGAATAACTTTGTTCTAAGGGGGAAAATCACATAATTAACATTTATCACTGATTCATAGAATATAATGGTTAAAACTAAATTAATAATTTCACAAATGTGGTAGATTAGCCCCAAAGCAGGCTTGATTAGATCAGACTTCACCTTTATAGTTGAAGTCATATCCATTTTGCTGAGGATACTTTGCAAACTTATAAGAGGAAAAAGATACAGTATAGAAACTGATCCCAATAGCAGTGTCAAGTAATAGAAACACTTTCTTATGAGCCTAATGTGACATCTTTTTTTAACTTTAATTAATTTGTACATAGAGCCCACACAGTATATATGAACATTTAAATATTTGACAGTGTGACAATCATAGAAATAAAGAATTTGTTTTTATCCGATAGTCACAGTTACACAGAATTAATATACAATCCAAATAAAAATTTCCTACTTTAGACCATGAAAGATCAAGGAGATCAGCAGTATGTCCTTTATATTTGCAAAATGGCCGTTGTCGAAATGGTGCATTTTTATCATCAGGGTCTTCATCAGTTCCACTGCATACCTATTCAGACAAAGACAAATGTGAAAACTAGCAAAAGAAAAGCTTCCCACTCTTCCCACTCTATCTGTTCTCTCATCATTTTGTATGATGCTTGATTGAAATCTTGATCCACCAAAAGCAAACCACCATTTATGCTGAATCTGTTACTTATCACCTCTTTATTCCTTGACCTAACAAATAACAAACCAGGATCATTAACTTAAGAACGTTGTGCTATCATAATCTTTTCCCTCCCTAACAGAGTCTGTACTTTGTAGTTTTCTGAGAAGCTGTTACTTCATGGGAGGTAGCAGCCAGCACCAAAGGGTGTTCATGATCAGTTTAAGGTAATGAAGACAAACTCACCCGTTCCCAGTGATGACTGGTTTAGGAATGGGCACATGCTACAATTTTTATCCTTAGACATAAGGGAAAATTTGTTGTGGGAAAGAGTAGGAGGTGGCTCTAAAATGATTTCCTCATTCTTAAAAAGGACATATTAAAACACACCTTCCTTTTCCCTGCCTCCAAACATTGTTATTTGCATAGGACACCTGAGAGTGTAGTAACCATTGGGAGGACTATGAGGGAAACCAACCCAAGAGAACAGATAAAGAATAGCAAAGCAGGAAGATGGTAGGACCCTGTGACCCTGATGATACTACTGAGCTTCCTTTTCCCTGCCTCCAAACATTGTTATTTGCATAGGACACCTGAGAGTGTAGTAACCATTGGGAGGACTATGAGGGAAACCAACCCAAGAGAACAGATAAAGAATAGCAAAGCAGGAAGATGGTAGGACCCTGTGACCCTGATGATACTACTGAGCTGCTGCATTAGCCACCCCTGGTATCGCCTTACCTCCAGACTTGCTTCCTCATTGTTTAAGCCATTTTCAGTTGGATTTCTGTTATTTGAAGTAAAAAACATCCTGACAGAGGTAGGTGAATAATGATGCCATTCTTTTGTGCAGGGAATTTAGTTTAGAACATGTTTTTGTATTCATTATCTGAATGAATCCTAAAAACTCTAAGAGTTGGGTATTAAGATTATGAAGATAGAGAGATTGAGATAAAAGTCAAGGATCAAAGAGGTTAAAATAACATATTAAAGGTAACATGGCCACCTGCAAACAGCAGAACCATAGCAGAAATTTCAGTGATTTAACATCAAGTTCAGAGGTTGTTCCTTAAATGTTTCAAAGTAGCGGTCGCCAACCAGTGGACCACTGGTAATCCGTGAGGTCCAAAAGGTTGGCGACCACTGGTTTAAGGAAACCTTTGGAGCAGTGGTAGCCAACTGGTGGTCTGCGAGGTCCGAAAGGCTGGCGACTGCTGTTTTAGAGGATGTTAGCATGAGCAAAAATATGGACTGTTAGCTAAGCTTTGAATATTTAGGAAAGAATAGGTAGGATGGTAAGGATGGAGGGGAAAAAAGGAGATATAGTAAGGGATCAGGGTAGAAAGGTACTTGAGACCAGATCATAAAGAACCTTAAATTTGTGGCTTAGAAGGTTAGGCATTCTTTTTTTTATTTTTTAAAAATTAATTTGAGGGTGGGGGAAGGGAGGAAGGGAGAGAGAGGGTGGAGAGAGAGAGAGAGAGAGAGAGAGAGAGAGAGAGAGAGAGAGAGAGAGAAAGAGAGAGAGAGATCTATTTGTTATTCTACCCATTCATACATTCATTGGTTGATTCCTGCATGTGCTCTGACCAGGGACTGAACCTACAACCTTGGCATATCATGACGACACGCTAACCAACTGAGCTACCTGGCTAGGGTAAAAGTTCAGACATTCTAATGCAGTGGAGAAAAAAACACCAGATTCTGGAAATAAAAACTAATATGATCTGACTGGTGCTTTAGAAGGAGAATGCTATTGTGTAAAAGATCATTTGAAGAAAGAGAACCGAGGCAAGAAGAGCAGTCAGTAAGTTTAAGTAAGAATAATGAGGCTGGGGAGGGTGGGGGGCAGGGGCTGTAAGAGATCAACCGAAGGACTTGTATGCATGCATGTAGGCATAACCAATGGATACAAGACACTGGGGCGGGGGGACAGGGGAGGACACTGGGGAGGAAAAAGGAAAATATATGTACTACTATTTGTAATACTTTAAAGAATAAAGAAAATGAAAACTAATAAATAAATAAATAAATAAATAAATAAATAAATAAATAAATGACATGCACACACAAAAAAGAATGAGAGCTTGAACTAGGACAGTGGACATGGGGATTAAAAACTACCCATATTATTTGTCTAGAACTTTACAGTTAATAAAAAATCTTCACATCCACTGTGGAGATAAACCAGCAACACAAATGCCTGACCTTTTGCCAAATACTACTGATCCTAGATTGACTATAGCTACTTCCCTTAATTTTGCTGCTAGCCCAGGGAACACTGCTGAAAGACATCAAACTAAACAGGCTTGCCTAATTACATCAAATTCAGCCTTTGCTTTAATAATAATTTACATTTTATTAACTCAACATATTTCCTCTAGCAGTGATTCCAGATACCTTTTTTCCCTTCCTTAAATATCCATTTTCCTCTCCCTATACTCTACATTTTTTTCAAGTACTTAATGTTTTTCAGATTATAAAGTAATACATGCTCAGTGTAGATCAGTGGTTAGCAAACTCATTTTAGTCAACAGAGCGGCAAACCGTGGCTTGCGAGCCACAGTTTGCTGACCACTGGTATAGATGATTCAGAAAAAAGCTAGAAAGTAGGAATATTAAAACTAAAACCACCTATGATCTGCTAGCATTTTGATAATTTTCAATCTTCCTTTTATTATACCACTAGAGGCCTGATGCATGAAATTTATGCAAGAGTAGGCCTTCCTTCCCCTGGCTTCTGGCCCAGGCTTCCCTCCAGTACCCAGGACCCAGCCTTCATCCCAGCTGCCAGCACCCAGGACCTGGGATTCCCTTGCAGAGGGAGGCCCCACCCATCCACCGCAGCCATGCGGGTCAGTGGCCTGGGCCTCCCTCTTTGGGGCAATCACGGAGGCCCCTGATTGAGCCAGTGGTCTGGGCCTCCTTCTGCGGGGTGATCACGGGTTAAGGGCTGGACTCTCAACCAAGTGCATAGCACCCACCTTAGTTGGCCTGGCGCCAGTGGGTGTCATAGCATGGTCCTTGATGGTCATCTGGATGGTTGTTTGGTCATTCCACTGTTTGTTTGGTCACTTGCATATTATGCTTTTATTATATAGGATAGGATTAGGGGCCCAGTCGTGCACTGGGGGTGGGTGGTCCCTCAGCCCAACCTGCCCCCTCTCACATACTGGGAGCCCTCAGGGGATGTCCTACTGATGGCTCACTTTCAGCCTTGGGCAGTGGACCTTGGCCAGAGGACCCTCTGGTGCCCTGCAATTGGCTGATCTCTGGCTCTGCCCCAGCCCCGGTCTGCATAAGGTTAAAAGCCTCTGGCCGAGGCTTTCGGCCTTGGGCAGTGGACCTCAGCTAGGGGACCCCCTGGTACACTCCAATTGGCTGATCTCTGGCTCCACCTCTGGCCCCTCAGTTCTGATGGCTTACCTCACAGTGACCCGGGTGCCAGGATGTTCCCGGGACACAGGCACTGGGTGCCTATGTATGCATATTAACTTCCATCTTTGTTGGGTTAATTTGCATACTCACTCTGATTGGCTATGGCATAGCGGAGTGGTCAATTTACATGTTTGTCTATTATTAGGTAAGATGAGTGTTTTCTGTATTCCACTCTTAGAAAATATGTATTAGCTGCATATGAATGCACCATAACTTAATCATTCTCCAATATGTTGGTCATTCAGACATTCCCATTTTTTTTACTAATATAAATAGCAATTTATTGAACAATCTGGAACATGAATCTTTATCTCTCTTTGATTAAAAAAACCCTAATATACATAGTCAAAAGGTTTAAACTGGAGACTTTTATTTATAGTATTTTCTGTTATTGTTTTTTAATAAAAGCAGGTAAGCCTATTTAAATATTTTTTTTAGAACCACAGAAGTATAAAGTATCAAATAAAAATGACTAAAAACCCTACCACCTAGAGATAATTGTAATAATTTAGTGAGTTTCCTTTAAGCTTTTTAATATATATTAATAGATATTTTAGCCAAAATTGGGATAATATTGTATACAATTTTTCATTCTGCTTTTTTTCATTTTACATTTTAATTAGAATATTTTTAATGTCACTACATAGTCTTTGAAAACAATTTAGGGACAGAATAATATTCTACTTGTGGGCTATCACATAGCTTTTATTTTCCAATTGTTAAAAATTTAGCTTGTTCATATTTTAGCTATTGTGAGAACACTAAGATGAAAATCTTTTTACTTATATCTTTGGACATATTTGATTGTTTTTAAAAAATATTTTTATAGATTTCAGAGAGGAAGGAAGAGGGAGAGAGATATAGAAACATCAATGATCAGAGAGAATCATCGATCAGCTACCTCCTGCATGCCCCTCACTGGAGATCAAGGCCATATCCCAGGCATGTGGCCTGACTGGGCATTGAACCATGACCTCCTGGTTCATAGGTTGATGCTCAATCACTGACTGAGCCATGCTAGCTGGGCTGATTATTTCTTTATAATAGATTTTTAAAGGCAGAATTAATAAAGATAGAATTACTAAATAAAGTTTATTTTATCTAATCTATATATCTCTCTAAATAGATATTTATATCTAGAAAGATATTTATATCTCTACATAAATATATATTTATGTATGTAAATGTCTATAATAGACATTTCAAACTTATATAGAGCAGAGAGAGAATGTAGTAAAAAGTATAATGAACCCCAAACATCTATGACCTACTTTAACAATCATCAACATTTTGCTTTTATCAATCTTCCCACCTTTATGTATTTGCTTACTTTTGTTGGAACATCTAAAGCAAGAGCTGAATTCCATTTATCTGAATACAGTAAATATTCTGTATCTCTAATAAGCCCTCTTTTATACATAACTACAATCACATTATTATGATCTAAAAATATTATCACATCTAAAAATACAATTTGTATCATCTAATATATTATCCACATTCAACTATACTGATTATCTAAAAATGTCATTTTAAAGTTGGACTGCTATGAAAACTTGTAAGCCTTTTGATATTTATTAGCGCCTACCAGATACTATATTAGTTACTTGAGATACCAAAATAAATGACATTTATCTTATAACCTATGTATTTAAAATGTAGAATGAACCTTTTAACATGTCAGATTATGTCACTCTCTCTTGAAAGTCTCTCTATTAGCTTCCATCATTCACAACACAATAGCCAAAGTCCCTGAAATGGCTTGCATGCTATGACTGCCCAATCCACATCTCTGTGACTTCATTTTCTATAACTCTTCCTCTCACTCACTGACTCCAGTTACCTAGGCCTCAATACTGTTTCTTCAATACACCAGAACTCCTGCCTTATAGAAGTTGCTGTTCACTTGCTGTTCACTTTATCTGGAATGCTCTTCTCCAATAGATAGCCATATAATTACTCCTTCACCTCCTTCAGATTTTGCTCAAATGACAACCTCTTGGTGAAACTTTGCTTGTCCACCTTCTTTACCCCCGTCTTCTCTACTTTATCTGCTTTATTTGCTCCATGAAATTTATCATCGTCCAATATATTATAAAATTTGCTTATTTCTCTTCCTGCCGCCACTAGAATTTAAACTTCATATGAACAGCTATTTGTGTAATTTTTGTTCACTACTATATCCCTAATTCTGAGAGTAGTGATTAATAGATAGTATACATTCAATAAATATTTGTGGACTAAATGAAGACACAGTGTCAGACCTTAAAATGCCAATTAGTGCACCAGAATGGTTAAAAACATACTAGTAAGCTTTAGAGACTGATCAGAGCTGAGTTCTAATTCTGATGCTGTATCAACTATGTGAAATTGGTGAGTTACTTAAAATCTCATCCTTCTTTTCTTCATCTACAAAACAGAGTTCTTAATATTATCTCACAACAGTATCAGGACTGTTGTGAGGTTACAAAAGATAAGACATAAAATGCACTTAACAAAGTACATAGTAAGGATACATAAAATGTTAGCTGTTGTTATATAAATTGATATAGTGTTATAAGTGCCATTACCAGAAATATGGGCAAAATATAATGGCAACAATGAAGGAGAATATGAGTAATTATGCATTAAGAAAGGAATACTTCAGCAAGGAGACCTGAGTCTGAAATGAATTTACCAGGCAAAGGGGAATAGCATATGTAAATACATAGAATCCACAAAGAGTCTGACATTTTTGTTGGGGCAACAATGAAAAACTGAGTAGCTCAGAACATAAGGTTTGTGAGAGGGAAGGGTGGAAAATAACAATGAGAGCTGACGTCATGTTGATCTCTGAAAGGCTGAGTCAAGCTAAGGAATTTGGCCTTGATTCTAGACAGAAAAAAGAGCCAAAAAGAGTGCTCAAACAGGACAGTAACATGGTCAGATTTGTTTTACAGGAAATTTTGCTGGCAGTGTAGATGAAAGACTGAAATATGGGAAAAAGCTCTAATGGTCCAGGTAAGAGATAAAGCCTAGATTATAGCAGTGGAAATGAAAGGAATGGCCAGATTCCAAAGACATTTCTGAGATCAAGTGGACAGGATGTAAATGAGCAGATATTGGAGGGAAAAAGTAAAAAGTGATCATAGAGTCTAACTCAGGAGATGGTTTGGATATTAAACAATGAACTGGCATCTAGTACACTGTCAAAGGACTGGTTTTCTTGGGAAAATGATATGTACTTAATTCTGATTTGGACATATTGTTAATGTCTGTCTTCCCCCATGTATATACATACACTGAGTGGCCAGATTATTATGATCTCTGAACTCATAATAATCTGGCCACTCAGTGTATATTCTATATAATAAAAGACTACTATGCAAATTGTCCCCTCGACTAGGAGTTCAACCAGCAGGCAGGCTGGCCAACTGCCCATGTCCCCTCCCCCTGGCCAGTTTGGCAGGACCCCACTCATGCACAAATTCATGCAGCAGGCCTCTAACACACACACACACACACACACACACACACACACACACACACACACACACACACTGAGTGGCCAGATTATGCGTTCAGAGATCATAATAATCTGGCCACTCAGTGCAGGTCTTTGGCATGAACTCTCCACTGTATCTTTTTCTTTTCAGTGCCTAACACATTGTCGACTAAACCAATGCACGTTTTAAATAAAATGCTGCATACGGAGAATTTCACAAAAATGATCTCTTATCTCTTTAAAACTAACTCCGTTCTTTAAGTTTTTGATTCTATTGATCTTGAAGGCTATCAGAATATGTCACCCTTCAAAATACCCCTTTGCATAATAATTACTTTGAGCAGAAGGCAACATGAAAGTCTCTACCCTTCCCTTTTCTACCTGAAAGCAGAGCATAAAATTCACTTTATTAAGATGTCTTGTTCTTACCTCTCATTACCAGGAAGGGGAGAATGAATCTTATCTCTGGCAATAGCTTGACTCTTCATAAACAGGACTTAAGGAAATAACTCTTATCTTCCATTAGTTTCCTCTAAAATATTAACCTCCCACAATTTACCACCCCTAAAAGCCTAAACCCTTTTCTTTGTCTATTCCTTCTTCACAGACTTTTATTGCCCTTTAAAAAATGAATGATATATGAGCTACTGGATTTAACTGTTTTAGGGGGGGGGGTCTGTCCTATTTTTCTATGAAGGCCACTATATGCATACTATTTATCCTGTTAATCTGTCCTTTGTCAGGATATTTTGTAGATTTCAGCTTCAGAACCTAAGAGGGTAGAGGAATTTTTTTCCTTCTCTACTATCTACTTTCAAAAATTCTAAGCAGAAGTTAAATGCTTTAACACCCACACTGATGTTCCATTAATCAAACCCATCAAACACAGATTTACCCAAGAAAAGCATTAATTTTAGGTAAACAGCATACTTAACACTTCTATTGTCAAGAAGACATTTTAACTCATTAGCATAATGGAGCAAATTTTGCATGCTACTCTTCCTTTCTGTCTTACTGATTTACTTTTTGAAATCAACTAAAATAGAGTGCCCTAGCCTGTTTGGCTCCATGGATAGAGCAGCGGCATGAGGGCCAAAGGGTCCTGGGTTTGATTCTGGTCAAGGACACATACCTTGGTTGCAGGCTCTTTCCCAGACTGGACCCTGGTCATGGCTTGTGCAGAAGGCAACCAATTGATGTGTTTCTCTCACATTGATCTTTCTCTCTTTCCCTCTCTCTTCTACTCTCCTTAAAAATAAATTTAAAAATCCTTAGGTGAGGAGTAACCTAAAACAACAACAACAACAACAACAACAACAACAAAAAACACAAACAAACAAAAAACAAAACAGAGAGCATAACAGCCAGAATCCTAGTCTTGACCAATGAGGAGGTGAGTGATTTTGCATGAGTCACTGTCACTGTTGGCTTAACTGTACAATAGGTACTTTCAGGTATTCTATTTTACAGGGATTCTAAGAAGACAAGAATGAGAATGTAGTTCAAAAGAGATGTATCACTATCACGAGAAAAGAGAAAAAAGCACACACACACATCAGGAAATAAACTCAATTGTGCTTACTGTGCCTCACTGCGGTTAGCACTAGGTCAAAGATAACAAGTGATACAAAACTCCAAAGGTATATGAAGTAGAATAGGTGCTTTTTAAAACTGTCCCAATAGAATGACAGAAATGAAGAAACCCCAAACAATCTTTTTCTGAAATGATACTCAACTATGCCAGGAAAAAATACCTTAGTACTCCAGGGGGTCATTATATTTTGTGTTCGAGAACTACTATGCTCCTCATTTAAAAAGCCTTATGTTTAAACAAAGTTGTGAGTTATATGGAAGAAGTTAAAAATCTTTAAGTAGGATTTTTGAAATAAGCATAATACAAGATGGTACAAATAGTCCCTGTTTTTTAATAGTAAGCAATGACTGAAAACTTTATGGTGAATTAAACTAATAAAAGCAAACCTTAGTTAAAAATTTCTCTACTATATTAGTCAGTGAAAGTTTTCTGGAGGAAGTAGGCCTTGAAGAATGAGCAAGCTTGGAATAGAAAGAAAATAGATTGTAGGTATTCAAATAAGGGGAATAAGAATAAAGGCATAGAAGCAGGAATTCAATACTGATTCAGGCCTACCACAGGTAGGCATGGGGTTAGGGTCCAAGGATACTAAGATCTGTGAAGTACAGTTATTTGCCTTAAATCAGCCCAGAGCCTAGCCAGTGATACAAATTACCAAGAAAGACATGATGATATCAACGTCAAAGTACATATGATGTACTGTTAGAACACAAATGAGAAACGATTCTGCCTGCTTGATTCAGGGGAAAAAAAGAAGTAATATATTTGAGCTGAATCTTGAAGGATGAATAGAGCTTTGCCCTATGACTAAAGCGGACAGGAAGGGCATTCCCAGCAAATCAAACGGCATGGACAAAGATGCAAAAGTGGGTGGTTAAGGGACAGATCCAGCAAGGCAAATAGGATATATAGGCACTAGGGAATTAGAACTGAGTTAAAAAAGTAAGATGAGGCAAAATCTTACTCTGTAGGTTATAAGGAGTCATCAGAAGATTTTACACCACACAATAGCATCGTTAAGATCTATATTAAAAAAAAAACAAAACAACAAACTTGTGGCAGCGTAGAAAATGAATTGGGTAGAGACCAGAGGCTACAGCAAACACTTAAATGAGTATCATGAGTGTCAAGGGTCTAGATGATGTGAATGGCAATCGGAGATCAGGGGGCAGATTCCATCGGCATATGTTGATGGAGGAAGAGTGGATGGGAATTTGTAGCTACTTTGATATGTGGGTATACAGAATGTTTCTGACTGAGTTAAAAAGATAACTTAGGTATGCTGATGCCATTAAAGAAGGTTCAAGAGAGAGAAGCAGAGTTGTGTGTAGATAATCTCTCTATATAAAAGACTGTTATGCAAAGTGTCCCCTTGGGAGTTTGACTGGGAGTTCGATAGCTCACTATGATGTGCGCTGACCATCAGGGGACAGCATGGAATGAAGGAAGGCCCCGGCCAGCAGCTGGCAGCCGGGAAAGGAAGGCCTTGGCTGGCAGCTAGAAGGCCCCAATTGGCCCTGGTTGCCAGCCAGGCCTAGGGACCCTACCCATGGTGTGCACCAGGCATCTAGTTAAAATATATTAGCAAATGACCATTAATATCTATCCAGTTACACAAGCCTGATACCTAGGAATCATCCCAGGCTACTCACTTACTAGGTAGTCATCACATCCTAGAGATCCCACTTTTTTCACATCTCTTGAATTCAGCTCATCTTTATGGCTTCTAGGTCCACTGCTATCATAATCTATCATAACTGAAGTTCCCATTTCTCTCCTGGGTTAACAGGCTCTTAAGTGGTGTCCCTGTCTCTATATTGCAGCCCCCATCTAATCTATCCTTTATAATGCTACCACAACTTTCTTTCTAAAACAAAAATCTGAACCTTTTAATTAAACTCCTAATCAAAACCCCTCAAAGTGTCTTTCTCCCCAAGTAACTTGCAGGATACAGTTGAAATGTCTTGGTTTAACATAAAAGGCCATTTAAAATTCCAATCCCGCCTACTTCTCCTACAACTCTCAACATGTACCCTTTGCTTCTGCCACATGGAATTTCTTGAAGTACTTTTAACATGCCATGCTGTTTCAGCCTCCATGCCTTTGCACTTGCTATCTGCTCTGAAATGCTCTTCCCTTCTTTCACTCATATAGTTAATATCTAGTTCAAACATCAAGCCTCCAAGAAGTTTGTGTCCTGATATCCTAATTCACAGGCTAAATTCCTATACTTGTGTGGTACCTTCTATAGCATACTACCATCCAATACTGTAACTGTGGATAGATCTATTTCACTGATCAGCAAGGTCCCTGCAGCCACTAAAATATGTCTCATTTGATTTTGCAGAATCTTTTTTTACCCCCGTTTGTTAATTCTCACCCGAGGATATTTTTTCATTGATTTCTAAAAAGAGTGTGAGGGAGGGGAAGAGACAGAGATAGAGAAATACTGATGGGAGAGACACATCAACTGGTTGCCTTCCAGCATGTGCCCAACCAGGGCTGGGGATAGAGCCTGCAACCCAGTTATGTGCCCTTGACTGGAATAAAACCTGGGACTCTTCAGTCCACAGGCTGACGTTCTATCCACTGAGCCAAACCTGCTGTGGTGATTTTTCAGAATATATACTAAGTGGCCAGATTATTATGATCTCTGAACATATAATAATCTGTTCACTCTATCCTACACAATAATAGGCTAATATGCAAATTGTCCCCTCGACCAGGAGTTCGACCAGCAGGCAGGCCAGTCAATTGCCTATGTCCCCTCCCCCTGGTCAGGCTGGCCGGAACCCACCCATGCTCAAATTCATGCACTGAGCCTCTCTCTATATATACTAAGTGGCCAGATTACTATGTGTTCAGAGATCATAATAATCTAGCCACTCAGTGTATTAGTGTTGTCTGGCATAGGGCCCAAGCACTTAGAAAATATTTGTTGAGAAAGTTGTTTTAGACCTATTAATTGATGTGCTTGAAGAACATACATACATATGTATATTGTTATATGAAAAGGGTGGCATGCACAATAAGATCTAATTCTCTTTTTGTTGTTGTTAATCCTTACCTGAGGATACTTTTCTATTGTTTTTTTTAGAGAAAGTAGAAGGGAGGGGGAGAGACAGAGAGAGAGAAAAACATCGATGTGAGAGAGATACATTGATTTCCTTCCCCATGCGCCCAACCAGGGCTGGGGACTAAGGCATGTGCTCTTGACTGGAATCGAACCCAGGACCCTTAAGTCTGTAGGCTGACACTCTATCCAGTGAGCCAAACCTGCTAGGGCAAGATCTAATTCTTGTTTTAAAAACATAAAGCTATCGAAAGGAAATGAGAATTATGGAGCTAAAACCAGTTCAGGATTGGAGGCAATGAGTGAATAAGTCAATTGAGAATGGCCAAGGACAGAACCCTGAGAAACAGCAATATTTAAGGGGTTGAAGAGGAAGAGACAACAGGGATACAGGAAGAGAACAAGGAAAAATAGAACCATTAAAAGCTGAGAACTGTATGTTTAAAGCAGGAAAAAATTCACGTCAAATACTGCAGAGCCAGTGAAACCCCAAGAGAATATTGTTGATATTACACTTGCCTAGATCAATACACAAGAAGCACAGGGGACAGCTTAGAATAATATTTTATGTTTTAGGTTTAAAATTGGTTATATTTAATCTTCCAACTGAGACCAAATAAAAATCTTTTAGATATTTGAAACTACCTAAAACTATGATAAAGCATTTATTAAACCAAGAAGATGGAAAAATTAATTACTACTTATTCAAGTACCCATTATTATTTCTTAAAACATCTAACATAGATTAGAGGGGATGGAATTTTGTTTTATTCAAGTTTACATTAGTAGTTTGGTAGCTTGAGTTAATATTCACTGTCTGACAATCTTTTAACATCACACTTTTTCATTTACTAATTCTAATAGAAGAAACTCTTCTAACACATCTTAATTTTAATTAAGTGCTTTCATGCAATTGTAATTTCTGATAAATAAGGTACTTTAAAACACAAAAAAAGGTGAAAGAAAACAATAAGGTACTTTAGGGAAAACAAATCAAATAATAGTATTTAACAATAGTAGCTATAAAATAACAAGCATACCCCTGTATCTGTATCAGATTTTGATGAATTTAGACTTTCCTGAGAAGGTGATGGGGACACACGTCCTGAAAAACAACATGATTGTAAAAAGGCATGTACATACACACATACACATGCACGTGTGCATAAAACACACACACACAATCAGAAATAATGACACAGGAACATCTAATTAATAGTCATAGAATGTAACATTCTAGAAAATTACATGCGAAGCATTAACTCTTTGGACACCAATATATTTTTGATTATTTTTACATAAAATCTTTATGTAAAATAAATCTTTATCTAAAATCTTTATCTAAAATAAAATCTTTATCTAAATAAATAGTCACCCAATTTAATAAAGTACTGTTAAATTCTCATTATGCATAGTGAATACATTCTTGTCAATTATAACAAGCAATAAGATGAACAATTAAGGGGCAAAAAGGGTCTAGGCTTGGGTAAGTTTGAAGGACTGCTGAAAATAGTCACTTTGTTCCAGATAGGGCAATAAAAGAAATATATAGTTAACATTATTTACTATATTGTCAACTCATTATCATTTTCAATTATGTATTATGTATTATAACATAAATGCATAATTGAGAGAACAGAAAGGAGGCATATACACAGGGCTCCTAAAGTATACAGGGCCTTGCTTTCCAGTTTAGTGGGTCTTCCCAGATTTCTATGTTCTTCAAATTGCTGCTTTCCACTATATTCTCCTTTCTCCCATCCCTTAACTTCTTGTTTTTCAGCTTTGGGGTGGGAAGGTGGTGTAGGGAGGGAGAGGTTTGTGGAGAAAATTTATTATAGTTAAATAATCGTAAGAAAAGAATCCCCAAAACTCAAAGATCCTATTTACATCAATTTCACATACTTTTCCTGATAACTTACCATGATACATAAACATTGTAATCATTGTGTACGTATGTCACGTTCTGAGGTTTCTTTTCCATTTTATTGTTTTTCACATACTCTTTGATGAACTGAGAAATCACATTTACTTTTTATGTTTCCTTAATCATTCTTTATTTAATGATTGCATATATTATTCTAATTCTTCTAGATAGATCAGAGTTTCACTTTAACCTTGGATAAAAATGAAAATTGCCAAAGGAAACCAAATGACTTTGTTCTCATTAGTTGATGAAGTTACAGCTGAAAGTCAAAAGCTTCATGGTAGCTTTTTTCACTGAGTTTAGATTTTTTTTGCTATTACTTTTTTTTTTCCTATTACTTCTTTTACTTTTAGGTTTGTGACTGAAAGTAGTGGTTGCTGCAAATGATGATTGCCAGATAAAAAGGCATTGTTATGCCTAAAATGTGAAAATGCCAGGTGTCTTTGAATTTTTTAAAGCCCACAAAAAGTGAAAAATACCTTCAGTATTGTATTTCATTCGCATATTGTTGAAATAGTCAAAAGCATTTTTTAAAGCCCATATTCTCACTACATTGTCTTGTCCAGCTGAGGCAAGTAATCGGCCACAGTGAGAGAATTTCATGGTCCAAACAGCTCCCTATGAAAACAATGGAAGGTTCAAAGTTATTTTAAAAATTGAAACATTAAAAAATCATGCCAAATTATATATAATACATTACTAACACCAGTTAAAGCCAAGAGTCCAATGGTGCTACAATACCACAAAGAGGGACTTTTAAAATAAAGGCAAGATAATGTAGTTGTAGTCTGCCATAATGTAAACTAACAATTTCAAAAACCCAAACCATGTCCATATATTAATGGAAATGGGAGTTCTGAGGTGGCTGAAAATCTTCAATGTAAAGCATGAATCTTAGTTTTGGATCTCAGTTTCCTAGCTGACCATAAGGAGAATAGGTTAGGAGGAGGTAGGGCCTTCATCATAGCACTAACAACTAACTAGGGCTGAGGGAAGAATATGCCCACCTTAACAGTGACCCTCATTTTATTGGGCATTTGAAGAAATGTTGGAATGGTGTGGTTTCCTCCTATTTTTTTTCCCCAAGAAATAAGGTTTTGCAGTATATGGCTAGAATTCCTTGATAGTGAAAACAGTGGGGAAGTGTGTGTGTGTGTGTGTGTGTGTGTGTGTGTGTGTGTGTGTGTGTGTGTGTGTTGGGGGAGGGTTAAAGAATGTAAGCCCTTAAACTGGAAAGGCTAAACCTACTACAACAAATACCGTTATAACTACTATTACAATACATATCAACGCAGATCTAAAAGATTATCCAAGTTAGAGGCAACAGCTCATTTACAGGAATAGCATTCATTTCCACAAAATTCAAGTATGTTAAGAAATTTGTTTACTTGGAGCTTTCGCCTATGAGTTTTTACTTAAAACTACAAATAATGAGTCAATACAGTAGAAGGAAATTCATCAAATGTCTTAAAGAAGTTTCTATAATCAACTCAAATATTTTATATCTAGATTATAAACATCAAAGTTTAAATTCCAATCTGGCTGCCATCTGATATATGTTTGTGGTTGCTTCCTTCTAGTTAGGTCAAACTTTGTATTTAAAATCTAAACAGATCTAGAGATTATTATGCTAAGTAAAATGAGCCAATTGGTGAAAGACAAATATATGATCTCATTTATATGTGGAATCTAATGAACCAAATAAACTGATGAACAAAACAGAAACAGAGGCATGGATACATGGAATAGACTGATAGCTGTGGGAGGGGAGGAAAGAAGGGGCCTTGATGAAAGAAGGTGAAGAGTTTAGTCAAAGAACATAAATGCATAGTACACTGACAAAGACAACACTGTGGTGATAGTCAGAGGGAAGGGGGGGTTAAAGTGGGCAAAGGGGAGGGGGAAATGGAGACATCTGTAATGGTATAAACAATAAAAATGAAGTAAAAAATCTAAACAGATAAATGCATTCCATGATCAAGGACCCACAGTATCATTTACCTAGATTTGAGCTCATTACTTCCTTCTCCATATTCCTAGCATTTTCAGAGGCAATATAATTTGTGAACTTTATATCTACTTTGGTACATTTTAACTCTTTGATAGAGAACTTGTACTGCTACCTCTTTCTGGGTTTTAGCTGTCGCACCACAAAACATATTGAGATTTAGAAACAGTTGTGTAAATTATCTATATATATAAAAGGCTAAGCGACCATCGTATCCAAAACAACTGAATGGGTGACTGAACAGGCTGCATGGGGCGACCAGGCCAGCAGGGGGGTAAGGGGTGACTAAATGACCAAACAGCAGGCTGTGTGGGGTGACCAGGCCCACGGGGTGGGGCAGTTGGGGGCAACCAGGCCAGTGGGGGGGGGGGGCAGTTAAGCGTGACTAAAAGACTAAGCAGCAGGTTGCATGGGGCTGCCAGGCCCACGGAGGGGGGGTAATTGGGGGTGACCAGATTGGCAGGGGGCCAGCGAGTGGTGACCAGGCCAGCAGATAGGGGCAGTTAGTGGTGACCAGGCTGAGAGGGGGCAGTTCGGGGCCATCAGGCTGGCAGGGGGGCACTAAGGGGCGACCAGGCTGGCAGTGGGGGCAGTTAGGGGCAACTAGGCTGGTGGAAGGGGCTGCTTTGGAGGCGATTATGCAAATAGGGGGACCACTGGGGGTGACCAGGCCAGCAGGGGGGGCAGTTGGGGGTGATCAGGCAGGCAGGCAGGTGAGCAGTTAGGAGTCAGTGGTCCCGGATTGTGAGAGGGATGTCCAACTGCCAGTTTAGGCCCAATCCACAGGACATCCCCCAAGGGGTCCCAGACTGGGGAGGGTGCAGGCTGGGCTGAGGGGAAGTTTGGTACTTTTATATAGCTTTCTTAATAACATAGGACTAGTGTTTATTTAATTCAATAACGTACTTCTTAAAAAATAATTCAGAGATAGATTGCATTAAATTGTATTAATATCAATTTACTCTTGATTAAAGATAGCAAAATTACATACATAAGAATAGATTTGCTTTATGAAAGCTAAAGTATTTCCATGAAAACAGAATCAATGATGAAAAATAAAAAAGTTGCTTACCATATGTTCACCACTAAGATCTTGTACCACTTTGATCTGGTCAAAATCATAAGGTCCTTTGAAACCATGAGCTGCTTTGAATTTGACTGGTCTTGTGTATGGCATTCCTTCATCATCACTTGATGAAGGATCATCTTGATCAGTATGAAACACTAAATATAAAAGCAACAGAAACCATCACTAGCTATGTAGATATAACTATTATTATACTTCATATCCACTGCTTACCAAGAAAATTCATTAAATGGAGAAGCAAAATCTATCTATTATTAAATAGCATATTGCCTAAGAGCATACATGGAGTTTAGTGCTAGACTGCCTGGACCTAAATCCAACTCTGTAATTTATTATCTGTGTGACCTTAGGCAAGGCACACAACTTTTCTGTGCTTCAGTATTCTCATCTATAAAATGGGGATACTGGTGGTACTTACCTCAAAGGGTTGTGATGAGGGTTAAGTGTGCTAATTCAGGTGCAAGTGCTTAGAACAGTGTCTGGCATAGAGGGTTTATTATATAAAACAAATGAGTACAATATGAGAAGGGCATAGGAAGTTAAGATCTGCACAAAATTTAAAATTTTGCGTAAATTTGAAAATGTTTATAAAAAACTAAATATCCTTACATAACAAATTTACATCTGATTCTTGAAATGTTTTAATGTTCTATTTCACTTACCTTCATCTCTAACACTTTTAACTTTATTTACAGCACGTTCACCATATTCCTCAGCAAGGTGCTTTGCTCTCTTCACTGATTTTCCTAGGAACTTCTTTAGTTGAGTCCTTACCAACCAACCAAACAAACAAACAAAAAACCCCACCAAAATTATTTCTTATTAATTCAGCCAATTATAAAAGTTCAATAATTCACTGATAATCTCAATAGCTGTGACTAGTAAAGCATATATTTTTTTACATAAATAGGTCTTTGAGTTCCTAAATCCCTTGTATAGAATACTGTGGAGAATGGCTACAGTGTTTGGACAGGTTCAAGCCTCGGACTAATGAGAGGGCACAGTCTTCTCATGGCCACATGCAAGTCCCAGCTTGGAGGGCAGAGCACAATTATAGCCAACAGCTATAGTTGTAAGGTTGAACCTATGGTCTGAACATGTGGCTCCACGTGCCTGAGTGATGTAGGCTTGATAGAGTTCAGGTGCATGTAATTGAGTAGGATCAAAACTCAGAGAACGTTGTAAACATCTTGACCATGCCCTTATTTTGCCTTGTGGCATCTGGCTATAAAATAAAGACACAGCTTGTAGTCCGTGGTGCTGTCACTAGCTCTCCATCAGAGAGGCTCTCCATCAGAAAGAACAGTGTCCCACCGAGACCCAGCTTTCGTTCTCTTGTCTGCCTTGTCTCAATCCTTCACTGCCCTAACTCAGGTTCACCCTTGGCCATGCTGGTGGAGCACAGAATACACGGTGGGGCAAAAGTAGGTTTAAAGTTGTTATGGAAAACAATATAATAATAAATAAATAATAATACAAGAATAAACTTTGTGTTTCCTGTACTCACAAGTGTAAAACAACTTTTGGCCCACCCTGTTTATTCAAGTCAATATAGCTACAAAAGAAATATGGGCACTACTCCCAATATACGGTACTAGAGGCCCAGTGCACAAAATTTGTCCACAGGGCGGGGAGGGAGGAGGGACCCTCAGCCTGGCATTCAAAGATGCCAGCATCCCACACCCAGGCCAGCCTCTGGCCAGAAGCCCACCCGTCCTCCCTCCCTCTCTCCCTCTGCAGGCCACAGTGCGCAGGATGCTGGGGCTTGTCACTGGGGTGACACCACCAGCGTCCAGCGCCCAGGCCATTATGGGTGCCACCATCTTTGTGATGGAGTGATGGTTAATTTGCATATGACCATTTTATTAGATAGGACTAGAGGCCCGGTGCACAAAATTTGTGCACGTTGTGGGGGGTGTCCCTCACTCCAGCCTGCAGCCTCTCCAATCTGGGACATCCCTCTCACAAGCCAGGACTGCTGGCTCCCAACTGCTTGCCTCCCTGCCTTCTTGATTGCCCCTAACTGCTTATGCCTGCCAGCCTGATCACCCCCTAACCACTCCCCTGCCAGCCTGTTTGCCCCTAACTGCCCTCCCCTGCAGGCCTGGTCACCCTTAACTGTCCTCCCCTGCAGGCCAGGTCACCCCTTAACTGCCCTATCCTGCAGGCTTGGTCACCTTTAACTGCCCTCCCCTGCAGGCCTGGTCCCCCCCCCCCCCCCACCAACTGCTCATCCCTGCAGGCCTGGGTCTCCCCCAACTGCCCTTCCCTGCTGGCCTGGTCACCCCTAACTGCCCTCCCCTGCAGACTTGATCACCCCCAATTGCCCTCCCTTGCAGGCCTGGTCCCTCCCAACTGCCCTCCCCTGCTGGCCATGTTGTGGTGACCATCATGTGTTCACATGCGGGCAGGATCTTTGACCACATGGAAGAAGTCATCTTGTGTGTTGGAGTGATGGTCAATCTGCATATTACTCTTTTATTAGATAGGATAGAGATGGGGGCCAGCTGGTTTGACCTGAAGGGTGCCCCAGATCAGAGTGGGGGTTCCCTCAGGGTGTAGGGCGGCCTGGGTGAGGGGCCTGTGGTGGTTTGCAGACCGGCCATGCCCCCTGGTGACCCAAGCGGAGGCCCTGGTATCTGGGATTTATGTATCTTCTACAATTGAAACTTTGTAGCCTGGAGCAGAGCCAAGCCTTCTGCTTGCTCTGTGGCTGCTGCTATTTCTGTTGGGATTCTTTTTTTTAAAAAAATGTATTTTATTGATTTTTTACAGAGAGGAAAGGACAGGGACAGAAAGTCAGAAACATCGACGAGAAACATCGATCAGCTGCCTCCTGCACCCACCCTACTGGGGATTTGCCTGCAACCAAGGTACATGCCCTTGACCAGAATCGAATCTGGGACCCTTTAGTCTGCAGGCCGACGCTCTATCCACTGAACCAAACTGGCTTCAGCTCTGTTGGGATTCTATAATTGAAACTTTGTAGCCTGGTATGGAGGCCTGAGCCGGCAAGGGCAGGCAGAAAGCTTGGCTTCCTCCATTGCGGGGGAAACCCAAGCCTCCCTACTACTCTCTGTGGATGCAGCCATCTTGGTTGGGTTTATTTGCATATTTGCTCCTGATTGGCTTGTGGGCATGGCTTGTGGGCATGGCGGAGGTACAGTCAATTTGGATATTACTCTTTTTATTAGATAGGATTGTATGCTCTAGATTCAAGGCGAGGGACTTTTTTTCTGCCAAGGGCCATTTGGATATTTATAAAATCATTCAACGGCCATATAAAATTATCAACTTAAAAATTAGCCTGCTATATTTGATCAAACATTTAATTAACTCACCCTTTGGTCCGCAGGGCCAGACCAAATGATTTTGTGGGCCTTGGGCTGGGGTTCCTTGCCCCTGCTCTAAAGCATAAGTCTTTAATGGTGAATTATAATAAGTTGGTGAATATGGGGGTGTTTAACGCACAGACACTTGTTCCCCATCTCCACATAATCTGATTTGGAGGGTACAGGATAAGGCCATAAATCTGCAGTGAGAATTGCTCTGAGAAGAGTGCCTTAGAGAGCCATCCTGAAAAGCACACTTTATCAGAAAAAGAAACTAAAGATATATTTATTTACAAAACAGAATGCTTTGGTAGCTTAAGATGGCCTCTTGTTCCTTCTCTTCCAGTTTAGGTATTTGCACACAATACAGTAGGACAAAGCTTTCTCAGTAAGGTATTCCCAAACAGTGTAATGTCAGTATGCATTTCAAGCTTCCATAAATAGGACTTACTTATTTTTTAGTTAGCTACATCTCAAATTTCATATATCCTATCTAATTAAGAGGGAATATGCTAATTGACCATCATACCCTAACAAGATGGTGGTACACATAGCCAATAAAGAGGGAATATGCTAATTGGCCATCATGCCCTCACAAGATAGCAGCCACCACAGCCATAAGATGGCGGTGCCCAGTCCCCTCAGCCCCACCTCACCCAGCTGGAGTCTCCCAGTCTCATCAGCCCCATCTCATCCAGCCGGAGTCCCCTAGACCCCTTAGCCCCTCCTTATAAAGCTGGAGTCCCGTCCCCTCAGCCCTGCCTTATCCAGCCAGAGTCCCCCAGTCCCCTCAGCCCCTCCTCATTCTGCCGGAGTCCTCTTAGCCCCTCTTCATCCAGTTGGAGTCCCCTAGTCCCCTCAGCCCTGCCTCATCCAGCTGGAGTTCCACAGTCCCCTCAGCCCCTCCTTATCCAGCCAGAGTCCCCCAGTCCCCTTAGCCCCTCTTCATCCAGCTGGAGTCTCCCAGTCCCCTCAGCTCCACCTCACCCAGTCCCCACAGCATTCAGCCTCATCCAGCCTCAGTCCCCCAGTCCCCTCAGCCCTGAAGGGGAGGGCAGTTGGGGGAAAATTGGGCTGGCAGGGGAGGGCAGTTGGGAACAATCATGTTGGCAGGGCAGCCGAGACATCAATCAGGCCACCATGGGAACAGTTAGGGGGCTATCAGGCTGGCAGGCAGGCGAGTTGTTAGGAGCCAGCAGTCTTGGATTGTGAGAGGGATGTCTGACTGCCAGTTTAGGAGTGGGTACAGGCTGTGCTGAGGGACACCCCCCCTACCCCATGCCCGAATTTCATGCACCGGAACCCTAAGATTATACAAAAAACAACAAAGTAAAGCATATATTTACAAACAAAACCCAATTTATAAATTTGAGGTTAATTTTGTACCAATTCATGGGAGCTTATGATATTAAGGATAGAATTTTAAAAACTTGCTAAGCTATATATATAAAGATGTTCACTGCAGCATTTTTCAGAATAGGTTAAAAAGTAGAGTTAAACTGAATTCTCAGTAGAGGAATTATTAAATAAGTGACTGTATATCTTTACAATGGAATGCAATAAAATAAATGAGGCAATCCTCAGTTCTTTAAATGTACTGAGCTCTCAGTCACCTCAGAGCCTCTGCATGTGTGGTTATTTCTGCCCAGAACACTCTTCCCTATCTAATTTCTACTCTTTTTTAGGTCTCCGACCAAACAGCTTTCTCTCAAAAAAGCTCCCTTTGAAGCTTTAGAACAGACTTTCCTATTATATAGTCCCACAGTACCCCTTACATTTCTTTTATAGCAATTACTATAGATTTATCTGTGTAATTACATGTTCACTGTCTGTTTCTCCTATTGAACTGGAAGCCCTATGAGGGCAGAGATTAAGACTGTCTTCTTAACTATGGTATCTATAGCACCAATCCCCCATAACTGGCTGATAGAAAGATTGAAATATATGTACTATTGGCATTGATATGAAAAGATGTCTACTATATACTAGATTTTTTAAAAACAAAAAGCAAGTTCTTTTGACCCAGCAATCCCACTTCTGGGACTATATCCTAAGAATCCTGAAACACCAATAGAAAAAAATCATATGTGGCCATATGTTCACAGCAGCATCCTATCTAACAAAAGAGAAACATGCAAATTGACCATACATCGGCTATGCCCACCAGCCACGCCCACCAGCCAATCAGGAGTGAATATGCAAATTAACCAAACAAGACGGGGTTAATTGACATATCCAGGCACAGAGTGATGACTGAAGACAGCATAGAAAAAAGCCAAGTGGTGCAGAAGGGAGTGAAGCTGCGGAGAAGTAAGCGGAGCAGCAGAGACAGGAGAGAAGCAGGCAGGGCAGTGGAGAAGGGAGGGAAGCAGGCGGGGTAGTGGAGATGGCCGGAGGAAGCTCTGTTCTTGCAGGAATCTTCCTGTAATGGGCCTCTAGTTATTTATAATAGCCAAGATGTGGAAATAGCCCAAGTACCCATCAGTAGATGAGTGAATTAAAAAAGCTATGGTACATTTACACAATAGAATACTACCCAGCTGTAAAAAAAAAAAAAAAAAAAAAAGGAACTTTTATCCTTTACAACAGCATGAATGGACCTGGAGAGTATTATGCTGAGTGAAATAAACCAGTCAGAAAAAGACAAATACCATACGATCTCATTAATATGTAGAATTTAATGAACAAAATGGAAAAAAAGCAGGTTGACAAACTATAGGGACAGTATAATCCCACTTTTGTGAGAAAAATAATTCCATGGAGAATACACCTAATTATTAATACTGAGAATTTCTGGGGTGAGCATGAGATACTTTAATATTCTATATTACAGATTTTTGTATTACTTTTGATAATCAGAAAACACACATAATAAATATTTTTGTTTTTTTTAATCCTCATCCAAGGATATATTTCCTTTGACATTTTTAGATAAAGTAGAAGGGAGGGAAGGAGGAAGGGAAGAAGAGAAGGAGGGAGAGGGGAGAGAAAGACACACACATACACACACACACACCAATTGGTTGCCTCCTGTACATGCCTCAACTGGGGCAGGGATCAAACCTGCAACCCGCGTATACCCACTGACAGGGAATTGAATCCAAGACCCTTTGGTGCCTGGACTGATGTTCTAACCACTGACCAACACTGACCAAGGTGATAATAAATCATTTTTAAAATCATTATAAGGTATATGGTCCTATAATTCTGAAGTCATATTTTCTGTATAACTATAGGTTTATTACTACTTTAAGCAAGAAAACAGATAATTTAAACACTTTGTTGAGGACACCTCTAAAATATATATTTTTGAACCTTCTTCAATGGAATTTAATATTCCATACATTTCTTTCCTTAATAAAAGGAGTCAGTTACCATCATTACTGTTCTTTAATATATATTTAGGCCTTTTAAATGGTTTGCAAGTGGGCCATAATATTAGTTTCAAACCTTGAAGACAACAGCGCAGAGCACAGGGAAGCCAGACTCTGGATCAATCTCTTCTGAAAATCAGTTTACTCTAGCATTCAGTGCAAATATTTCCATATTATATGAGTATCATAACATGAGAAAGTTGAAACACTGTTATACGAAATGTGTTATATAAGAGTCATTTTATTATTTTTCTGATTTCTCTCTTGTAATCAGAATATTATCAGAAATCCTTATATACTGGGTTACAGTATATAAGTCCTAATTTGGTGCTTCTATTCTGTTGTAAATCAGATACCAGATGACCAGATTTTTAGAAATTATGTAAGAAGTATAATGGCTTTAAAAAAATGAGAGGTTTTTCTTTTAGAAAAATGATAAGCTTTAATGCATGGCATAAAAAATACCTTCCCTAGATATTTATTTATCTCTGAAATAATTCCTAATTCTCTGGTTCCTGATAGATGTCATTGCTAAATAGCCCAGGTCCAGATATCTGAAGGTATTATCATAGACCTGCATTGTGGGTACAAACCTTTTCCAAAAACTCTCAAAGCTATATTTGCTACACTTTCCACATTAGAAAAAGATGAGATTCAAGTGGAGAATTTGCTTTGGGAGTGAATTATTTTATATTTACATTTATTTTATATTTTAGACTGAATTACTGCCAATTATGTGATTTGTGTATAATCAAGCACAATCTTTATGCCCACAATTTTGTTAGGTTTCTGTAGGGGAAACATAAGAATGGCTTGATCACAATCATTTTGTAACATATGATTTAGTTTTTTAATATCTATGTACCTTGTTGTTGTTTTTTAAATCAGAAAACAGTTTAAAGTAATATAAAATAAAGGGCAAACGTAAGTTATAGAGACTAGAGCATCACTGAAATTGAGAAAAGGAAGGAATTTTCTACCAACTGAAGGAAGTTGGGAAGAATCTCATGTAGTTGGATTTAGAAAGACAAAGAGGATTGGCACAGATAAAGAGAAAGGGAAAAGAAAACTTCAAGGACAATCAAGTTCTATTAACACTTCTGGTATCTATTGTCCGAAAAATTAATATAGGCATGATGCAAAATTTATTGATCACTTTCCACGTATTGGATACTCTATGACCAACACAGCCTCAAATACCTCAGAATCCACTGACTGGCAGCAGGGAGTGGTGGTGGTAGATAGACTTATAAATTGGACAGAGCACCGATTTTAAAATAGTATAATAGTTCTCATATTTTTTAAAAAACAAATGCTTGAAATGAAGAAAATGGATGTACTGTAACTCACGTTTTCTGTTTTAACCTTCCACCATCAGTATCTGTTGGATGAGATTGTAATTTATCTTCATCATCTGACTGTGCAGCATCATTACTACAAGAGGAAGAAGTAATTTTAAAAGAAGTCAATTCCCTAACATGTCTCAAAAAATTCTCTATTTTTACTGTAGAATTAGCTAATCAGAGTAAAAAAAAAAACTTTGTTAAAATGTTTGATATAAACTTAATTTAGATGATTGTGAGAATTGAAAGATAAAGAAGACAATCTTTAAGCAAGGTGCAATGTACAAAATGCAAATGAATGCAATTTAGGAACTTAAGAAAAACCCACGGCAAATAAGGCTTTCTGCTGGGGAAAACATGCTATCCAGAAATGACAAATTAACTTGCAAATATCTTCCTCCTCACTATGAGGCACATCATGTATTATACTTTAAAAGGTTTTGCTTTCACAGAAATGATTTTTCAGATCAGGAGTGGGAAACCTTTTTTTCTGCCAAGGGCCATTTGGAGATTTATAAAATCACCAATGGGCCATATAAAATAATCCATTTAAAAATTAGCCTGCTATACTTGGTCAAGCATTTAATTAACTCACCCTTCACAGGCCAGATCAAATTATTTTGTAGGCCTTATATGGCCACTGGGCTGTAAGTTCCCAACCCCCACCTCAGATCTACATATAAGCCACAGTAAAGTCAATTATCATACTCTAAAGCCATTTTCTGACCCTCTAAATTATATATAAAATCTCTGATCCTTAAGCAAGGTTTCAGAAGAACAGCATGACTGTTTAGCCTCAATATGTCTTAATACTATCTTTAGTATAATTTTAAAAGAAGAGAAACCAAATATTATGGGGTTGAAGATATATACTCTTTTCTCCTAATAATTGTGTAGTCCTAAGAAAGAACAAAATTTAAGAATACATACATTAACTATTTAATTCCAAATTTAAAAAAAGACTGAATAAAACCAAATTAGGTATTATCACCCTAATAAAAGAGTAATATGCAAATTGACTGCACCTCTGCAACACCCACAAAGCCACGCCCACCAGCCAATCAAAGTGAGTATGCAAATTGACTCAAACAACATGGCAGTTAATTTGCATATCCAGACGCAGAAGATGGCATAGAAGAAAGGCAAGCACAGCAAAAGGAAGCAACGCTGTGGAGAAGCAAGCAAGCAGGGCAGGAGAGAAGGGAGGGAGGTGGGAGGGGCAGGGGAGAAGGAAGGGAGCGAGGCAGAGGAGACAGGAGGGAAGGAGGCAGCAAGAGACGGGAGGGAGGTAGCAGAGAAGGGAGCAAGGAAGTGGAGAGAGGAGGGAACGAGGCAGCAGAGAAGGGAAGGAGCGTTGCTCAGGCTGCAGGAAGCCCTATTCTTGCAGGAATCTTCCTGCAACGGGTCTCTAGTAGCTCATAAACAAAGAAATCTTCACCACTCTGAATGAAATACTACAAATATTAGATCATACCTTACATATTCCTTAGTCCTTCTCATGATGTGCAGAGTGAGAGGATTAATACCTGTTGGCAGTTTTTCTTCTGCAAGACTCAAAGGTATTTCTTCTCCAGTATCCAGATTCTTAATCATTACACTGGCTAAAATTTCCTGAAGTATAATATAACACCAAGAGAACTTATAATTTATGTATCTTTTTGAGTCTACAAAATCCTCAAAATTATAAGCTAAGGACTTTCTAGATACATTCAGTACTAAGTACAACAATTTTTAACATTTTTAGTGAGATACAATTCATACACTGCAAAATGCACTCATTTAAAGCATACATAAATGATTTTTTTTCCTTTATTGTTCAGTTTATTAATTACATTGTTTCCCCTTTTTTATCCCCTTTTATCTCCCCTCCACCCTGTACCTATCCCACCCTCCACCCTCACCCCCCCCTCCCCAATGTCCTCGCCCATTGTTGCAAGATTTTTGTCCAGTCTCTTGCTGTACTTCCCACAACCCTTTTCTCCCCAAGAATTGTCAGTCCATTCCCTCTCTATGTCCATGTTTCTGTTATATTCACCAGTTTATCTTGTTCATCAGCCTATCAATTCACTTGATTTTTATGTTCATTTGTTGATAGATGTGTATTTGTTGTTCATAATTTATATTTTTACCTTTTTCTTCTTCCTCTTCTTAAAGAATATCTTTCAGCATTTCATATAATTCTGGTTTGGTGGTGATGAACTCCTTTAGCTTTTTCTTATCTGCGAAGCACTTTATCTGATCTTCAATTCTGAATGATAGCTTTGCTGGATAAAGTAATCTTGGTTGTAGATTCTTGCTCTTCATTATTTTGAATATTTCTTGCCACTCGCATCTGGCCTGCATCGTTTCTGTTGAGAAATCCGCTGACAATCGTATGGGTGCTCCCCTGTAGGTAACCAACTGTTTTTCTCTTGCTGCTTTTAATATTCTCTATTTTTTGCTCTTGGCATTTTAATTATGATATGTCTTGGTGTGGTCCTCTTTAGATTCCTATATTTTGGGGTTCTGTGTACTTCTTGGGCTTTTAAGTCAGTTTCTTTCACCAGGTGGGGGAAGTTTTCAGTCACTATTTCTTCAAGTAGGTTTTCATTAACTTGCTCTCTCACTTTTTCTGGCACCCCAATAATTCGGATGTTGGCATGCTTGAGGTTGTCCCAGAGGCCCCTTACGCTATCTTCAATTATCTGAATTCTTTTTGTTTCTTGCTTTTCCAGCTGAGTGGATTTTGCTTCTTTGTATTTCAAATTTTTGACTTGGTTGTTGTGGCCCTCTGGACTGCTTTTAGGACTTTGTGTAATATTTTTTATTTCAGTCTGTGTATGCTTGATTTCTAATTGGTCCTTTTTTTTATCCGTGAGGGTCTGGTTCGTATCCACAGAGGTCTTGTTCATTTCCTTGAGGGTCTCATTCATTTCCTTGTAATTCTCATTCATTTCCTGGTTGGTCTTGTTTATTTCCTGGTAATTTTCATTAAGTTGATCAGCCTTTTCTAGGAGCCTCTTGAAAAGCCTTATCACCGTGGTTTTGAACTCTATGTCTTGTCGTCTTTTCTCCTCCATTTCTTTCACACCTGATTTCTTTCCATGTCTCTGCATGGTGGCTGCTTTATGTGGTGGATATCCTCAAAGGGACAGTGGCTCAGCCTCCCCAGTTACCTGAGGTGGGTACTCTTACTGCAATCCTTTATGGGTTGTATTCAGTATTTTTGAATTTAAACCCAGCTTGTTGTTGTTAGCTCTAGGAGGGTTTGACCTCCAGGCCAATTGGCTGTGAAGGGAGACTGTGTTCTGGTTGGATGGGCGGAGTCTCTGAGCTGCGTTGGCAGCCTCAGTGTCAGCTGCGTCCTATGTGGCGCTCGCGCGCGCGGGTCTCTGTTGGCTGGGGATGGCTGCAGGCACCTCCAAGAGAAAGCCGCTAGTCTCTTCCCCTTGCCAGACAACTCTGCCTTTCCCCAAATGTGTCTGCACACCAAAAGTCTAGCCCAGGGTTGTAAAATAGATGGTTTCCGGAACCAGGAGACAAGTTTCCAGGGGGCAAGTCGTGGGTTTGCGCGACCCTTGCTCGGAAACTTCTTTTCCCTGCCTCCTCCGGGTTTCTCTCAGACTAGGAGCCTCTGCCGCGCCCCGCTTCCAGGGTGTGTCCCCCGGACATCGGACCTCGCCTGGCTCTGGGGAATCTGTGCAGTGGGACGTCTCCAAGTACCCCGGATATCGGACCTTGCCTGGCGGTGGGGAATCCGTGTAGTGGGACATCTCCGCCCTCCCCGTTGGAGAAATCCGGCCGGGGTCGCTGCTCCAGCCCCAGCCCACACGGGCGACCAGGACGGCTCCTAACCTGTTTCCATCTGAAAGGCTGCCCTCCCGCCGCCCCTGAGACTCAGCGTCCCACCTTTACTCTTGTTTGTGGAGTTTTCACTTAGCCAGCTTTCTGGTGATTCTGGGTGCTGTCTGTTCTGCTGTTATGTTGTAGTTCTTAAATCGTTGCGCGGGGCACAACAATAGGTGTTTACCTATGCTGCCATCTTGGTGTTCCCCCCATAGTTAAATGATTTTGAGTATATTCACAGAGTTGTGCAACCATCACCATTATCTAAGTTCAGGACATTTCTGCTACCCCCAAAAGAAATCCCATACCCATTTGCTTTCTTATCTTATTCCCCCTCTCTTTCCAGTCCCTGGCAATCACTAATCTACTTTTGTGTCTATGAATTTGTTTATGCTGGACATTTCAAATAAATTTAATCATATAGTATGGGGTCTTTTGTGACTGGCTTCTTTCACTTAGCACTATGGTTTCAAGGTTCATTCATGTTGTAACCATGTATCAGAACAAAATTCCTTTTAATTGCTGAAAAATAGTCCATGTGAATGGATATGTCACATTTTATTTACCTATTCATCAGTGATGGGCATTTGTGTTGTTTCTACACTTTGGCTATTATGAACACTGTGTATTTATGCAGATATGCGTTTTCATTTCTCTTTGGTATATATATCTTGAGTAGAATTTCTACATCATGGTAACTCGATGTTTAATTTTTTTGAAAAACTGCCAAACTATTTTCCAAAGTACAATAATTTTTAAATGTTGTTTACAAAAATAAAAAAAACTAAGATTTTGCTTTGAAACTTCATTCTGAATAAATTGGCCAATAGATGTATAGTAAATTTTAGTGGTAAGAAGTATTTACTACACTACATCACCTAACAAGCATGAAAATATATACATATCTATAATGTCAAGTTCTTTTTAAGCCCACTTTCTATAAAATATAGGCCTTGCTTTCAATATATTTATTCCACCATATAATTGTGTGAAAGGGCAAGTTTAAGTCAGAGTTGCAAGCTTCAATATATTAAAAAAACAAAACCTAAGATGATTGTCACTTTCATTTTTTCTTTTATATTATGATTTTTTTGCCTAATAACAATAAGTAAAAAATTTTAATCATAGAAAATATACATGATATACAATTTATCATTTTAACAATTTTTAATTGTATAGTTCAGTGGCATTAAGTATGTTCACATTGCTATGCAACTATCATCACCATCCATCTCTAGAACTTTTTCACCTTCCCATTATGGTTTTTGTATTTTATGTTTTTAAGAACAAAAAAATATATTATTATACCTCATCAGTAAGCTCTCTCCCAGAGTTGGATCTAGGTCTCTGAGGGCCCATCACTTCACTTGCTATTGTCTGCCCATCAGGTGCTTTTCCATTTTCCTGAAATTATAATTTTATAAACAGAAAGTAGACTGAATCAATTTTTATAAATATTCAATTACTCATTACCACACACATTTCTAAAAAAATTCCATAATTCAGATAATGGAGCCTACTGAAAATGTAAATGGGGTACTCCATTTCAGCCCTTTATTACTCTCAGAATTTTGAAAAACATTAGGTACCCAAACTACTGCTATCGATGCAATAATGTCTTAGTCTTGAAGCAAAGAAATGTTCTATTTGAACCTGATCCCAAAGCAGTTCTCTACTAGTAGAGTGCTAGCACAAAGACTGCCATTGTTCAGGGCTAGATTTATAGATAACTCTTTCTGTAAAGAGCCAGTTAATGAATATTTTAGGTTTTTTGCTTCACACTATCTGTCACATATTCTTTTTTATAAACATCCTTGAAAAACTAAAGACCAGCCAAGACCGGTTTGGCTCAGTGGATAGAGCGTCAGACTGCGGACTGAAGGGTCCTGGGTTCGATTCTGGCAAGGGCATGTACCTTGGCTGCGGGCACATCCCCAGTAGGGGGCGTGCAAGAGGCAGCTGATTGATGTCTCTCTCTCAGCGATGTTTCTGACTTTCTATCCCTCTCCCTTCCGCTCTGTAAAAAATCAATAAAATATATTTTTAAAAAAAAAGAAAAACTAAAGACCATTCTTAACTTGAGGACCCTACAAAACAGGACACTGGCAACCACTGCTCTATAGCTATGAAAGGTTATATATTGTCTTATCTCCCAGTATGCTAACCTGCCCCAATCACAGCTACTACATAAGCCCTGAGTCTAAGAATTTGGCTGTGGTAAAATTCATGTTATCAAATCCTTGCCATAGCTTCCTATGTAAATATATATAGCATAGTGTATGAAGTTTGTTTTCATTAGAAAGAAATTATAAAAAATAAAACTCAATTTTATCCACTACAGTTCAGGTAAATGAAAATTGTAGTTGGTGTTTATTAATATCAATAATACTAATACAGCAGCATCTGTTATTTTTTGAATGCCTGCTACATGGCCAGATACTTAGTATACTTCATTCATCTTTGCAAGAAACCTTCAAGGACGGTTTCCCTTCATTTTATCAATGGGGCATCGAGACTCAGGTGTTAAATAGCTTCCTGGAGTTACCCAACTACTTAGTAGCAGAGCTGGACAAGGGATGTAAGGAGTCCAGGTTTTGTGGATAAGAAAATATGTGGCCTGGAGAAGAAAGAAAGTTTGCTAATCAACAAACCAGAAAGTTGAGGAAATTTGACAAAGCCTATATAAAATATAACATGAATTTACCAACCTGGGCAGTAACTATTTTATCTCCACTGGTAGCACTTGCCAAATCAAGAGAAGGCTGAGAATCCTTCACTGTACTCTCTGAAGCCATGCTTGTAGTCAGAATATCAGATGTAATATTGTCTTTGGGAACTGTAATAGTAATGATAATAAAATATTTACATAGGCCTTTATACATTACTTGAAAAGTGCTTTAACCTTTATTTGTCTGATTCTTATAACAATCCTGTGACAAAAGTGGTCTTATCACTCTCATTTTATATATGGGGAGACTAGGATTAAAACAAGTTATCTGAATTCCTCAAGGCTATACAGCTTATACATTAAGAGATCCAGTGCTCAATAAATTTAATTTAGAAATTAAATGTAAAATAAGAACAATCTAAGACTTGAATTCAAATCTTAACTCTCAAATACCATATTCTTTTCACCACACCACACTGGCTTTCCAATGGTAACAGATTTGAAAGTTTGAAGTCTGCTGAAATATTCAACTATAATAATGTAACTAATCACCAATATAAATATTTTCACTTTTTATTACTAAAATAATTTTTACAACTTGGTCATCAATGTAGTTTACATAACATAAACTAAAACAAAATAACAAATTTAAACAAGTTCAACTCAAAAATATCCTTACAAAAGTACTTATTTCTCAATTAATACTTGCCATCCACATCAGGTGTTTTAAGAGTCTCAAACTCCAATTCACTTTTCTTTTTTCTTGGTGGTGGAGCAGGTCGAGATGGAGGTGGTGGTCTAGGAGGTGGGAAATTAGTTGGAGGGGGTGGGCGTGCTGGAACAGGCTTTTTTGTACTAGCCACTATATCAGGTTCTGGAGTAAGCTGTCTTGGGGGTTTGGCAGGAGCCAATTCTTCCACAGTAGCAAAATCTTTAGCAGATGAGGAGCTTGAGGATGGAGATTCTAGAACATCACTTCCTTTGATTTCCACTGCTTCCTTGTTCAATACCTCTGTTTCAGTTTCAGGTACATTAAGCTGCTCAGTTGAACTTATTTCAATTAACTTAGTGGTTTCATCTACTGGCTTCTCAGAGGTGTCATTGGAAGGAAAACATTTTTTTGGTTCTAATTCAGTTTCTTCAGATGTATTCTGACTCTCTGCCTTTTTAGAATATTCCTGTAGGACTAGACCTGTGGCTAACACTCCAGGTATATTGTTAAGATCTGTTCCAGCCACCAGAGGACTGGCAGTAGCCTGATCAGACTGTCCGTTTCCTTTGGAATCCAAAGAGTCATCGTCAAGCTGAAGTACCTTTTGAGTCTCCTCAATAATACTTTCAATAATCTGATCAAAAGTTAAAAAGAAATTTTAAAAAAATGAAGCCATTTACAAGAACACAGTAACAGCTACTCATTTATATAGTACTTACTATGTGTCTGACAATGCTATCATCATATACAAATGAGGGAGCTAAGGTAGAGAGGAACAATATGTTTTGTCCTAGGTCATAAAGCTTGTAAGTGACGAAGCTGGCAAAAAACTAGGGAGTTTGGTTTAAGAATCTGAACTCTTAACCATAATAATAGGGAATCTGGGCTAGTAGATGTAATCACAAAAGCTTAGTCAATAAAGTTCAAACATAAATTTACTCTTCATGTCATGGTTCATTTACATATTTATTCCAAGATAGTTGTAGTATAACAGCCTGCTGATTTGAACACAGTTAACAAAATCACAAGAAGCAAAACCACCTAGTGCAAGAATTCAAATTGTTTAGCTCAAGCCTATGACAGGAAAAGCCAGCAGATACAAGGATATTTATGTCCTTAAACAGAATATACATAATACCAAATATTCAGAGGGATGTCAGGACCATGAAATAAGTACAAACAGCCTTGGCTGATACGGTTCAGTTGGTTTAGTGTCATCCCATGCATTGAGAGGTCACCAATTCGATTCCCAGTCAAGCCACATACCCGGTAAGGGTGCATACAGGAGGCAACCAATTGATATTTTTTCCGTCACACTGACATATCACTCTCTCACTCCCTCCATCCTTCTCTCTAAAACTCAATAAAAATATTTTAAAAAGAGTTCAAACAGCCAACTCACTATGTGTTTTCCCCACTTTATTTCTTCTCTAAAATATATTTTTATTGATTTCAGAGAGGAAGAGAGAGATGGAAACATCAATGACGGGAGAAAATCATTGATTGGCTGCCTACTGCATACCCCCTACTGGGGATTGAGCCTGCCAAGGAATCGAACCATGACCTCCTGGTTTATAGGTCGACTCTCAACCACTAAGCCACAACAGCTGGGCATCCTCCTTTATTCCTTTTCTATAGCTAAAAAGTACAGATAGTCTTTCTATGTATTCTATCAACATTTAGAAGAAAATATATTTTCTACTCAGTCCTGTCATTATTGACATTAAATCTCCCAGCCCACTTATCTTTCCACCATGCCAATCACAGATGACTTCTGCTTTCTCAATTCCTCGACTCCAGAAAGCTAACAGTACATGGCACATTCTAACTTGAACTGCATGTTATTGCTATTGAACAATATTCCTGATTTCTCAGTATATCCTATATATTAATTTTTTTCAACCTTCAAATGTTTAATATTAGACAGAAATCATTTTTACCAGAGGAATATTAACTAGAGTCTACCTAACTTGACAATTAGGTGGTTACTAAGCACTGAATGACTCAAGTCTTAACAGAAGCTGGATTCCTGTCGGTTTAAGAATGAATAAGAAGTGAAGACATAGAGACAGACCAGCATAATCTACAGTTTCAAAAACTTGTCTATAAATGGGAGAGGATGTAAGAAAGTGACTCAGCATTTTTATAAATTGAGGGGGAGGATCCAAGGGAAAGGATCAAAACAAAGTTCTGGAGAAGAAAAAAAGTCTACTGTGCATTAGATCTAACACACACATTCTCTATTTAATCATCAAATAAGTTTTGTGAGGTAGTCTATCTCCTTTCTACAAAACAGGTATCTGAGGTAAAGGCATTAAGAATTTTGTCCAAGGTTCTACACCTAGTAAGGTACAAAGTCAAAACTGAAATCTAGGTTGTTCTAAAAAAATCCATACTACTATGGACAGGAAAATAAACTAAATTCTCAACAATGACATGAAAATGAGGTTAAAGATGAAAACAAGCTGACAGGTAAGGGAAGTACGAGATCATGAAAAGGAGTGAATTCAGGTTTCTTAGTCTCTAATGTCTAGATGCAGTAAGAAACAGGATCATCTGCTGAAAGTGAGTGGGATACTAGTGGGCACAGTAAGAATGAGGTGAGTGAATGTAAATGTTTGAAATAATCACTATGCATAATGGGAAGATCTATGCCATTAGAGGGGCCAAAATGAGGTTGAAAATCATAAGACATTCCTAATCTGTTATCTGAGAATAATCTCTCCCTTCTCTGAACTCCCATCATTCTTACTGTTTATTACAGTATGAGCTATAATATAAATACAAGATAGAATACGGGCTAGCTCTGTACAAATACTTACTCCACAAAGGATAATTAGTTTTTGAGAAGCAAGGACCATGCTTTCTAACTCTTCATATGCTACCATAATACCTATTTTACAGTGTCAACCCTTGTATTTTTCCTCTGTGTTTTAGGAGATAGCAAACAGGAAAAAAGCAAGAGAACAGTGAGAATAAAAACCAAGATAGAGATGATCATACTAAAGCAACTGTTTGCTTCACATTACCTTTCTGCTTCAAAGAACTCAATGCTTTCCCAGTAATTATAAAATAAAAACCAGATGTTTCAGTAAGACATAAGGCATTCCCATAATCTGGCCTTAACTGTGGTCTCTAGCATTGCCCTCAAACATTTTGCACATTAATCATCTCTGTTCCTTTCTTTGGTTGTTCTTTTCCTCTCCTATCTCCTCTGCCTGCCCAAATCTTACCCATTCATCAACATATTTGCCAGTGTTATCTCCAATAAGGGTTTAATCTCCAACACTTACAAGAAACTCATACAACTTAACAAAAGGAAGATAAACGATCCAATAAAAAAAATGGACAACTGACCTAAATAGATACTTTTTGAAAGAGGACATAAGGAAGGCCAAGAGACATATGAAAACATGCTCAAAGTCACTAATCATCGGAGATGCAAATGAAAACGACAATAAGGTACTATCTCACACCTGTCAGAAGGTTTTCATCAACAAATCAACAAATGACAAGTACTGGCGAGGATCTTGCACTGCTTGTGGGAATGCAGACTGGTGCAGCCACTGTGGAGAACAGTATGAGTTTCTTCAAAAAAAACTAAAAATGGAACTCCCATTTGACCCAGTAATCCCACTTCCAAGAATATATCCCAAGAAACTAGAAATACCAATCAGAAAAGATATATGCACTCCTATGTTCATAGCAGCACCATTTACAATAGCTAAGATTTGGAAACAGCCTAAGTGCCCATCAGCAGATGAATGGATTAAAAAACTGTGGTACATCTACAGAATGGGATACTATGCTGCTGTAAAAAGAAAGGAACTCCTACCATATGCAACAACATGGATGGAGCTGGAGAGCATTATGCTAAGTGAAATAAGCCAGTCAGAGAAAGATAAATATCACATGATCTCACTCATTTGTGGAACATAATGAACAACATAAACTGATTAAAAAAAACAGATTCAGAGACAAAGAAGCATCGATCAGACTGTCAAACCTCAGAGGGAAGGTAGGGGAGGGTGGGGATAGAGGGGAGAGATCAAGCAAAGGACTTGTATGCATGCATATAAGCATAACCCATGGACAGACACCAGGGGGGTGAGGGCATGAGTGGGATGGGGGGTGGGGGAACAAGGGGGGACAAGGACACATATGTAATACCTTAATCAACAAAGAAAAAAAGAAACCCAGCTTAGATGGTACTTCCTCCCTGAAGTTTTCCTCATTCCTACCTCCAAGCTGTCTCCTTTTGTGTTCTTATAAGTTTCTAAGTTTACTTGAATACTTATTATATTACATCCAGTTTCCTCCTCTACTAAAATGTATGCTACTGAGAGCATGGACTGTGTTCTGGTCTAGGGTATATCCCACAGGCTTTATTATTAATGTACTATACTTAATTCAATTAAAAATGCTGGAAGTTAAAAAGTGATACCTAGAGTCTTAAGTCTTACTCTCTGTACTATGATGTTTACTCACTTTTTTTAGCATCTAAAATCTACTTAAAAATCACTATTTTTCTTCTACTAACTATAGTTACCAATCTGTAATTTACCCTAAGAAAAAAGTCTCTTTTAAAGGTGATCTCTTAGCTTGTGCATCGACACTCAACCACTGTGCAACACTGGCCAGGAAAGAAAGAAATTATTAAAAGGGGTGAAAAAAGCTCCAGTGGAAAAAGTAGAAACATTTCAAGCTTTCAACAATAAAAATAGCTAGACACATGTGAAAGACAATTTCCTGATGGAAACTGATATGTCAAATGAAAACAGTATTGAAATATGATGAAAATCTAAAAATATTGAAAGACAAAAGCAGAACAAAAAATTCTATGTACACTACAATTTGGAAAAAGAATATGCAAATAGGTGAGAATCAGAAGGAAATGCTGAAAAATCAAGATTGCTGTTTGTCCAATGCATAATTGCAGGCAATTTCTGACTAAAAAAAAAAAAAGGTACTACTCGAGGATATGTTATTATTGATTTGAGAGAGAGAGAGGAACGGAGAGAGAGACAACAACGTGAGAGAGAAACATCAATCAGTTGCCTCCTGTGTTGCCCCAACTGGGAAGTGAACCCACAACCTAGGTACGTACCCAAATTGAACCCACAAAGTTGGTGTATGGGTCAATGCTCTAACCAACTGAGCCACCTGGCCAGAGTGGCATCATTCATTTTTTTTTTTATGTTGATACGTAGTACCACAATTTCTCCCCGAAAGAAAAAATGTCCTTTTAAAAGAAAAAGTATGATCTATATTGAAATATGCAGTCCATTAGATTTTTAAATTCCATAAATATAGAACAATGGATCTCCATTGGAGGTGACTTGGCTTCCTACACATCTGGTGATGTCTGGAAATATTTTTGGTTGTCAAGATGGGGTGGGGAAATCTATTGGTATCTAGTGGTGGGAGCTGGGGAGGCTGCTAAATATCCTATAATACACAGAACAGTCTCCCCTTCCTTCCACAAAGAATTAGCCAGCCCCAAATGTCAGTAATGTCATTGCTGAAAAACTCTAGGGTAGAGAATATGTCATCTTGTTGATTTCTGGAAACCTAATGGCTAGAACGGTGCCTATGGCACAGAAAACACTCAACATAAATGAATGAACACACACCATCCTTTCTCCTTGTGGTTTATCCTGATACTGTGGACTACCCCATTGTCAAACTTTTTATCTTGTGCTCAGTCTCATCTAATAAACCAAATTCTAAAGCTTCATAGGATCAATTCTTCATAATGTATCAAAGGTACTGAGTAATGACTTCTTATTACTTCCAGCTTCTAAAGACATCAAAATTTGCTACAGTTTCTAATACCTTTAACACTCGGTAGTAACCTGAAGAGTAGTTATAACTTATTTTAATACAAATACAAGTATAAAAATAAAGACACATGATAAAATATTTTTCTACGTAGTGTTTCAAAATAGAGGAGAAGGAGGCTGAGGGGAGGAGGAAGAAGGTAAAAGGGAGTCAAATATATGGTGATAGAAGGAGACTAAACTTAGGGTGATGAACACACAAAGCAATATACAGATGATGTATTATAGAATTATACACTTGAAATTTATATATCTTATTAACCAATGTCATTCCAATAAATTTAATAACCCAAATATGGTTTTAAGAATAAATTACCAGTTATAAAATGACTTCTAAAAAGCCTGATGATCTTCAATCACAAATTCAACAGATTCAAGGAACATTTCTGAACATCCACCATGTATAGACCATTATCCTATACTTAATATAGAAAATTTTCTACTTTAAATATACCATTTAAAAAATAAAACTAAATAGTATGGCTGGTGTCGCCCAGTGGTTGAGCATCGACCTATGAATCAGGCAGTTATGGTTGGATTCCTGGTTAGGGAAATGCCTAAGTTGTGGGCTCCATCCCCAGTAGGGGATGTACAGGAGGAAGCAGATCAATTAGTCTCATTATTAATATTTTATCTCTCTTTCCCTCTCCCTTTATCTCTGAAATAAAAAAAAATATATTTTTTAAAAGTAAAAACAATACACCATGTAAATAACTACTACACTTATATTAACACAATATCTTACCACATCTTGTTTCAATTCTTGTACAGGGGACTCATTTCCAACTTTGTGTGCAGTGTTCTCTGTTTCCTATTTTAAAACGAGAGAAACAGAGACCAAATGATAACATCCTTTCTTTAAAACTGTTTAAAATGGGTACAAATTAGTATATACAGCATTAATAAATCAAACACCCAGCCCAGCTGGTATGGCTCATGGGATGAGCATTGACCTATGAATCAGGAGATCAGGGTTTGATTCCTGGTCAAGGCACATGCCTGGGTTATGGACTGGATTCCCCAGTAGGAGGCATGCAGGAGGCTGATGTTTCTATCTCTTTCCTTCTCCCTCTCCCTTCTTCTCTAAAATCAATAAAAGCATATTTAAAAAATAAATAAATCAAAGGCCCATAGAGGGCTCAAATGTTTGTATACTGATAGATGCCCAGAGGTTTTATGCCAACTGGGACAATATGGTTTGTATAAGAAGGTTATCACTCAGCAATTTTTAATTTTTTGACTGCAACAGAATATTTTCCTTTAAAAGTGACTTTTTAATCTTAATAAACTGTGCGGCAGGGATGGGAAACGTCTGGCACATAGGCCATATAAAGCCAGCAAAGTCATTTGGTCTGGCCCTGCCAAGCCATTAGGGGTGAGTTAATTAAATGTTTGATCAAATATAGTAGGCTAACTTTTAAGGTGATAATTTTGTATGGCCTGCGAATGATGTTATAAATATCCAAATGGCCCTTGGCAGAAAATAGGTTCCCCATCCCTGCTATACAGGAAGATAAGAACTACTAAATACCTTCATAGCCTAAAAAAATTAAGGATTTAAGCAAGAATAACAAAATATTGCTGCATAAATATAAAAATATATAATGCAGAAAAGCACATTCAGACAACTGTTTTCTTAAAAACTCTAGATAAAAGGAAGCAAGACTTAGCCAGAAATTAAGTGAAGTCCCCAGAACAATAGATGAACGAAATTAAACCCACCGAAAATACATGTATATCTATGTATACATTCATATACACACATATATATATATTTGGAAGGTTAGAGAAGGTAGAAGGGCATATTGCATTTTTGCTAGGAAAAATTTTGGGTGAAATAAAATAATCATACATTTGGAAATTATAACACCATATTTTTCTCCATCTTAAGTTGTCTTTACAGCAATTTATAGAATACAGCAATTTGAACACTACTCCTAATACTGAGAAAAAAACCCCTCTTCATAATTCTTGGTGTACACCACAGACTTGTTAAAGAAGGCCAATATAAGCATTTTTTTAAAAAAAATTTATTTCACTATAAGCATTTTTTGTCAGATAAGTGACCTATGACACATAAGGATGTAAGTATTAAGATAGCACTTCTACAAAGTATCCAGATGTTATCACAATAGGCTTCATGATATAGTTACTCCAGAGATTATTATAATGCTAAAGATACAGTGTGATAGAGAAATTTCTGTAGGACTTCTAATATCTTAAAACTGAAAAGTTGTTTCATTGAGTTCCTTCTAGTATTTGGGGAGCACTACCAATCTTATATAGATTCCAGTAGAGAGCAACTGTTTCATGCAATTTTAAGTGTTAGATAAAATTCAAAGTCTACCACAGCCTAAGAGGGCCTAACATGATATTGCCTCTGCCTCCATCTTTGACATCTTCTACATTTTCACTCTTTCTCCCACCAATACCCCCCAATTACACCTGATGGCTCTCTACCATCCCTAGGGTCATAGTTCCAGTATTATTACATCAGAACAGCCTTCCCTTACTACCCTAAAATAGCCTCACCCTCTCAACTTTCAATCACATTATCGTATTTTCTTTTTCTTCTTTGTACTATCATCATCTGAAACTACCTTGTTTACTTATTTTTTTTCTCTTCCCTACCCCACTAGAATGTCAGCTCCTTGTTTGTTCTGTCTACCACTACTTACCCATCACCTAAAACAATGCCTGGCAAATGTAATCACTTGTTGAATGAATGATGAATAATGTATGTTCTGACTTTTCTTCAATTAATACGCTTAAGTTTATATATCCTTTAATCAAATACTGGCATTAAACTTATTATAATCACCTATAATCAAAAGCAATTAAACGTGGGGAAAGAGTTAACTGGGAAAAGGTGGTCAAAAGGTACAAACTTATAGTTAGAAGATAAACAGGTACTAGGGATGTAACGTACAACACAATGGCTATATCTAACACTACAGTTTAATATACAGAAAAGTTGAGAGTAAAAAGAGTTCTCATTACAAGGAAAAAATTTCCCATTTTCTCTTTCTTTTTACTGTATCTATGTGAGAAGTCAGATGTTAGCTAAACCTATTGTGATAATCATTTCCTAATATATGTAAATCAAATCATCATGCTGTACTATTTAAACTTATACAGTGATGTATGTCAGTTATATCACACCAAAACTGGGAAAAAATAAACAAAAGAACAGTTAATGTATGTTAGAGAAACACCTTCAACTGTATTACAAATTAAGTATAAATATCCAATTATCCTCCAATAACTGTTCATTAGTAGGAAAATCAGAGGCATTGTACAACCTACTTCCATGGATATTTTCCCTAAATTAACCTAAGCAAACTTATACACTAAAAATTATTTTACCTCGTTTTGTTTGAATTAATTACAAAGATCACAGATTACTATTGTTACACTGACCAACACTGCCAAGCAGTGATTAGACTTCTATTTTATTTGGCTTTAATAAAACTCTCTTGGACTTTGAACTTTTGAAAGCAATCAACTCATATAAGTTAAACTGCTATTATGTCATAAGTTTAAAGGAGTGATATGGCACCTACCAGAAGATACAATCTCTAGAGAAGTAAAATTGAAAGATTTCCTAATAGAATCTCATTTAGTATATCTACATTTGGTATAGCTATCCTATATAATAAAAGACTAATATACAAGTAGACCGAACAGCAGAACGACTGGTTACTATGTGCACTGACCACCAGGGGGCAGACACTCAAGGCAGGAGCTGCCCTCTGGTGGTCAGTGCGCTCCCACATGGGGAGCACAGCTCAGCCAGAAGCAGGGCTCCCGGCTGGTTAGTACAGCTGAAGTGGCAGGAACCTCTCCCGCCTCTGAGGCAGTGCTAAGGAACAGGGAGCCTGGCTTCTGGCTGGTGAGCTCAGTGGCAGTGACAGGAGCCTCTCCTGCCTCTGCAGCAGCAATAAGGACCTCTTGGGGGATGTCCGAATACTGGCTTAGGGGAGCAGGCCTAAGCCAGCAGTTGGACATCCCCCAAAAGGTTCCCCCGGACTGAGAGAGGGTGCAGGCTAGGCTGAGGGACACCCCCACTCCCCAGTACACGAATGTTGAGCACTGGGCCTCTAGTACTTATATAGATATGCATAGATACATATATAGCTACCTATATATGTCATATATAATTCCCTCCCAGTGCTAAGATCCAGGTCCTTTCCCTAGCACCTCAATCAGGCTTTGGGAATAAAGCAATGGAAGCCAAGTATGTGCTTGCAGACAACTAATACCAACTTAGATAGACCTGAGACAGTATTCATTCATTATTCCTTTTGGATTTGGACTGCCCCATTACGAAAGCACAGTACCTACTAAATCCCAGCTTCCCACCATCAGGCCATTTCTCTAACCTCTATCTATCACAACCTCAGAAACACACTTCCTTTAAAAAACTGTGGCAGATCATTCAATTGCTAGCAATTCACACCACATCTATTTGTGTTGGATATCAGAGTGCTGCTTGTACGCTCCTTATATTATTGAGTTATAACATTTGAGCTCTTAAATTTTAACAAGCATATCCAATAAAAGACTAACTCAGTTTCACAAATCATTTGTACAAAAGTGATCTATACTAAAAAGCAAACAACAGGAAACAATTCTTAAGTAGCTATCATAGTCATCCATCCAATCCTATCAACACTGTCTCTTTGCTGCTCTTATGTCCTGACGTTCTAACTGCCTCTTAACAACTCTCTCTCTACACTTAGTCTCTTTCCTCCAACATTCTTCCACCCTTCCACCATGTATCTTTTGTTAACTCCTCAGCAAAAATCCTTGGAGAGCCCTGGCAAGGTGTGTTCAGTAGTTAGAGCATCTGCCCATGCACCACAGGGTTGAGGGTTCAATTCCGAGTCAAAGGCACCTACCTGAGTTGCGTGTTCAACTCCAGCCCTAGTCAGGGTGGGTGCAAAAGGCAATCAGTCGATGGATCTCTCTCTCCTCCCTCCTTTGCTTCTAATCTCTAAAAATCAATTAAAAAAATCCCTACAGAGAGGATTAACAACAATAAAACAAACAAACAAAATAATAAACAAAAAAACCTCGGAGAGCACAACTGTAAGACATGTAAAAATTGATGTTTTTTTAAAAAAATATATTTTATTGATTTTTTACAGAGAGGAAGGGAGAGAAAGGGATAGAAAGGAAGGGATAGAAAGTTAGAAACATCGATGAGAGAAAAACATCAATCAGCTGCCTCCTGCACACCCCCCATTGGGGATGTGCCTGCAACCATGGTACATGCCCTTGACCAGAATCGAACCTGGGACCTTTCAGTCCACAGGCTGACACTCTATCCACTGAGCCAAATTGGTTTTGGCAAAACTTGATGTTTTAAATGTCTTCTTTAAAAATTTAAAGCCAAGAGTTTTAAGCTGAAATTTAAGGCTCATTAAGTCTGGCCCCAATTTTCTTTTCCAGCATTCTATAACTGAAATATTTACATGGTCACACCAGTCTTTTAATGCTCCCAGCAAATTCTGTCTTTGCATATTAATTAGTTCATACTATTGCCTAACATACAATACTTCCTCAATTTTTCTCTATCACCTATGCAAATCTCTCTCAAATTTCATAGCCCAGCACAAATTCTACTTCCTTCCTACAACTTTTCTCTGCTATTCCAGGTAACAGTTCTGTCACAGTCACTCTGTCTCTCCCTTCCTCCTCCAAACTCCATGTAGCACTTTGGGTCTATTCCATTCTATAAATATCAATACCTCATATGTCATCTCTTCACATATATGTTCTTCTGTAAGATTATAAAATAATAAAATATCGATGCTACATCAAATTTTTCTTGGTTTGATTAAGCCATCAATATGCTGTGTGCACATAATATGTACTCAATAGTCTTGAGTACATCCATGCCACAGAATACTAGTTTACAGTGAAAAAGAACAAACCATTGATACATGCAACACCTTGGGTGGATCTCAATCCTTTCAGCCAATTTCAAAAGGTCACACATGCCCTGCTGGTGTGGATCAGTTAGTGGATGAGCATCAACCCAGGAACCAGGAGGTCACTGGTTTTATTCCCAGTCAAGGTACATATCTGGGTTGTAGGCTTAATCCTGTGTTGGGGGAATGCAGGAGGCAGGTGATGTTTCTCTCTCATCAATGTTTTCTATCCCCTCTTCCTTCCTCTCTCAAAAAAAATCAATAAAAACATATGTGTGTGTGTGTGTGTGTGTGTGTGTGTATGTGTGTGTGTGTGTGTGTGTGTGTATATGTGTGTGTGTGTGTGTGTGTGTGTGACACACACTACATGATTCCATTTACAGGACATTACCAAATGACAAAATTATATAGATGGAAAACAGATTAGTGGCTGGCTAGGGTCATGGATAATGTGGGGAAGGCGACAGGTGTAACTTTATAAAGGGATAGCACAGGCAGATCTTTGTGGTGATGAAACAGATCCACATCTGAAGTATGGTGGCGGTTACACAAATATACACATGTAATAAACTGACGTAGAAATATACACTCACACTGTCAAATTCCTGGCTTTGATACTGAGCTATAAATGAAACATAAGCACTGGGGAAATGGGTTAAGGATACACAGGATTTTCTCTATACTGTCTTTGTAGCTTCCTGTGACTACAACTATTTCAAAATGAAAAGTAAAAAATAACAATATCCAACTTCATATTTAGCTACTAAATATGCTGTCTATCTAATTTTACTTAAGTTAAGGATAATCTATAATTACTGAGATAAAGTAAATTCCCAAAACCTATTTCACATAAAAATATCTCAGAGCTCAGTGGCTTTTAAAACCTATCTACATTAATAAAAAAGAAACATGCAAATTGATTGTACCTCCGCTACACCCACCAGGCATGCCCACCAGCCAATCAGGAGGAAGTATGCAAATTAACCCAACAAAAATGGCAGCAGCCATGAAACTGGAGCTAGCAGGAGGCTTGGGTTACCCAGGAGATGGAGGAAGCCAAGCTTCCTGCCCGCCCTTGCCAGACCTGGCCTCTGCTCAAGGGTACAAAGTTTCAATTATAGAAGATAAATAAATCCCAGATACCTGCTTCCAGCTGGCCCTGGTGCTGAAAAAAAAGGAGGGGCTGGAAGCCTGGATCACTAGGGGGGAATGGCCAGCCTGAAAACAGCCCTCAGCTCCTCAGCCAGGCTGACCACACTGCCACCATAGGGTGAGGGTCCCCACTATGGGGCTTGGCCAGCCTGCAAACATCCATCAGCCCTCACCCAAGTGGGCCAGGCACCCCAGGGGCACCCTCACCCTGAAGGGGATGTGGCCAACCTGAAAACAGTTCTCAGCCCTTTACCCAGGTTGCCCCCATGCCCCAAGGGAATCTCCACCCTGATCCAGGACACCCTGATCCAAGACACCCTTCAGGGCAAACCAGCCGGCCCCCACCAGTGCACCAGGCCTCTATCTATACTAATAAAAGGGTAATATGCTAATTAGGCTGGGAGACCTTCCAGGACACCTCCCAGATATTCTTCTGGACAAAGCCATGGTGGCAGGGCCAAGATAGAGGTGTTTAGAGGCCAAGAGGGAAGGGCAGCTGTAGGTGATCAGGCTAGGATGGGACAGCAGTTGTGAATGATCAGGCTGGTGGGAGGCAGGGCAGTTGGGGGTAAGCAGATCAGCGGGGGGGGGGGGGGGGGGGGGGGGGCAGTTGGGGGCAAGCAGGATGTCAGTAGGGGTCAGTTGGAGGTGATCAGGATAGCGGGGGGGGGGCAGTTTAGAATGAGTAGCAGGGGGGCATGTGGGGGCGAGCAGGCCAGTAGGCAGAGTGGTTAGGGGCAATCAGGCAGGCAGGTGAGCAGTTAGGAGCCAGCAGTCCCGGATTGCGAGAGGGATGTCCGACTGCCAGTTGAGGCCTGATCCCTGTAAACTGGCAGTAGGACATCCTTCGAGTGGTCCCATATTGGAGAGGGTGCAGGCCTGGTTGAGGGACACCCCCCCCCCCCCGTGCATGAATTTCACGCACCAGGTCACTCGTCTATAATAATAAAAGCGTAATGTGCTAATTGGAGTAGACAGCCAAACGATCTTCTGGACGTCCTTCTGGACAAAGCTGGGGCTGCGAGGGCCAAGCCCTTTGCATGAATTTTGTGCATCAGACTTCTAGTAAGCATAATAAAGAGCGATGATCTCTAGATATGGGGATTGAGAACATGAGGAATGGGAGGGGAGTTACATTTTTATTTATCTACTTTTGCACTGAGCAAATTTTAACCATGTGTGTATACTACTTAAAAAAAGAATACAAAAGGATTTTTATAAAATATAAGGAATAAAGAATTATAATGTAACCTTTCTTAAGCACCTAATTTAAGAGAAAGAATCTTTTTACTATTATTTTTCAAGTCTCTTGTATATCCTTTTCCATTTCCATTACATTTGTTGCCTCTTAGAGATGACCGATACCCTAAACTTTGTGTTTATCGTTCTTCTTCTATTCTTTATAATTTGACTAAGCTTGTAATTCTAAACAATATATTATTTAACTTTGCCTGCTTTGAACTGAATATAAATGGACTCTTACTGTGAGTTGTTTCCACACCCACCCCCCATTTAACACTAAGGTACTGAAATGCGTCCATGTTATTGTATATAACTAATTTATTCATATCTATTGTTGTAGAATGTTCTATATGGAAATACCACAATTTATCAAAGACACCAACATCTAATGTGAATAAAAAGAAGAAAAAAAGGTAGTGGAAAAAATAAAGCATGTTTAAGATTATAGATACACGAGAGGCCCGGTGCGCACGCAATTCATGCATATGGGGGGGGGGGGGCGGGCAGGAGTTGTCCCTCCATCCAGCCTGCACCTTCTCCAATCTGGGATCCTTCTCACAATCCAGGACTGCTGGCTCCCAACTTCTCACCTGCCTGCTTTCCTGATTGCCCCCAACTGCTTCTGCCTGCCAGCCTGATCACCCCCTAACCACTCACCTGCCAGCCTGATTGATGCCTAACTGCTCCCCTGCCAGACTGATTGACCCTAACTGCCCTCCCCTGCAGGCCTGGTCACCTCCAACTGCACTGCCCTGCAGGCCTGGGTTCCCCGCAAATGCCCTCCTCTGCCGGACTGGTCACCACTAACTGCCCTCCCCTGCAGGCTTGATTGCCCTCAACTGCCCTCCTTTGCAAGCCTGGTCCCTCCCAACTGCCCTTCCCTGCTGGCCTACCTTGTGGTGGTCATCTTTGACCACATGGGGGCAGGATCTTTGACTACATGGAGGCAGCCATCTTGTGTGTTGGAGTGATGGTCAATCTGCATATTACTCTTATTAGATAGGATAGAGGCCTGGTGCATAGGTGGGAGCCAGCTGGTTTGCCCTGAAGGGTGTCCTGGGTCAGGGTGGGGGTGCACTTGAGGCATGGGGCCACCTGGGCAAGGGGCCTGTGGTGGTTTGCAGGCCTGCCACGACCCCCGGCGACCCAAGCAGAGGCGCTGGTATCTGAGATTTATTTATCTTCTACAATTGAAACTTTTTATCCTGGAGCAGAGCCAAGCCTCCTGCTCACTCCATGGCTGCAGCCATTTCTCTTGGGATATTTACCTTCTATAACTGAAACTTTGTAGTCTTAAGTAGCAGCCAAGGCCTGCTGCAGAAGCTTGGCTTCCTCCATCGCTGGGGCAACCCTAGCCTCTTCCTCTCTCCAGCTCTGTGGCTGCTGCCATTTCTGTTGGGATATATATATCTTCTATAATTGAAACTTTGTAGCACTGAGTGGAGGTCTGAGCTTGCCAAAGTGTGTGGAAAGCTTGGCTTCCTCAATTGCCAGGGAAACCCAAGCCTCCCTCCTACTCGCTCTGTGGCCATAGCCATCTTGGTTGGGGTTAATTTGCATACTCACTCCTGATTGGCTGGTGGCCATATCAGAGGTATGGTCAATTTGCATATTACTCTTTTATTAGGTAGGATATGTCTAGACATACACAATACACACAAACATATACAAACACACACATACAGTACATATCCCATTTGATATAAAATATCAAAAGCAAAGAGTATCTATTTGATGATATTCCCGTACTTACAATGGCTCTCAGTGATAGAATGACTTTATACCAAACTTTTTGCTCAGATATAAGGCTGGGATTGATTTTTAAGTATGGTAATGATGACAATATAGGTGCCCATAAGAAGTACACAAGTGTTTTGGTTACTTCACATATTTGTCATGCAAGTATTACTTTTGCAATTAAAACACACACACACACACACACACACACACACACACACACACACAAATACAAGTATTTTATAGTGTTTTATTCTAAAAAGTATAAACCAAATAAAATTAGAAATCTAAAAAATACTTATAGTCCTTCCATATAGCACAATATATAATTAGATATTTTACTATTTAATCACAAAGAGAATTATTACTTAGCAAAAAATAATAAACAGAAAGCAAAAGCAAGAAACTGAATTACACGAGAGAAAAATGAATGGAAAGTGTACTTTATTTGTAGAAACATAACTTTCAGAAAGTACAACTTACCTCTAATGTTGAAATTCCAACCTTTTCTGAAGACCTGTTCAGAAATAAAAGCAAGGTGGCATTGAATAGTGCAGGTGAGAAAGAAAATACTTCTTTACACTTATTAAAGACAAGTCCACATTTTAAAAAACATGTATATATTTTGTGATTGAAACAAGTCCTTGTGTATATAAAAAAATGTAGAAAACTCACAAAGAAGAGAAGAAAATTAAACTGACCCATAATCATACCACATAGAGAGTTTAGTATTTTTTGTCTTCCCAGATATATGCAGGGTGAGGGAAAATGTAGGTTTAAAGTTGTTCACACGAAAAATCCTATCTAATAAAGAGGGAATATGCTAATTGACCATCACTCTGTCACAAAGATGGCTGCACCCACAGCTGAGGCCAAATTCCTTAATGAGCAATCAGCAGGGACCTGGGACTACGCCCTCCCCCACCCTTGTGGGGCTTGACAGGGGACCTCAGGCCACGCCCCTACCTGGCAGGGCTTGACAGTGAACCTCAGGCTGTGCCCCCTGCCCTGGTGTCAGGCTGGGGGACCTCGGGCTGCACTCTCTGTCCCAGTCTCAGGCCAGGGGCCCTGAGTCCACGACCCCCATCCGGCAGGGCTTGACAGGGGACTTCAAGGTGCTCTTCCTGTCCTGGTGCTGGGCTAGGGGACCTCAGGCTGAAGCTCCCAACAGGTGGGGCTTGACAGGGGACTTCAGGCCATGCCCCTCCACCAGGCCGGGGGACCCCCCTCCAGCACTGAGCCAGGGGACCTCAGGCCATGTCCTCCCACACAGAGTGGGGCTTGATGGGGACCTCAAGGTGTACCCCTAGTGTTGGGTTGAGGGAACTCAGGCTGCACCCCCGCCCAGCGGGGCTTGACGAGGGACTTGAGGCAGCGGCCCCCTCCTGGTGCTGGGCTGGGGGATCTGAGCCTGTGCCCCGCCGGCCTTGCAGGGCTTGACAGATCTCAGGCCATGTCCTCCACCTGGCGGGGGCTTGATGGAGGACCTCAAGGCACGCCTCCTGCCCCAGTCTGGGCTGGGGGACCTGAGGCCATGCCCCCCATCCTGGCGCCGGGCCAGGAAATCTGAGGCTATGACCCCTGGCTGGCAGGGCTTGACAAGGGTGGGACTGGCTAGTTCTGGATCTTGCCTAAGGGGGCTGGCCAGGTCTGAGTCTCATGTGATTTTGAGGTGCAGGTGGGTGGGCGGGGACTTGACTCTGGGTCCTGTGGTGTGCCCCAGACTCTGACAGGAGGAAGGTCTTCATATACATTTTACTAATTTTCTTTCATCTCTGACACTTCTATTATAGAGAAAAGGCAAATAGCAAAGCAATATTAAATTATTTCCTCTAATTAATTCTCTTTTAATATGCATGAATTTCATGCACTAGGTCACTAATAATAAAATAATTAATAAGATACTAACGCAAGAATAAACTGTTTCATGTACTTACAATTGTAAACCTACTTTTGCTCCACCATATATCTATAATAATAAAAGGGTAATATGCTAATTAGACCAGACTTCATTCCAGAAGTCCTTCTGGACTAAGCCAGGGCTTGAGGGAAGCCTGGGTCCCTGATGACAGAGGGAAGCTGGTGCCAGCAGCCAGGGGAAAGAAGGCCTACTCTTGCATGATTTTCGTGCCTCAGGCCTCTAGTATGACAATAATAAGCATTTCTGTAAACAAAATTTTGTACTCTGCCATGATAAATTTCTTTAAGATAAATTTCACCCGAAGTAGAACTGCAGCCCAAATGTTCAGCATTTTGAGACTTTCAGATTGTCCTCCAGAACAGTTATACTACTACTTCTCTGAGTGCATGTTTCTTAGTATTCCTGCTATAAATGAGTTTTTCAAATTCACAAATTTGATAGACAAAAGTGTATCTCATTGTTGTCTTAATTTGATTTGTAGTGTGTATGAAGTTTTTTAGGCATTAGACCTGTACAGTGAAGAGAGTAAACCAGTTTTTTCCCCCAGCTAATTTTTCTACTGTAGCAATATCTATTCTTAAACAGACTATTCCAGAAATAATAATTTTTGAAAGTAAATTTTCATCAATTATTTTCATACACCCCTGCCACATTTTCTTCAAATAGAAACAGTTTGATATCCACTACAAAACATATCATTATAGCTGCTTAGTATATTTTAGGGTTACGCAGTAAGAAACACTTTTAAATGAGTAATATTACTATGTCATTCTTAATTTTTTAAAAAAATGCAATGATCACAGATGATACAACTTTGTGTTGAATGGCACCTTTAAGATAATCTTACCATACAGCTTCTGTTTACAGTTAAAAACTAAGGTGCCAAGAGATTAAGTGACTATCCCCAAAGTCGCATATTTAGGGACAAAGAAAAGTATTGAGTCCTACTACTATGCTCTTCACATGCCACACTGAGTAATCCATCCATGTTTAGCAGAGGAATCCTTGACCTTTAATCAAAACATAAGTATGATAAAAATTACTTTTGCCATTTATCAGAAAATATACCCCTATATTCAACAAACACTTATGGAATACCGACTATGTACCAGGGACTAGAGATATGAAAGTGAATAAAACATAATTCTAGTTAGGGGGGTTTAAGGTGTGTTTTTAAAAGGTAGCTGTATAAAATTGTGCCTGCCCATTTAATTTTTGTGCCTGGACAATATAATTTCATATTAACAAAGGACAATTTCCAGAAATGATAATTTTTATATTCCTAACTAGAGGCCCAGTGCACAAAATTCATGCAGAAGAGGGCGGGGGATGTCCCTCAGCCCAGCTTGCACACTCTCCAATCTGCGACCCCTTGAGGAATGTCCGACTGCCCGTTTAGGCCCGATCCCAGTAGGACCGGGCCTAAATGGGCAGTAGGACATCCTCACAATCCAGGACTGCTGGCTCCAAACTGCTCACCTGCCTGCCTCCCTGATTGCCCCTAACTGCTTCTGCCTGCCAGCCTGATCGCCCTCTAACCACTACCCTGACAGCCTAATTGATGTCTAACTGCTCCCCTACCAGCCTGTTTGCCCCCAACTTCCCTCCTCTGCCGGTCTAGTCACCCCTAACTGCTCTCCCCTGCAGGCTTGATTGCCCTCAACTTCCCTCTCTTGCAGGCTGGCCTGATCACCCACAACTGCCCTCCCTTGAAGACCTGGAACCTCTCAACGGCCCTCCCCTGCTGGTCATCGTGTAGTGGCCATCTTGTGTCCTCATGGAGGCAGGATCTTTTACCACATAGGGGCAGCCATCTTGTGTGTTGTGTGTTGGAGTGATGGTCAATCTGCCTATTACTCTTTTATTAGATAAGAGGCCTGGTGCATGGGTGGGGGCCAGCTGGTTTGCCCTGAAGAGTGTCCCGGATCAGGGTGGGGGTTCCCTTGGGGCATAGGGCGGCCTGGGAAAAGGGCCTGTGGTAGTTTGCAGGCCGGCCACGCCCCCCAGTGACTCAAGGGGTGGCCCTGTGATCTGGGATTAATTTATGTTCTACAATTGAACCTTGGTAGCCTGGAGTAGAGCCAAGCCTTCTGCTTGCTCCGTGGCAGCAGCCATTTCTGTTGGGACATTTACTCTCTATAATTGACACTGTAGCCTAGAGTGGAGGTCTAGGTGCTAGGGCTGCAGAAACTTGGCTTTCTCCATCACCCAGGCAACCCTAGCCTCTGCTCTTTCCAGCTTCGTGGCTGCCGCCATCTCTGTTGGGATATATGTATCTTATATAATTGAAACTTTGTAGCATTGAGTGGAGGGTTAGGCCAGCAAGGGCAGGTGGAAAGCTTGGCTTCCTCCATTGCTGGGAAAACCCAAGCCTCCCTCCTGCTCTCAGTGGCCACAGCCATCTTGATTGAGGTTTATTTGCATAATTTTCTCCTGATTGGCTGATGGGTGTGGCTTGATTGGAGGTATGGTCAATTTGCATATTACTCTTATATTAGATAGGATTATTTGGCTTCTCTGGAACATCCATACTACTATGTAACAAAATCATGTTTATCCAGATGATTAGGACCAAGTACTCAGATTTTTAAAAAAGAAATTCCACACAAAGGATAGCTACAATAATATAAGTACAATGAAAACAACAACAAAAGAAAGAAAAACAAAAATCTTGAAAGGGGCTCAAATTTCCATGCGGTACATATTCTAAATGCCAACCAGGGAGGAAAATCACCTGCTAATAGAGGCACAGAGGTAAGAGGAAATAAGATTTTAAAAAACTTAAGCACTATGTGAAGTAGAAACAGAAAAAAATTCTGCCTTCTCCATATCCCTTATCTTGAAAAATTTGACCAGATTTTTAGATGCCTGTCTAAACAAATAAAAACAAATAAACAGAATAGGGAGCCACATTTACCTTCTTTATGTAACTGGTTACATAAAGAGCACTTTCTGGCTGTTGATTCATAGGATCTAAGTTATGGGCCAATTGTTGACACACATAGAAATATTCTAGATTGCTTCTGGTGGGGCTTTACATATGACTGTGTACAAACTACAAAGAGTAATTACAGTCAAACCTCAGTTCTCAAAGATCTCCCATCTAAAACAATTCGCCTCTCAACCTGACAACTCTTTTATGCTGATATTTGTATGATCAGTCCCATGTCGCTCGGTCAACAAAGGAGAGTCTGAGTCAGTTTACTACTAAATCATGTGCTGTTAACATCCCAGATGCTGTGGATATTTTTGTGTTTTTATGCTTCTGCTGCTGCTTAGTATTAAATTTTAATTTTTTACTATATTTTTTCTTTTATTGAATTTTCATTTACATTTCATATCCTTTTTTGTTTCTAAATTGTTTATTTATAGAATAAATAATACATCAGGCATGTACTGTATATAAGAAAGGCTAGCCCTAGCTAGATTGGCTCAGTGGATAGTGTCAGCCTGTGGAGGGTCCCAGGTTCAATTCTGGTCAAGGGCACATGCCCGGGTTGTAGGCTTGATCCCCAGGAGGGGGTGTGCAGGAGGCAGCTGAACAATAATTCTCTCTCATCACTGATGTTTCTATCTCTTTCTCCCTCTCACCTCTCTGAAATACCAGAGGATGGTTTAAATCAGTGGTCGGCAAACTCATTAGTCAACAGAGCCAAATATCAACGGTACAACGATTGAAATTTCTTTTGAGAGCCAAATTTTTTAAACTTAAACTTCTAACGGCACTTATTCAAAATAGACTTGCCCATACCGTGGTATTTTGTGGAAGAGTCACACTGAAGGGGCCAAAGAGCCTCATGTGTCTCGCAAGCCGCAGTTTGCTGACCAAGGGTCTAACTTCTTTTTTTTTTCAATTTTAAAGGACTCAGTTTATTAATTGACCAGATTAGAAAAATAACCATGGTAGATACCTTAGTTCCGTGGTCGGCAAACTGGCTCGCGAGCCACATGCGACTCTTTGGCCCCTTCAGTGTGGCTCTTCCATAAAATACCACGGCCTGGGCGAATTTATTTTGAAGAAGTGGCATTAGAAGAAGTTTAAAAAAATTGGCTCTCAAAAGAAATTTCAATTGTTGTACTGTTGATATTTGGCTCTGTTGATTAATGAGTTTGCAGACCACTGCCTTAGTTCATTCTTCTAATAAGCCTATTGTTCTAGTCTTCCCTGTTACCAGCATCTCCACCTTCTACAAAATGGGTGTGGTCTTTTACTTTATCCTACCTCATGGAGAAGACAACTTGAAGGCCACAGGAAGTTGTTCACTTCTTTGAAGCGCTTTCCAACACTGTAGATCTCATGAATCAGATCTTCCATGCAGATGATGCCATATTTACCAAGAGATTGAGCAATCAGAGTTATCTGTCAGGACAATTTGTTTTTTGTTGACTTCACCATAACCACGCTCGTAGATCAACTCATTTACTGACTTCAGGTTTGTGTACCCCATGCAATGTATGGCTCCACAATCCTCAGCTTGTTAATTGAAGCCTTGTTGAGCTTAACAAAGGTGCCGCTGAAGATCTGGTGGAGGCAAAGAAGCTGCAGCACCTTCTGGACCTTTGGGCTCATACCATTGATACCTCTAATCCTGAAGACAAATACTAATTTGGGTTCAACAGGTACATAGAAGATGCCAGCTTCTCTTGCCATCCTAGCCATTAGAATCACCTTTCTGTATATCTGCCTGTATTCCTTGTGATAGTACTTAGCTTTTTCATAGATGAGCTTCCTTCTTGCCTTTTGAAGCATCTTTTGGGCAAACTTCTTGCTCAGGTGCTTGATCTTCAGCTCTGTGAAATGCATTCGATTTTTCTTGAGGGTTTCTGGCACAGCAGGAACCTTTTTCTTCTTCTCTTCTGCACCCTCCATGGTACCAGCCGGAAAACAGCTTAAGTGATTACTTATTTCCAATTGTATCAGAGGATCATTATTACCAAAGAAGTAGCAGCCAAATAAGTAGAGCTATCAACAATTCTAGGTATCCCTACACAATCACTCAACTCCTCTTTGTAACTCAGTCTCTAACTTCAGTGAGAGATGACCAAACGACTGAACAAGCAGGATGCATGGAGCGACCAGGCCGGTGGAGGGTAGTTGGGGGCGACCAGGCTGGCGGGGGGGGGGCAGTTAGGAGTGACCAGGTCAGTAGGCAGGGAGCAGTTGGGGGCGACCTGGCCAGCAGCGGGGTCAGTTAGGGGTGACCAGGCCAGCAGGGGGGGGCAGTTAGGGGTGATCAGGCCGGCACACAGAGGCAGTGAGGGGCAATCAGGTCGGTGGGGGTTGGGGGCACTTAGGGGCAGGCAGGCAGGTGAGCGATTAGGAGCCAGTAGTCTAGGATTGTGCCTAAATCGGCAGTTGGACATCCCCCAAGAGGTCACAGATTAGAGAGGGTGCAGGCTGAGCTGAGGGGACCCACCCCCTGTGCATGAATTTCGTGCACTGGGCCTCTAGTAAGATTATAACAGAGCTGAAAATTTCCTATCATAAAGTCCTACCTAGCACAGTGCATTACTTTGCTGGTGTAAACAAACCTACAACACTGCCAGTCATATAAAAGCGGAGCACATACAATTATGTACAGTACATATTCCTTGATAATGAGAATAAATGACTATATTATTGGCATATGTTACTATACTATAATTTTATCATTGTTTTAGAGTGTACTCTTTCTACTTGTAAAAAAAAAGTTTGCTGCAAAACAGTATGCCTTATTATGCTGGCATCAACCTCTTACATGTGTTTATTACCACATCTCTTAATTGGATCACTTTCTCTTGTTTTAGTCTCACGTTATTTTGTACAATGACATGCTGTATAGGTTTGTAGCCTAGGAGCAATAGGCTATAGCCTAGATCTGTAATAGGCTATACCAGTGGTCAGCAAACTGTGGTTTGCCGCTCTGTTGACTAATGAGTTTGACAACCACTGGGCTATACCACCTAGATTTGTGTGAGTGTATTCTATGGTGTTTTCACAATGATACAGTTGCCTGACAATGCATTTCTCAGAACATATCCTGTAGGTAAGTGGTGCATAACTCTATTTATGTACAAGTTTGGGGACAGAAGATATAGGAGATCAGAGGTCCTGAAAATTAAGTTCTATTCTTGGCTTTCCCAACCAACTAGCTGCAAAACCCACAGGCAAGGCTTTTTACAGTTCCTGTAATTTTAGAAAACTTAATTTTAAGACCCTTGCTTAGTTTGGAATGAAGATGTAATTTATACTATAATTAATGACCTAAATTTTATACCCTCTGATTTCCCCTAAAAATATGGACATAATCTCTCTCCCCCTCTCTCACACACACAAATGTCCAGTAATGCTTTGATACATCTAGTTAACTAGCAGAATATTCCTTCAAAATATTCTGTAGATACTAAATTGAGCAATTAAATTCTTCCTTTTTACATGTTAAAGTTGAGTACTTTTCCTATGAAAAAGTCCAAATGCCTACTTAAAGCAACTTTTAGTACATCCCACACAGTGAGAAATAAAGCTTTAAGTACTGGTGGTATGCCTTACTATAAAATCAGGGATGGGGAACCTTTTTTCTGCCAAGGACCATTTGGGTAATTATTTAGAACCTCATTCGCAGGCCATATCTTTGGCATTCTCACTAAGATCCTTGAAGGTGTCACTAAGTTCCTCAGATGTTTCTAAAAGATTCTTGAGTAACCTTGTAACTGTGGTTTTGACCTCTATATCCAGTAGTTTGCTTTCTTCCATTTATTTCATTTGTGACATTTCTTTGTCTCCACATTTTGGCTGCTTCCCTATGTTTGTTTCTATGTGTTGGGTACCTGATAAGTCTCCTTGAGTTGGTCAAGTGGCCTTGTGTAGTAGGTGTCCTCCCCAATCACCTGACGTGAATACTCTTGGTACACCCCTTTGTGGGCTGTGTACACAGTCTTGTTGTAGTTGAGCCTTGATTGCTGTTGGTATCAATGGGAGGAATTGATCTCCAGGACAATTGGCTGTAGGGAACAGCTGCAACCACAGTGGGAGAGTTGCTATGCAGGAGACACCTTTATGGTGTCCCACCCTTATGGGACAGGACTTGCTTCAGTGGGGCTTTAGTGGTCACTGAGTCTGCCCCTTGAGTGTGTTACTTATGAATGTAAATAGTTGTAATCTGGTATGGTCTCACAATGACCATTGGGTACACTGGCTCTTGTATTTCCAAGGAGGTGCAAGATCAGTCACTGCCTGGGGGCCATGCAGCAGGAGCTAGAGAGAGATCTGCAGATTCCTCCTCTTTGTATTGGGTTTGGAAGTGCCCAGACAAGGCCCAGCTGTGAAGCAAGTCAGTCTGGTGCTGATGCCGGCCTTGGACTTTTTATTGATAGTTTTGGGGTTCCCTGACCCAGCTATAGCTTGTTTGACCAGTTTTAGGCTGAGAAAGAACAGGCCATTCATGCACAACTTAGGTAGGGTTGTAAATTGGGTGAAGCAGGGTTTCAGGGAATCTCCAGGGCAGAGTGAACAGAAATGTCTGCTAGTCAACCCTGCACTGGGGAGGTCCCAGCATAGGAACAATGACTGCTGCAAGCACCTCCATCTGGAAGAAAGCCGCACCTACATTCCTGCCCAGATGCCAGACAGTCCAGTTTCTCCCCATATCTGTCTGGGTTCCCCAGAGCCTCGCTTGGCACTGGAGCTCAGAGCAAGCAGGAGCTTGTAAATTCAGCTTGCAGTTACAGCCTTTTAAGAGGAGCAGCTGGGTCTCTAGCAGCCTGTATGTCCACTCAGCCCCAATCTGCACTTGTTTTTACAGTCTGTAGTTCTTACTGTCAGTAGGGACTTCTTTCCCCAGTTCTGGGGCTGGGGGTCTGGTGTGGGGCAGGGACTGCTTGCTTCTCCAGGTGGCCTCCGCAGAGGCTATTTGCCCCCCCCCCCCCCCCCCGATTAAAAAAGCTGCAAACACCTGGGTGCTGGACCAGCCTGTTCAGTGCCTCCACACCTCCTTCCAGTCTCAATGTACTTTCTTCTTTACCTCTCTAGTTGTAGTACTTCCACTCAGCCAGCTTTCCCCCGGTTCTGGATGATAGTTGTTCTGTATTTTAGTTGTAATTTTGATGTGGTTGTGGGAAGCAGCAAGTACAGGTGTTTACCTATGCCGCCATCTTGGTTCTTCTTGTTCCCTTCTCTCTCTCAAATCAATGAAAGTATGTCCTCAGGTAAGGATTTAAAAAATGGCAAGGCTTCCTTTATTCCCTAATAGTATATAAATTTTTTCTACATATTAATACTAATAAAAACACAGTAAATCCTTGATTTTCCAGCATAGTTTAGGAAATTAAAGAAAATGTCTATCAATGATACTATTAAATTTAAACACGAAAAACAAGCGATTTCTGAAACAGTTTCAAAATCGTCTGCTTTAAGCCCTGGTCAGGTAGTTCAGCTGGTTAGAGTGTAGTCCTCATATGCTAAGGTTGTGGATTCCATCTCTGGTCAGGACACATACAAAAATAAATCAATGAATGCATAAATAAATGTAATAACAAACCAATGCTTCTTCCCCTCTCTCTCAAATCAATAATAAAAATTTATAAAGTATGTTTTAAACAAATATTTTAAAAAACAGCAAAAGACCACTACATGGCTTATAAATAAATACTAAAATAAATTTTAGTGTAGTTTCCACAAAGGTTTTGAAAATATAAGCTATTTTCGGATTTGTACTTCAGTAGCTTTCAATACAGATTGAGTATTTCAATTCATTATATCCTATTTTTATAAGAAAATTATTTTCACACGTCACTATTTGAGTTTATACTAAGAAAATTCATGTATGAATATGAAATAATGTGACAGATGCTTTCTCCAGTCCTCGTTTATTTAGCATTTTAAATTATAGTTTTCCTTCTGCAGCTAGGGTATTTGTGTTCAATACCAAGGCATTTTAATATTTGCATAATATTCATTATTTTAAAATTCTACATAGCTTCAAAGCATTGCTTTGGTGATTTTGAAGGATGGAATAGGAATTACTTTTCTTCTATAAACTCTGACCTGATACAGTGATGACCTTTAGATACCTGAGACAAAACTATATCAGAATAAAAAGGGCATTATTCACAAAGGCAGGTGCTTAGTCACTGGGATTTGAATCTGATGACAATAACTGCAATTTACCCAAAAGTTGCCCAGCAAGGTTCCATAGGAAGCAAAATATCGTTTTTCATATATATACTTAATTTGTTTGCTTTAATTAGATTTGTAAAGTTTCCAAATATTTAGAAATAGTTGAAAATCAGTGCATTAGTTAATTCTAAATTTTCTGCTCCTTTAGGTCTGCATAAGTCCACTTAAGTAGTTCACAAACCTTAACGCCAGATTTCATCCCCACATATTCTGATTCGTTGCATTTTTTTTCTGGGGACCCTGACATTTAAAAAAATTCCCCAGACCATGGTAAAAAAATGGCGACGGAACAGTAGGACGTGTAATCATTTGTGCGCCTGGGGCAGAGGGAGGGAACAGCTGAGGGTCTCGCTGGGAGTGTTTGTTGGCCAGTTGGGAGACAGCTGGGTTTTGGGAGAAGGAGGGGAACTGTTGGATTAGCCTCCCCTAACCAAGCAGCCCTGGTGCGGCTGGGTTCTCTAGTGGAGCCACCGAAAGCAGACTGCGCCATCTTGAAAGCGCATGAAAATATACAGCTACAATACCCACTGGACGGCTGAGATCCCCAGACCACCAGTTATTAGCGCAGAAGTGGATTCCAAGGAGCCTTATGCTCCGCCACTGAAAGGTCAGATTTCACCTGGGGTTAGGGGAGCTTGCAAAGCTGGGAGATGCGCGCCGGAAAAAAAAAAAAAAAGTCCGTGGCTGTTGGAACTAGTAAACATGGAAGAGGGCCCTCGGAGCTGGTGGCAGAGGGGAGTCCTAGAAAGCACCCCATTTGGACCTATCAGAAAAGGCCAGCCTAACAATTTTGGGAGGGTGCTGGCTGCCAAAACCAAGGGGGAAAGGGGTTTCGCGCAGACATATGAGTGGAACTTGAGTTCCCACGCTTGCGTTCTTTCCTCTCCTAATCCAAGTATCTCAGCGCAAAATCAGGAACGTGGGATCCCCTGGTGGGGGATAACGTGGAGACCGCAGGAGTGAGCTGTGTTTCTGGAGGCTGGGGATCAGAATAGATGGTCACCATTAGAGAGGCAGCTCTGGGGCAGCCCATTCTCACAAATCAGTATTGAATACCACAGAGATAGGATTTTAGTTCAGGCTAGAGAGGACCAATAGACCCAGAGGTCAATCCAGAAAAACTGCCACAGAGGGGCTGAATCACAAATTGACTCTTGTGTAACACAAATTAAGGAATCAATGTTAATTCTACTACTATTTAACCTTTTTTAAAAGTGCTTTTTAATTTTATCTTTATTCTACTTAGGATTTAGTGTTATACTGTCTATTTTCATCTAACTTTTAGTATCTTTTTACTCAACCTCAACTTCACCCTTATGCCACCACTCTCTTGCTAACCTTTCCCTAGTTAGTGTCTGGTTACCCTTACACTTTATCTGCTTTAAATGTTCTTTATTCTCTCTTTTTACCCCCTGTTAAAATTTCACCCCACTTTTATATCTAATCTCCAACCACCTGCTTCAAGTCCATACACACCTCTCGCCTCTCTGACTTCACAATCTTAAATTGTTTTTCTGTCCTGCTGATGTTGTTTACCTGACTGTTGATTATATCGATATTTTATGCATGTTTGTGAGATTGGTTTGCTCCTTCTTTTCTTTTAATTTGTTTTGTGGGGCGGTTGGCATTGTTTTTTGTTTTGATGTTGTTTGCATTCATTTTTTGACAGATTTATGCTTCTGTTCTCTCACCTCCCTTGATAATAGTTGTTGTATATAGTTGGTATCAATCTTCAGGTACTTGTTGTTGGCTTTTGCTGGGATTAGTGGCTGTCCTATAGGAGTTTTCAACCCATATTGATAGTTTACTCCCCGTTTCCTTCTTTTTACTTCTCCCCTTTGCCCAATTTCATTTTGGCATGCCTTTTTTTCTTCCCTCTTCCTTCCTTCCTTCCCTCCCTCCCTCCCTTCTTCTTTCTTTCTTTCTCTTTTTCTTCTTTCTCTCTCTTTCTTTCTTTCTTTCTTTCTTTCTTTCTTTCTTTCTTTCTTTCTTTCTTTCGTGTGTGTGTTTTCCCTTACTCTCTTCTTTCTCACCTATCACTTAATTTTCCTACCCCTGGTAATCACCTTGAATTTGGAGTTACCAATATTGTGAATAGATTCCTATTCAGTACCTGGTACGTTGCAACTGTTTGTGTTGTAGTTTGACCTTTAAATCAACACAGGAGAGTGAGAACTTCATAACGAGACACACAGAGAAGAGAGACCATGGGGAGACAAAGAAACAGCCCACCAATGAAAGCAAAACAAGCCTCACCAGAAAAAGATATAAATGAAATGGAAGCAAGCAACCTGTCAGAGAGAGAGAGTTCAGAGAAATGGTCATAGGGTGGCTGAAGAGAATAGAAGTAATTAAGAGTAAGAACCAAGAGGAATTGAAGAAGAACCAAGAGGAAATGAAGAAGATCCAAGAAAAAATGAAGAAGACCCAAGAAGAAATGAAGACCCAAGAAGAAATGAAAAAGAGCCAAGAAGAAATGAAAAGTGACATTGTTGAGGTAAAGAACTCCATAGAAAGTATCAGGAGTAGACTAGAAGAAGCAGAGGACCGCATCAGTGAGCTGGAAGACAAGGTAGGAAAAAATACCCAAGTAGAGCAGCGTCTAGAAAAAAAATTAAAAAGCAGGCGGAGATCCTAAGGGAACTTTGGGACAACATGAAACAAAACAACATCCGCATAATAGGGCTTCCAGAGGGACAGGAAACTGAGCAAGGAATAGAAAACCTGTTGGAAGAAATAATGACAGAAATCTTCCCTGATATAGGAAAGAAAAAACCCACACAAATCCAAGAATCTCACAGAGTCCTAAGCAAATTAAACCTCAAAAGACCTACGCCAAGGCACATTATAATTAAATTGGCAAACATCAATGACAAAGAGAGAATCTTAATAGCCGGCAGAGAAAGACAGAAAGTCACCTACAAAGGAACCCCCATCAGATTAGCAAGTGATTTCTCAACAGAGACTTATCAGGCCAGAAGGCATTGGAATGAAATATACAAAGTCATGCAAAGAAAGGGGCTGAATCCTAGAATACTGTACCCAGCAAAGCTAGCAAAATTGTAGGTCAAATCAGGAGCTTCACAGACAAAAAAAGGCCTAAGGGAATACATTACCATCAAACCACCAATGCAAGAAATGCTAAAGGGTCTGCTGTAAAAAGCAATAGGAAGCAAAGACAAAACACATGGGTAAAGAACAAAAATGGCCACAAATAAGTACCTATCAATAATAACTTTGAATGTAAACGGTTTAAATGCTCCAATCAAAAGACATAGGGTAACGGACTGGAAACGAAAACATGACCCATATATCTGCTGACTACAAGAAACCCACCTCAGAAAAAAAGTCGCACACAGACTGAGGGTGAAAGGATGGATAAAGGTTCTTCAGGCAAATAGAAATGGAAAAATAGCTGGCGTAGTAATACTTATACCCACAAAGTGAAGGACATATGGAGAGATTAAGAAGGCCGCTTCATAATACTAAAGGTAGAAATCCAACAAGAAGTAATAAGTCTGGTAAACATATACACACCCAATACAGGAGCACCCAAATACATAAGAAAAATGCCTGGATGATATCAAGGGAGAGATAGACAGCAATGCAATCATAGTAGGAAACTTTAATACCCCACTATGATCATTAGACAAATCCTCTAAACAAAAATCAGTAAAGAAACATCAATCCTCAATGACTCACTAGACCAGATGGAATTAATTGACATCTTCAGATTATTTCACCCCAAAGCCACAGAATATACATTCTGTTCAAGTGCCAATGGGTCACTCTCAAAGATAGACCATATGTTGGGTCATAGGCAAAGTCTTGACAAATTCAAGAAGAGAGAAATCGTACCAAGCATATTCTGAGATCACAGTGGCATAAAGCTGGAAATCACTACAATAAAAACAATCCAAAGAAATCAAACATATAAAGACTAAAACTAAACAGCATGCTATTAAACAATGACTAGGTTACCAAAGAGATCAAGGAAGAAATAGAAAACATCATGGAAACAAATGACAATGATAGCACAACGATACAAAACCTTTGGGACACAATGAAAGCAGTTTTGAGAGGGAAGTTCATAGCTCTACATTCCTACTGCAAAAAAACAAGAAACAGCGGCAATAAATTATCTAACCCAATAACTCAAAGAGTTAGAAAGAGAGCAACAAGACAAGTCCAGTGTAAGCAGAAGGAAGGAAATAGTAAAGACCAGAGCAAAGATAAATGACATAGAGACCAAAGAAATAATACAGAATATCAACAAAAACAAGAGCTGGTTCTTTGAAAGAATAAACAAGATTGATGAAACTCTAGCCAGGCTTACCAAGAAGCAAAGAGAGAGGACCCTAATAAATAAAATCAGAAATGAAAGAGGCGAAATAACAACAGAGTCCATTAAAATACAAAGGATTGTTAAAAAATACTATGAACAACTCGACTCCAACAAACTGGACAACCTGGAGGAAATGGATATATTCCTAGAAAATATAACCTCCAAAAACTCAATCAGAAAGAATCTAAATAGCTCAATAACCAATAACTATGGAAGAAATTGAAGCAGTCATCATAAAGCTTCCAGCAAACAAAAGCCCAGGGCCAGACGGCTTCACAGGGTACTTTTACCAAACATTCAAGGAATTACTAAAACCTATCCTCCTCATATTATTCCATAAAATTCAAGAGGATAGAACACTTCCAAACTCCTTCTATGAAGCTAGCATCACCCGAATACCAAAATCAAAGACAATACAATGAAAGAGAATTACAGTCCAATATACCTCATGAATATAGATTCCAAAATCCTCAATAAAATTCTAGCAAATCGGAAACGTAGCAGGCTACAAAATTAACGCCAAGAGATCTATGGCATATCAATACACTAATAGTGAAGTGACAGAAAGAGAGACTAAAAAAGTTATACCATTAACCATCACACCAAGAAAATTAAGATACCTAGGAATACACTGAACTAAAGAGATAAAAGACCTATTTGCGGAAAATTACAGGACTCTAAAAAAAGAGATAGAGGAAGATTTAAAAAAGTGGAAGAACATACCATGTTCATGGATTGGGAGAATCAACATCATTAAAATGTCCACACTACCCAAAGAAATCTATAAATTTAATGCACTCCCCATTAAAATACCAAGGGCATATTTCACAGACCTAGAAAGAACTCCTCAAAAATTCATCTGGAATAAAAAAAGACCCCGAATAGCCACAGCAATCCTGAGAAAGAAGCACAAAGTCGGTTGGATTTGAATACCAGATGTCAAGCTGTATTACAAAGCTACTGTTCTCAAAACAGCCTGATACTGGCACAAAAACAGACATACAGACCAATGGAATAGAATAGAGAATCCAGATATCAACCCAAACTACTACACTCAATTAATATTTGACAAAGGAGGCATAAACATAAAATGGAGTTAAGACAGTCTCTTCAATAAATGGTGCTGGGCTAATTGGACAGATATATGCAAAAAAATGAAACTACACCACCAACTGACACCATACACAAAAATAAACTCAAAGTGGATACAGGACTTAAACATAAGACAGGAGTCCATAAAAATATTAGAGGAATCCACAGGAAGAACAATCTCAGACATATGCCAAAAGAACTTCTTCAGTGATACTGCTCCTAGGGCAATGGAAGCTAAAGGGAAAATTAACAAATGGGACTATATCAAAATAAAAAGCTTTTGCACAGCTCAAGAAACTATCAACAAAACAGCAAGAAAACCCACTGTATGGGAGAACATATTTGCAAATGTTATCAGTGATAAAGGTTTAATCTCAAGCATCTACAGGTAGCTCATACATCTTAATAAAAGGAGGACAAATGAGCCAATAAAAATGTGGGCAACAGACCTAAAAAGAATCTTTTCGAAAGAACACAAAAGGCCCAGTGACATATGAAAACCTGCTCAAAGTCACTAATTATCTGAGAGATGCAAACCAAAACGACAATGTGGTACCATCTCACACGGGTCAGAATGGCTTACATCAACAAATCAACAAAGAACAAGTGCTGGCGAGGATGCAGAGAAAAAGGAACTCTCCTGCACTGCTGGTGGATTGTAGATTGGTGCAGCCACTGTGGAGAACAGTATGGAGTTTCCTCAAAAAACTAAAAATGGAGCTCCCATTTGACCCAGGGATCCCCCTTCTAGGAATATATCTCAAGAAACAAGAAACGCGAATTAGAAAGGATATATGCACCCCTATGTTCATAGCAGCACAATTTACCATAGCTAAGATTTGGAAACAGCCTAAGTACCCATCAGCAGATGAGTGGATTAAGAAACTGTGGTACATCTACATAAAAGAATACTATGCTGCGGTAAAAAAGAAGGAGCTCCTACCTGTTGCAACAACATGGATGGAGCTGGAGAGCATTATGCTAAGTGAAATTAGCCAGGCAGAGAAAGATAAATATCACATGATCTCACACATTTGTGGAATATAATGAACGACATAGACTGATGAACAAGAACAAATCCAGAGACTGAGAAAAGTCCATCAGAATGTCAAACCTCAGGGTAAGTGCAAGGTGGTGGGAGTAAGGGGGAAAGTCAATATATTTGACCTCTTGAACTAAGGTAAGTAATTTGTGGTTACATCCCTGACAAAGTTTATATAATGTTATAAAAAAAATTGGCAGCTTAGTTTAAGATTAAATTGACATGGCCTAGAGCTTGTCATCTCCTATGGACATTACTCCTTAGGCCAGGCCCTCCTTAACCTCCATGACACCATAATACCCTTACATGATATTATTCTACAATGTCATTATAATTTTTGATACTTGAAAACAGCATATTATACAATTATCCCAAATAAACTTACAAACTAATTCTTTGAATGTTGGCAGCAATTTAAAAAAGGATAGGAAAGGAATTAATCCCTTTCAGAAGGAATTAAGGCACTGGGAAGGCACTCGAGCATTCTATATTGACCCTTTGGCCCTTTTTTGCCAAGAGGGACCCTCTTCTTACTATCCAAATACACACAGCTGTTGCCTGAGCTTTCATTTCATGCTGTGGCTGAAGCCTCTGGGTGGCTGACACCATGGATCTTTCACTCAATGGTGTGAGCTGGACCCTCTGGAGAAGAAACCTGGGTCCCCCGAGATATGTGATCAGTACCGGGACCCCAACTGCAGGTGAGGGGACCCCAAGGCACATGCTGGACGTGGAGGCCACAGGGGCATAGACTACAAAGAAGACAGAACTGAACCTCACATCACACTGTTTGGCCCCAGAGGATGGCTGGTTAGCCAGAGACCGTTAAGATTCCTCAGGGAAGGAACAACCTAAGACGGGCACAGTCGCAGAGGGACCAACATCAGAGAACTAAAAGGTCAACAGGGGTGGGGCACAGACCCTTATCCAAAATCCTTGCAGGGGCTTGAACTCTCACCCCTCCTGATGAAGGTCTCCTGCCCCCCCCCCCCCCCCGGCTGCTTCGCCTCCCACACACAACTCAGACCAGGACCCAGTTGGCAGACAGAGACTCGGCCAGCAACAGCTGCTCTATATCTATTACCAGGAATGCTCAGGGCCTACTCAAGAATGCAAATAATCCTTTCCACTAATACTTACAGGGTAAACTAAGATTTCTGCTTGAGTATTAAAATTGACAGTAAAATAGTAATCAAGTTTTCAGATTAATTTAAATTAGCCAAGTGAAATAAGTGAATACTCAAAAAAATTTAAGTGTACTGGACAAAAAGCTGTTCCTAAAACTTTAACTAAATATCTATTAGTAGTTCATCTCACTGTAAAATTGCCTAACATCCAAAGAACCTAAAGCAGTCATATTTGTGTGCAAAAATTAAAATTACCAAGACTGCAATCTAAAATTTCCAAAAGACCCCATTAATCAAAAAAAAGGGGGGTGAAAGTGTGGTAATATCATGTAAGGAAAAATATCCTACAAGTAAAATACATCTAGAAAATTCTTACTCCAGAAAAGTAACTTCCATTTGTAAAGCCAACAGCAGGACACCCATGAAAAAACACACATGGTGATAAAATAAGCCAAAGGAAAATCATTTAGGCAAAGATAAAAAGAATCCCTAGTCTAATTTGCAGAGAGGATCCCTTTGTTAACTTTGGACGAGAATGTATTCGTGTGTTTTCAGAGAACAACCCCAAGACCATGTGGGTTCCTGCGACAGTGAGGAACTGATGGGTCTGTTCCAGTCACAAGGATGGTCCAGAGATGGGGGACAATGACGACACTTTGCCATGCTAGCAGTCGGCAGCTGTGTGTGGCTGCAGGTGGCCCAGGATCAAACCAGAGAGGATGAAACTTGCATTGCCATGATGTGTCTACCATCCAGATACCATTGCTGACATGTACACATAAAGAACTATTTGACACTGAAACTGGGACTCAGAACAGTTGGACATTGAAACTGAGACTCAATCATTTTTTTGTTCTTATACATTTATTTCTAGTATTCAGAGGCAAGATATTTTTTAAGAAAAGAATATGGGGAGAGTGATTGATATAGAGGCAGGGAGACATTGAACAGGCTGTCAGGCTACAGGGGGAAGGCTGGGAAGGGTGGGGGGCAGATGCTGGGGGAGATCAACTGAAAGACTTGTATGCATGTATATGAGCATAACCAATGAATGAAAGACACTGGGGCGGGGAGGGGGGCAGGTGGGGACATGTGCTGGGGTGTAGGGGACGCTGGGGAGAGGATAATGGGAGGAAAAAAGGAAAACATATGTACTACTATTACATCTCAGTTATACTGCAAAAAAATAAAAATAAAAAAAATTAAGAACAATTAAAATATTCCCCAGAGGATGGATGGATGGATGGATGGATTTATTTATTTATTTATTTATTTATTTATTTATTTGAGTTCAGAACTGTTTATGTTGTATTTTTTTTAATTTTTTTATTGATTAAGATACAAAATGTCAGCCGAACTGGTTTGGCTCAGTGGATAGAGCGCTGGCCTGTGGACTGAAAGGTCCTAGGTTCAATTCCGGTCAAGGGCATATACCTTGGTTGTAGACACATCCCCAGTAGGAGGTGTGTAAGAGGCAGCTGATTGATGTTTCTCTCCCATCGATGTTTCTGACTTTCTATCCCTCTCCCTTCCTCTCTGTGAAAAATCAATAAAATATATTAAAAAAAAGATACAAAATGTCAAATATTTTATAAACTGACATAATACTGCAATCAATACAGTTTCAGTGAAAAGTACAAATATACCAGGTACACAACATTTTATTAACCCTCTTAGTTTGACTTTGAAATTTCCTAAACTTGATACTATAATAAGGTAATATTGAGAACAGTATTCATTTACTTTTTGGAAACAAAACCAATCCAATAGAAATTGCAAAGCAGTAGGCTATTTTTAAGATATTTGGATGCAGCATAACTGGTTTTTTTTTGTCACAGGTGTTAGAAGTGAGCATGCTACCTACTGATATTATCAAGCTTTAAAGATATCCACTAATTCTTTTCAAAATCCTAAAAGGATTAGTCAGCAGGAAAGAATACTTTTTCGTGTTGAAGGAAACATAAGCATCATTTAGACCAACTATCTCATTTCACATGTGAAGAAAATGAGGCCAAGAAAGGCTAAATGAATCCATTCATTTAACATTTACTTATTGCTTACCATGTACCAGCACAGTGGTAGGTAGGTACTGGGTGTAAAGTAGTGAACAAAGCAGACATGATTCCTGACCTCCTAGATCTTATGTTAAAATCAAAGGCAGAGTTAGGACTAGGACCCAAGTCTCTTTGCTGGTTCTAATAACCCATGTAGCCTGTTGATTTACCCTAGTAATTCTAATATCTCTTTATGGTTTCATATGAGTAGGTAACCAGTCAAGTGAAGCTGGCCATTTATTAAAGCCCTGAATATCTAAGAGTACCACCACAAATTTCCCAGCGAAGGTTTCCAGAGACTGAAAGGGCAACTTGACATCATCTGGAAGCCGAAGGGTTGTAAATTTTGCTACATAGTAAAAGAACATGAACTAGAATCAAGAGATTGGATTTTTAGTCTTGAATTTCCCATAACAATATATATTACCATAAAAATATTTTGGGGGTGGTTTATCCAACTTTTAATTATGGCTATTCCAAACATATACAGAATTAGTAGAATATTATAAACCCACATGTACAACATACTGACCATGCTCAATAATTGTCAATATCAATACCTCTCTACTTCTCTGCCAGATTACTTTGAAGCAACTCCCAGAAATTATTTTATTTTTACCCATAAAATTTCAGTATGTATCTAAAAATATTTCCCTTAAAGATTTCATCACAGTACTATTACAAATTTAACAATTCCTTATTATACACAATCAACATTTCCCCAGTTAGTTAACTTTTTTGTTTACAGTTGGTTCATCTCAATCAATATCCAAATAAGGTCCACACCAGTCGATATGTCTCTTTCAGTTCACAGGTTCCCCTTGATCTTTTATTTCTTACAGTTCATGTGTTGAGGAACTAGGATGTTTATTCTGAAGAAGATTTTTAGGATAGTGAAACTATTCTATATAATACTATAATTATGGATATATGTCATTATATATTTGTCTGAACCCATGGAATGTACACCACTAAGAGTGAACCCTAAGGGGTTCTGGTGACTCTGATATATCAGTGTAGGTTCATCAAGTGAAACAAATGTACCATTCTGGTGGGGGATGTCAGTAACGGGGGAGGCTATACATGTGTGAGGGAGAGGGGTGTAGAAGAAATCTCTGTACCTTCCTTTCAATTTTTTTGTGAACCTAAAACAGCTCTAAAAAGTCTTAAACAAACAAATAAATACATTAGGTTGTTCATCCTGTAGAATTTCTCATGGTCTGAATTTTGTTGACTGCATCTCCATGGTGACATGCCATAAGAAATATTTTAAATGAAAACATAGAAGGAATTATAGGGATGAAATGGACACATATCCAAGGAAAACAGCAAAAACCTATCAGAACAGCATCAGGAAGACTGGTCTCAGAATGTGCTAGGATTTTTAAAAATTACTAGAGAAAATATTTTCTCTAATTTATATTCAGAACAAGAACAAGAAAAAGAAAGTGCAGATCTGCTTATATGTGAATAAATAGTATAATGTAAAATGTTGCTTCACTTCTTTTTCTTCCAATTAAAGATTACTGAGAGTCAAACTATACAGGGAAAACCAAAGTGTAAGAATGAGGAAACTGAATCCCAAAGCATTCAAAGTGCCTTGCTAATCTACATGAGTTCAGTTCTCCTGTGCCAGGTAAATTATATCCCAGCATACTCTGGGAATTTACAGAGCTCAATCCCAATGTAAAACCTTTGAAGAATCATAGAGAATGGAAGAGGACGATAAGTAAAACACTCTAATAATCAACAATGGAAAGTAGGTAGATGCTAAAAACCATAAACAGTTATGCTTGATGTCAATTCTAAGCAAAATTCTTAAAAAAAAACACACGTTTTTATTAATTTTCTGAGGGGGGGAGGGAGGGAGGGAGGGAGGGGCAGGCAGTGAGAGAAACATGGTGTGAGAAACAATGATCAGCTACCTACTGTACGCAACCTAACTGGTTTATAGGTTGACACTCAACCACTGAACCACTCTGGCCAGGCAGTCCTTTCCAATTTTAAACTCAAAGCTTATCACTTAGGTGCTATAGCTTTAGGGTAATCAAGACTAAAATTTATGGTGCAAGTGCTTAAGTCTATTTTTATAAAGACCACTGAATTTCTGTAGTTTTAAAGAGCCAGATCCTATATCTAGTTTGTCACCTTTAAGCTATGGACAGATACTCTTTCCTTTTGGGCTTGGTGTTCCTTTATCTCTTACTTGAGGTTATCTGAAAAAACAAACTAACTAACTAACTAACTAACTAACTAACTAACTAACTAACTAACTAACTAACTGTAAGCCTTCTGAGAATAGGGAGGAAGGAGTCGGAGACTAAACCTAACATTTGACATCTGGTTCATAGTCAACAACTAGGAACTCAAAGACCTACCTCCTAAAGTATACAAATAAAATTGAGTGATCTCACACTTAACATTTCCATCTCCTGACTTCTCATTATACTGGTTGAAAAGAATATACCAAAACAATTGGACAACACACAGAAAAATGAACTAACAAGGTCTTCTTTATTTTTCTGTTAGTAAGAAGAGTAATTTTTTAAGGTTCTGAGGAAGAAAGGTGGCTAGCTCTGAAGGAGCTTCTTATCAGGTTGCAAAAATTTTAAAAGACTCCAAAAGAGGTAAAAAGGAGGGACTATAGGAGGAGGGAATACAGTGAGTCAGCTAGAATAAATCTGATGACTCGGGAAACATTTTTCTTATAGGAAGGTGACTAAAAGAGCTTAACAGAGAATTACCCTGTGGCCCCATTTTGTTTATAATCCCTTCTTTTCACCTTTGCCCTCAGGAAGATATAAAAATAACATGAGCTTAAGCAGCACCCCAAGGAACTGAATCAAGCACAGTAAAGAACAGCTTGCCTGTACAAAGAAGGTGCTGAGATTCTAAGGCCCTTGAGGTGAACAGGATATGAGCAGATAACTTAGCCTTAGCCAGTCATTAAAGTAAGCAGGTAATTAAAGGGTTTTGCTTTCTAAAGGCCAGCAAGCTGAAATAGGAAGCTCTAGTGTCAAACTAAGACCAACACAAAAATGCTAAATCTAAATTAGGAATCAGAAGGGTTCTGGTGCTCAGAAAACCCTGGCACGAAGATTTCCCCCCTACGTAGGCCAGGCAGATAAACAACAACAACAACAACAACAACAACAACAACAACAACAAAAACCCCAAAACCAAACCAAACCCCACAAAAAAATAAAAACAGTTCAAATAAAACAAAATACTATTTTATTTTACTTTTTCCCATTGATTTTTTAGAGAAAGTAGAATGGAGAGGGAGAGATAGAGAAATATCGATGCGAAAGACACATTGATTGGTTGCCTCCACTGGGAACCTGCAACCAAGGTATGTGCCCTTAACCAGAATTGAACTTGGGACCCTTCAGTCTGCAGGCCGACACTCTATCCAAACTGCCTAGGGTGATACTATTTTATTTTTTAAATCTTGCTCTGAGTAACAGTTCTTAAAATTTGGAATGGAGTATTATTTATTGGAATGGAAATGCATATATTAATTTTATTAATTAGAATCGCAAGTTTTCTAGACTATATGCTAAGGGAAGAAACCACCCATAGAAGGTGGGGAGTCAAGCAGCACCTACAAGCTAATAACAGTGTTCAAAGAAATTAGATCTGAGAGAAAAATCATCTGCTGGCCCTTCAAACTCAAAATCATTTGTGACAGTACAACACCCATCCTCATAGCCCTACTAAGGTGGGGTTCTACCAATAGTGACAATCCCAACTGAACCTGAAGAGTCTAGAAAGAGTGGGGATAATAAGTGCTAGGCAATCATAAATGAGTCTTATTTTCCTAGAACAACCTAAAATGGCATGTTTTACCTGGGCAATCAAAAAAATAGGAATCATGCCCTGGCTAGGTTGCTCATTTGGTTGGAGTGTCGTCCCAATGTGTCAGGGTTGTGGGTTTGATTCTGGGTCAGGGCACATACAGGAATCAACCCATGAATGCATAGATAGGTGAAACAATAAATTGATGTGTCTTGAGTGGTGAGGGAGAGGTCAATGGGAGAAACAGGAGACTCCTGTAATACTTTAAACCATAAAGAACTTAAATTAAAAAAAACTGATGTTTATCTCTCTCCCTCAAAAAAAATCATTAAAAAAAAAAGGAATCTGCCTGGCTGGTGAGCTCAGTAGTGGAGCATTTACCTATGAACCAGGGTCTTAGTCCCCAGTGGGTGTACAGGAGGCAGGCAATCAATGATTCTCTCTCATCATTGATGTTTCTCTCTCGCTTTCCCTCTCCCTTCCTCTCTGGGGCCAGTAAAAATATATCCCATATAATAAAGAGGGAATATGAAAATTGACCATCACTCCACCACAAAGATAGTGGTGCCCAGTGGAGGCGGGGGGGGGGGGGTGTTCGTAACACAAGATGGTTGCACCCACAGGGGAGGCCAAGTTCCCCCAATGAGCCTTAACAAGAAATCAGCAGAGACCTGAGGCTGTGCCCCCAACCCCTGGCCCATGGGGCTTGACACAGGAAATTAGGCCATGCCCCCTATCATGGCGCCAGGCCAGGGGACCGAAGGCCACGCCCAGTGCCCAGCAGGGCTTGATGGAGGACCTCAAAGTGCACCCCTGCCCTGGTGCTGGGCCAAGGAACCTCACACTGCCCTCCCCAGCCCCAGGCCAGGAGACCTCAGAACGCACCCCACTCCTGGTGGGGCTTGATGGGGGACCTCAAGATGTGCCCCCCATCCCAATGCTGGGCTGGGGGACCTCAGACTGCTCCCCTCGCCCCGGGCTGGGGGACCTGAAGCTGCACCCCCCTCCCGGTGGGGACTGACGAAGGACCTCAGGCTGTGCCCACCACCCTGGCTCCAGGCCAGGAGGCTTGAGGCTGCGCCCCCCGCTTGGTGGGCTTGATAAGGGTGGGACTGGCAAGGATTGGATCTAGCCAAATGGGATAGGGGGGTGGCCAGGTCTGGGTCTCTCACAATTTTGAGGCGCACGTAGGTGGGCGGCGACTTGACTCTAGGTACCATGATGCGACCCAGACTCTGACAGAAGGAATATTTTCATATACATTTTACTAATTTTCCTTTATCTCTGACCCTTCTCTTTTAGAGAACAGGGAAATAGCAATATTAAAATATTTCCTCTAATTAGTTCCCTTTTAATGTGCACAAATTTCATGATGGGGTCATTAGTTTAAAAACAATAATAATAAAATTTAAAAATTCTAATAAAAATTGCACAGAGCCCTAACCAGTTTGACTCAGTGGACAGAGCATCAGCCTGTGGACTCAAGGGTCCCAGGTTCGATTCTGGTCAAGGGCATGTACCTTGGTTGCAGGCACATCCCCAGTAGGGAGTGTGCAGGAGGCAGCTGAATCGATGTTTCTCTCTCATTAATGTTTCTAACTCTGTCTTTCTTCTTTCCTCTCTGTAGAAAATAAAATATATTTTTAAAAATTGCAACAGAAATAGACAACTCAATATATGACTGTCTTTAGAAGTCAGTACTAATGCAATCATACTAAATCACACTGTAATTTACTTTTAAAAGTAAACAATAAAGTTGTTGAGTTAAAAGCCAATATTACAAAAGCTAATGTGCTAATATGACTTTATAAGTTATGTAAAAACATCCAATACTGTACTAATTTTTAAAAGTAAATGCTAATAACTTTATACAGGCCACCCTATGTTAAAATTAGAGCTCTAAAGAACCTGTCACACCCATTTCTTAAAGCATTTAAATAAACCAATTCTATTATTCTTTACTTTTCTTATTCTGAGTTTATTGCTCAGCATGAAAGATAGGCAGAGAAATAAAAATCAAACCAAATCATTTATTTTGTTTTTGAAATTAAAGTTTCTTTTACTGTTATCTGGTGCAAAGTTTGATGGGAAAGGTAGTTTTAAACTAATTACTGAATTGAATAATAGAAAATACGAATGTTTCAGTAAGATGTAATATTAAGCACTTTACTGTATAAATTCCATTTATGTGCTTCATGTATTTGAATTTCTACTTCTGCATTCTTTAATGAAATATGTATTAAAGATTTGATGATATATTTTAAATGTTTTTATTTCAGAGAGAGAAACATTGATGAGAGAGAAGCATCAACCAGCTGCATCCTGCCCATCCCCCCACCACTGAGAATTGAGCCTGCAACCTGGGCATGGGGCTTGATGGGGAATCGAACCAGAGACCTCCTGGTATATGGGAAGACATTCAACTGAACCACACTGGCCAGGCATATTTGATAAACAGTTTAGAAAAACCTCAAATTACCTAGAATGCCTACATACATAAAACATTCTGTAGGCCAAATTTATTGTTTATTATAAAAAAAGATTACTTAATCTTATTTACATGTTAAAGAGTAATTACTGATGTAATTTTTCTAACAATGCATTTTCCCTATTAATCTGACAGCCAATAGAGGTTTGATTAGGTAGAAAATATTAATAATTACCACATGCATTCATTGTGGCTGCTAGAAAATTCTATTGAGGGGAAGAAAAAAGAGAAACATTGTGTTTCCAATTAGTGGCTTATAGCCAAAATATGATTCAGAGTTATATAAAAAAAAAACAAAAATCTCCCCCCAAAAACTGAAACACCAAATGCTATGGCCTAAGTAAACAACTGACAACAATCTATAAAACAAGTACAGAAAAAAATCTGTGATCAAGACTTTTTGATGAGGCACAGAAGCCCAAATCAGCAGCTTACCTCTTGAACGATTTTCCCTTAGGGAAAATCAGTTAGCAGTGTCTGGGATTTCAGCTTTCAGTAGCAAGGTTATTTTCTGACCTAGCTACTACCATAAATAACATAATGAATTCTCTTAAAGCTTACAAAGAAGAGCATAAGAATATTGCTTTCGTTATTTTAAACAGTAAATTATATATTCCTAAATGGCAGAATAGTTAGCCTCATCATTCCAATAATTCACATGTAAAATACAGCACCATAAATGTTTACAGTTTACAAAAGGAAAGTAGAAAAGAACCTAATGTTTTACCATCTCCATTTAAAACCATAATTAGTGAAGTTCTACTTTTGCTGGCTGTTCCTTATCCATTTTGAGCTAACTTTCCTTATTCGTAAAATTAGGAAAATTGTTCTACCTATGTCACAAAAATTGTCCTTCAGAACAGAACTAGAGGATGACCAGAGGAGGTAATGTGAGCAAAATTACTTTGGAAACAAAAGCCCAACTTTATTTGACAGTACGGCATTATCATTCTTTACATGTAACAACATGTAGGACTATAATATCTTTCTTACTGTGAACACATTTATCACTGGGGGAAAAAGTTGGTAACAAGGAATTGATATGACTGCAGGATAATTGGCAACAGGTTTCACTGTTGTTGTTTTTTAAATAAATTTATTGGGGATGAAATTGATTAATGCAAGGCTTAACTGTTAACATTTAATATTTGCTGAATACTTTGCTGTTCCAAAGTTACAAAGGTCCCAAAATATAAATGCAAACTACTGTCCTTGCCTCAGCCCCTATTTCCTCCCTCTTCACTTTGATAGGAACTGGTGGTGCCATAGAACAGGGATGGGGAATGTTTAGCCTGTGGGTTATATAAGGCCCATGAAATTATTTGCCCCTGCCAAGGCATTAGGGGAGAGTTAATTAAATGTTTGACCAAATATAGAAGGCTAATTTTAAGTTGACAACTTTGTATGGCCTGAGAATGATGTTATAAATATTCAAATGGCTCTTTTCAGAACAAGGGTTCCCCACCCCTGCCATAGAGCCTGCTTGCCTATGCACCATTTCTATTGCCATTTAAATCTTTGTTCTGCCACTGAAACCCTTTGTCACTATTATACATCAACTGTGGACATCTCTATATTGGGAAATAAGGCAAAGGTTAAAAGCCAACATTCAAAAGGTATGTCCTGGGACAAACAGGGATAGTAAAGTTCACTTACAGGAAAAAAGACTGATCTCAGTCATTAGCCTTAATTCCAAAAGCCACTCCAATAAAGATAAAACACCAATTCCAAATACTGACAAACCTACTCACTTTCACTTACAAAGGCACTAGTTTTATCAAGCTACCTATTAATTCTGCTTACCTATCTTCCACTAACCCAATAACCTACCTCTATCTGTGATGCTAACCAATCCCACATATTAATGCATGCACTATATCCAATGTAATGTATATTTCCCTTACTCTCCCAAAGACCCACACATTATATTTATTGATTGATTGGTTGGTTGATTTAAAAACATGTTTTTATTGATTTCAGAGAGAGGAAGGGTGAGAGATAGAAACATCAATGATGAGAGAGAATCATCAATCAACTGCCTACTACACGCCGCCTACCGGAGATGGAGCTTGCAACCTGGCATGTGTCTTGCTTGACCAGGAATCGAACCATGACCTCTGGGTTCATAGGTTGCTGCTCAACCATTGGGCAACACTGGCCAGGCCTATTCATTATATTCAATCTAGGGATGGGGAATATCCAGACCACAGGCAGTATAAGGCCTGTGAAATCATTTAGTCTGGCCCTCCCAAGGCATTAGGAGTTAATTAAATGTTTGATCAAATACAGCAGGCTAATTTTTAAGTTGATAATTTTGTATGGCCTGTGAAGTTATAAATATCCAAATGGCCCTTGGGAGAAAAAAGGCTTCCTGCTCCTGATTTAAATCATCACTGTTACTTCTCAAATGTAAAGGACAATAAGTTATGTTAGAAAATATACTAATGACATTGATTAGATAGGAAGGAGAAAGCTGGAGGTGAATGGGGTGGAAATGGGGCTGGGGGAAACATTCAAACCATCTGCTATATCAATTTGACATGGGTAGATAAGCATATTTTAAAATAGAGCTTTTAAAAACACATCCAAATTGTTAATCTACCGCTAATAACCAGAAAGATGATTCCCTCAGTCTTTCAATTTAAATATTTTCAGAAAAAATTAAAAGAGGACTATGGATATTAAGTCATCCATCCCTAGTGTTTCCAATTCAAAAGCAAAGACAGAAAGAGCACTTCCACCCTTTCTCTTTGCCTACTTAGTAACCAGAATGTCTGCTTCTGAGAAAGTGAGTTTGAATAAAGCTCTACATTCTATTTATTGGTTCTCTAGAAAGCTTGACCTGTGGTTCATAAGAATGTCTGTGGTTCAATGTGTTGGTACTAGAATAATCTATTACGATTAGTAGTGGTCAAGTAGGTCTTATGCAGGTATGGCTTGCACTGTTACAGATGCCTACTGGAAAATAAAGTTTTTTGTTAGAAGTTACCAAAAATGTTATGCTTCACTCTTGGCCTTTCTTTTCTTCAAAAATTTTATTGCCCCCACCCCCAACCCTTGCTTCCTCTTAAACATTTTAAGGATTAGGGCCCTGTGGAAAAAGTAAATTTTTTCTGCTTTTAAGACTATTTGTGCAATTAAAATAAAATTCTCATTGGGGCATTATCAGAATTTAACCACTGTCTTGAATAGGATACACTAGTCTTACAATGAAATAATTCAAATCACAATTTCAATACAAATTCAAGAAAGGAATTTAATTTAATCATTTATGAAGTTACAAGCTTAACACATAATCTTCTAATTCAGAAATATAAACAGTTTTTGAAAAGCACAATGTCTTAAGGCTAAATTTCTGATTTAGAAAACATTACTTATTGTTATGTAAGAATATGGGTAATGAAATCTACTAAATTATTAACAGATTAACCATCTCCAATTCAGTTAAACCAAGAGATTAATTGTGCATATTTACAAGTTATTACTACAATATATAATATTAACAAGCATGAGCACCCAAAACAAACACTAACAAAAACCCTGATATATAAACTAATATATCTTATTTCTTCAATAGCCTTAGTTTTAGGAAGACAACTAAACACTTATAATTTAAAATTAATTTAATTATATGAATTCTGAGGTTTTGATAAAAATATATATTTGTTAATTCAATAGAAAGACTTATAATAAAGACCTATATAACTATTCAGTCTTTATTTTTCTTTTCCTAAACAGGCTGCAAAAGAAAGATAACCTTTCCTATTAAATTTCTAAACAGTTTTCCCAAATTTGAATGAATAAATCTAAAGGCCAAACATTCTTTCTATAACTTAACAGAAATAATTTTTGTTAGAAGCCATATTTATTAGGTAGTTGCTGATGAATCAAGGTGCTTTTTAAGTCACCTCAGGTAGTTAGTGATGATGTGGAGTCTAAATCACATCTGCACATATTTTCTTAAATGGTCTTTCTTTGATCTTTACATTTATTCTTCTTGATATTACAAAGGGGCAGCCATTGAATCCGAGACAATGACTAAGTATGGAATTGGGCAAATTAGTATGAGGAAATTGTTGCCTAAATGTGTCCTTGTTAAATTCTGTATATTTAAAATGTTTGGAGACAAAAAGGTTTGTGGACCTAAAACCAACTGACTCTGATGGAATGCCAAACTGTAAATTGCCAGACAGCTGCAGCTGGAAATAAAATGCTAAGACCTGAAGAGCTGCGGCAGAACCTGATTATATGGAATCCTCATATCTAAGAGAAGGCAAAAGAGCTAGAAGAATAACTGATAGGCTGGTAGCTATAGCAACCAAGATAAATTTGTATACTGACTGGGGAAAAACATTAGGGATGCCATCAGGTATGAGGCCCACATTATATTGTATGTGCTTTTTCCTCAATTTTGAATCACGAAATAATAGACTAACACAGACTGTTCAATTTGAAATAAGAAAATGAATAGGGCTCTGCTCTGAAGAGTAAGGAAAGCACCAAATTAAAGGTTTAGCTGGTTAGCAGAATAACATCCGACATCTAAAGGGGAACAGACCTTATGAAAGTTGGTAGAAATTAGCTTAGCTCTGGGTAGAAAATAGAAATGTAAGTTAATTATCAATTCTAGTTCAACATCAGAAAGACATCATAAAGCATCTGCAGTTTTTATTACTTTAAATTTTGTTTCAAGTATTTCTTTAGGCTATTATTAATCTCTTATGGAAAGGTTTATTTAATTCACTATGTAGCTACATATCTAAAATAGTACTAAATGGTGTGATTTGCCATATCTCAGTTATCCATGCCTTAGGGAGCAGCCTTATAACCTGCTCTCTAAAGTCTGTAGGGCTACCTTCACCACTTTCACCTCCATCCATCACTACCACCGTCATGATCACACACTTCCTCCACCTATGCTACCCTAGGAAGTAATTACTAGAATTGCAGGCAGAGAATGAGAAAAAAAAGGCCTCATCAAGGGACTTACTTCCCTGGCAAATTCACCTGACTTTGTCCAAGTTAAAACAATGAACCCAAGAGAACACACAGAGTTCTGTGTAATGTATATGTTACAAAATAAGTCTCAAATACCAACAACTGGAAATTATTTTCTGTTCCGTAGGATCACCAGTGTACTGTTGATATCCTAGATCTATCTAGGTTTTTAACATTTTAAAAATCAAATTTTATCTATCCTACTTTATGCAGTAGATTATCACAAGAACAGAATAAAGTTTTCAGTGTATAGAAGTTTGTATAGATTCAAAGTGAGCTCCCCAACTACAGATATACTACCATTGTCCTATCTCTATCAGTGACCATTTGACAACTGGAGGCCACTAAATTTAGAACTTGCATTTACTAATTAATATGTAGGTTTTAGGTATTAGTACCTTGTGGCATTCTACATTCTGTACCACCTAGCACTGGTCATTCTATTTAAAACACTTATTTAAATGTTTCTTTTATGAAGTAAAAGGAGGCTTTCCTTGACTTATTTATGATTGCACCAATTTAATAAATATAAATTTATCATCTTTATTTCTAAAAACCACAATTGTATTTATAAAACATTAAAACTTACATGAAAAAAAATATATGTAGGTTTTCTCTTGCTTCAATATGATGTTACCTGGGTGTAATAAAATAGCATTTACAAATATATTCATATCAATCCTCATAGCCAACAGCAATAAAATATAATCTATGATTAAATATCAACTCATGAACAGCCATTTAAAAATATATTTTTTATATATTTCAGAGAAGGAGAGAGATAGAAACAACAATGATGAGAATCATCGATGGGCTGCCTCCTGCACGCCCCTACTGGGGATCAAGCCTGCAAACCAAGCATATGCCCTTGACTGGAATGGAACCTTCCACCCCTTCAGTCTGCAAGCCAACACTGAGCCAAGCATGCTAGGGCTGAACAGCCATTTTTTAAAGGAATCTTTCCACAAATAACCCTTATCCACAAATAATTTTTATTAAAACTTGCATCAATTTTCAATTCAGAGAGAAATGTTTATGATGCCCACATAAAGTGAGAAGCTGTTTTCACCAAAGGAAGCTCTGCAACTTTTTGGTGTGGTTTTTTTTTAGGATAAATTCTTCAGGACAGTGTGATCTCAGTTCTTAGAGTTTGAAAATCAAGATTTCATTGATACTCCAATCTACAAAGATAGACTGCAGTTGACACAAACTAGATTGCTAAAAATAAAATGAAATAAGTAACCATCACTGTTTCTAGATCAGCTATTCTGTAATCTTTGTTCATCCTGACCTGGAGAACATTAGTGGACAAAATTCAAGATCCTAGAACAATCTCTTCTGACAGCAAGGTATGAAAAAACAGAATCTCAGTAGATGAGAGTAAACAATCTTAAGAGCCCTGCTAATAGGGTAAATGCCAAAAACCTACAGCAGGAATACCCAGCAAGCAATACCTTCCCTCCTTCCACAGACAAGGCAACATGGAATAAATGAGCAACCAGGAGACTGGAGTTCTAGTTCCCAGTCTGCCACTAATCAGCAATGTGTCACTTCCCTTCTCTGAGCCTAGATTTCTTCCAGTTAAATGGGAGGCCTGGATTAAATGATCTACCAGTCTCCCTACTCTAAAAATGTTACCATTCTATCCTTCCTTCCAACACCTCAAAATATTTTGGTTGCCATGAAAAAAGAATTCTAAATAAATGATCTCACTCATTTATGGAAAACAAAGAACATTATATCCTGATGAACAAAAAGATGGACACAGAGGCAGTAAAGCACCAAACAGACTGTCAAATTACAGCGGGAAGGCTGGGGAGTGTTGGGGAGGGGGGAAAAGAGATCAACCAAAGGATTTGTATGCATGCATATAAGCACAACGGATGGAAATAAAACACTGAGGGATGGGTGGGATGAGGGCATGTGACAGGAGGTAGGAGAGGCTGGGGAAAGTATATGGGGAAAAAAAGAAGATATATGAACTAATATATGTAATACTTTAAACAATAAAATAAAATTAAAAAATAAGAATGCTCAAAATGTCACATTTATTTTTATAACAGGATGTTCTCAATGCCAGCCTTTAGTGTGTGTGTGTGTGTGTATGTATGTATATGTGTGTGTGTGTGTGTGTGTGTATATTCCACAAATTAGCAGGAACAGTCAACTCATATAGAATTTACCTAGTAAATCTTTAATTTGAAATCTACAGGTTTTGCATCATGTCCCAATACCATCAAGTTTGTTAAAAACTAAAATAAAATCATAGAAAGGTTTTCTAAGAACAAAAGTTTACCAATAAAAGCACATTATTAAACCTCAATATGACAGACTTTTAAAATTGGAAGGGTTCTCAGAATCTCCTCAATTTAAAGATGAGGAAATGAAATGACTCACAGTCCAGGGCTTTTTTTCTACTATATCACACTTCCTCCTCCCCTTCCTGCTTTATCAAAAGACAGCCTGGTAGCAGGAAAAAAACGATAGACTGAAACTAATCTGATTACAGTCCTAATTCTGCTACTGATTTGCTGTGGCACCTTGGACAAGTCATTTTCCCTTAACTAAAATAGATCCAAAGACAGAGAAACATCAATCAGACCATTAAATCTCAGTGGGCTTTGGTTTTCATATATTTTATATGGGGTTTAACTACATGTCCCTTTTAGCTGTAGCAAACCATGATCTTATAAAATTCCTATCTGACAAAACAAAATACACATTCCTAAATGAGAAAGTGGAAACTTTTAGCCAAAAAAACTGAAAAGTTTGGGTTGCTGGTTTTAAATAGATGCATCAGTTCAATTCAGCAAGTTGGTCCTAAAGCATTTTACTTCATAATTCTATCCAACTCGTGTACGCACGTGCATGCATCATGAGGCTACTATGATGCATTAGAAAAAAATACTAAAATAGGAGTCCAAAGAATTGGTTTCAAATTCCAGCTCTGTCACAAGTGTTGCCTCCTAGGCCAATTCATTAACCTCTGAGCGTAAGCTTCCTCATATATAAAAATGGAGATAAGAATAAGAAAACATCACCTAAAGTATCAACCAAAATAAATCATTATAAATGTGGTATATATTACAAAGCTGATCAAGTGGAGATGATCTGCCACTGTGGAAAAGTAGATTGCATTGGAATAAAAAGTCTCCCTATTTAAAAATGGGCTGATTTTAACTTATTAAATTTTCTTTCAAAGAGTAGAATAGAGCTGAAAATACTATTGGAGGAGAATAAAAAAAACCAATATTAGGAAATGGATTATGTATTTGTATTCCCCTAATTAACAAAAATGAAATAACTCCCAACTGCCTATTCAGTTTACTACAAATTTGGTGAAATGGTCTGTACTCTAGAACATACAATAGCAAGAAGTATTTATTTTTTATTTTTTTTAAATCCTGACCTGAGGATATGTTTTTCTTAATTTAGAGAGACAGGAAGGTAGAGGAAGAAACATCAATGTGAGAGAGAAACAATGATCGGTTGCCTCGAATATGCACACCAGGACAGAGAATTGAACCCCCAACCTGCTTATGTGCCCTGACCAGGAATCAAACCTCTGACCTTTCGGTGTATAGGGCAATGCTCAAACAACAAGCTACACTGGACAGGGTGCAAGAAACATTTTTGTAAGTGCCCAAACTCAGTCTGTTAACCTCTTGAAGTTTGTATGGTGTACTACTTTGGTTCACATTAGAGGACATAAGATACTCTGATGACCAGGTATCTAGTGACCGCATCTGTTTTTACAGATCAAGATTTTTCACTGCATTTCTAGGTCTCCTCACAGTACCTTATGCAAATGACAAAACTTGTCACAAAGGATAGAGGATATGTTAATTATGCCAACCTCTGCTATCCTGGCAGTACTGTTAGTTCTTTTCAGATGCAGTTCTCCAGGTGAGTCTAACTCTCTTCCAAATCCCCAGACTGTTACAGGATGAAGCCACAAAACTGAGACTGACATAACAGTTTTACCCACAGGACTCAGCAGGCTAAACATTTGGGCGGGTTAGTTAAAATTAGAACACTGGGTCCCAAGAGAGATGTTTTTACTTTTCACCTAGTATCAAAGGATCAAAGAGTTTGAGAAGCTATATTGTCCCAAGAGGAAAGAAATGACTCTATCAATTCTATCAAAATGACTCACCGATTTAGACAAGTAAAATAGCTCCAAGTTCTGCATACTTCCTCCCAAAGTAAGCACTGTATGAAGTTAATTTTGCTATTTCCAAGAAAGGAAGGAGAAGGGAATAAACATTTGAGTTCTTTCGCTATGCCAGCTGCTGGATTTGGCAGTTTACTCAGGTGCCAAAATGACTGTCCTTCGAAATTAAATGTCTTGTTCATTAGAAAAAGAACCACTATTCACACAGTTCTAAATTGATTAAAATCCTACACATCAATTGTTATTTTCCTCCCCATTCCACACAAACTTAAGTACTAAAGAGTTAGATTTCATTTAAACTGAACTCAAAGTTCATTACTTTGAGGAGGAAACCACAAAAATAAAATTTAATTTCAAGGGGATCCAATGTATTTGGAAACCCAAATGTATTTTCTATCCTCTACCATTTAGCTATTAATTTGTTTCAGGTACTGAATTTGAAGGAGATTCAGTGAAATGGCAAGATTGGCCATCGGTAGTGATATGAAGAAGATTGATGGAAACACACACATCAGGATTTATCTATGTACATTCTTTGACTTTATTGCTGTAATTTTTTGGTAATACATTATATGTTAGGTTTTCAAACGACTTCTAGAATGTAAGGATAACTTTGCTTGCATCAAACAAGGTCTTTCTTTCTTCCAAGGAGTAAGTTTGAAAATTGATGGCAGTTGACCATATTTAGTGCCTTACAATTATATACAAATTTTACCAATTCTCAAGTTTTTACACCATGAACATATACATTTTACTGCCTCTAGTCCCACACAAGTCCATAGAAGAGTCTGGCAAAATCTTTATAAATATTATTCCAACTTCGAATAGTGGAGGAGTGGGTAAATAAAAAGTCCTAGTCAAGGGAAGCATTCCAACTACTGTACTTCCTACTCAGAATCTCCCGTATTAATCACCACTAACACATCTTGCAGAATTAGATAAAAAGCACAAAGCTGTGGCTCTCCTCCAACCACCAGATTACTCAGCACTTGTTTGTCCGCTGTGTGCGGCTACCTTTTAAACTGTATTCTCCCTAATGGTAAAGGACATTCAATTTCCTTAGCCTCACGGTAAGGTGATATTTTAATAACACACTGTTGATCTAGAGTACACCAGCTAGAGGACTTTCCTAAGTAAACACCCAACCCTTTTCGCCACTCCTTTTCTCTCCGTGCAAGGAAAAGAGGATGGTAAATCAGGAGAGTTACAGCTACCTCTAAAATAGGTAAGTTAGCGGCAGAAGAAAGGGGGAAAGGGGAAATGTAATTTCTCTTGTTACTACTCCTTTAATCTATGGAAATTCAAGGCCAAACCGATGTTTCAAAGGTACGCTCTGAACCCCACAAACACAAATCCCCGGCTGTTCGGCTTTCAGGCGCGTCAGCTGTCCCACCTAGCAGAAAACTGGGCAAGATGAGAAAGGGGTTCTCTTGGAGCCCCAGAGGGCTCTCACCAGGGAAAGGAAGGGGTTTGCCCGAGGTGGACGATACCCCATCCCAGACAGGAGCAGCGGTGGTGGACACAGCGGGACCAGCGAGGGGTGAAGGGGGACAGCACAGGGAAAGCCGGGTGACCGTGACGCTCGGCTTCTGGGCCATAGCTACTTACCCTACAAGGTAGCCACCCCCTTGGTGCACATCTTCTGGGGCATCAAAGAATTCTTCGGTGTCGCTTTCCGACGCCATTTATAGGACACACCCGCGGGTGAGGGGGCCGACGCCGCCTAGGAGGGTGACTCTCGTCTCCTCCTGGTCGTCCTCCACCCCGGCAAGACCGTGGGAGGTGAGTCCCGCGTGATGAGTGAACGGACGTCCTGAAGTGAGGAGCCGGTTAGGAGCAGGGGGGCGCCGTCAGCTGCGGGGCTTCGGGAATGACCGGCAAAGCGGCCGTCTGAAGAGATGAGACGGCGTTGGGTCCTGGGACTGTTGCAGCCGCCGCTGCCCGCAATAGGTAAATAACTAGAGCGAGAGAAGGGGCGGTGGCTCTCGTCAAAGGGGGAGGGCGGGCGAGCGGACCACAGCAGCTCCAGTTTCTCCCGCAGCAGCAATTACAGCAGCTGTGAGAGATAGTTGTCCGCAAAATACGGACGCGCACCTATCCTCGCGAGATTTCGGGCGGGGACCGGTAAAGCGTGGGCGGGGCGAAGAGGGGGCGGGGCGGTTCCAAAGGGGCAGTGCTCGGATTTCTTGGGCTCCAGAAGCCTATCGAAACGGCGCAAGCGCGTTGAGGGCGTTCAGTGAGGGCCGGAAGTAGCCTAGAAGGGTGGGGCAGAGCTCCTAAAGGAGGAGTCAAAAGCTGCGCTGGAGCGGCGTGGTACCCCGGCTCTGAGGGAGCGCAACCCGATGTAGGTGGTGGTCTTGCGAAGCTTTTACCCACTAACTCTACAGTTCCTGAATGAGACATTTTTAGAGGGGTGATTTTGAGTCTGCTTTTTTTTTTCTTAAGAGGAAAGGGAAACGTTGGTATTGTGGCTTGCATTTACATAGTCTTAATTTATCCAAACCCTGAGTAGCCCACCTTAGGCAGGTCCTCCACCTCTAGCGTTACTAGAATAGCATGCCCTATTTTCTACAAGATCTCTAATTGAGATTCCCTAGATATGGTCCTGTGGGTCACAAGGTGGGGTACATGAGAAATATGGGAATTGTATCAGTTCCATGGATTTGTTGTTGGAACTGAGCCAGTTAAGGCCTCTGGTTATTTTTTCCTCTATAAATACCCCTTGCTGCCCACACCTAATGTAAGGGAAATTCTTATATACTGTCCAAAATGTGCATCAGTCAAATGGTAAATGCTATATACAAGGCTAGGAGCAGGTAACTACATTCTGATTCTCAACTGCCCAATGTCAAGTGGTGAAAATAAGTACTTTATAAAAGACTAATATGTTCTTTCTTAAACAACAATATTGACAAAGTGATTACATTAACTTTCTATTGATTGTAAAGTACATTTATTTTTATTTTTCCCAGTGACATGGCAGGAGAGCTCTCTGAGCTGTTTGGGCAGCTCAAGTATTGCTAAGGATAGCTACAGAAAAGAATGGCTTGGTATAGGGGCATGGCCACAGAAAGGCTGAAATAGAACTGTAGACTCCTCTTTGTAAAGCAACCAGGAAAAGATTTGGCATTGTCTGGCAGACTTGTGTAAAACCAAATGCCAGGTACTGTATACTTTAACACCCCAGGGAGTTCAGGGAAAACACTGAATATTTAAATATAGTAATATTTCTTGCATCAAACCATACAATTATTCATACTGGGTAAATAAATACCAGTAAATAGCCTCATTCAGTTTAGGTCAGATACTGCCAAATAAGTGTAGGTTAGATGAATTTGACTATCAAGTTATTAAAAAATACAAAATAAAATTTTTTGGTTTCCAGAGCTTTTTGTATTTCAGAATTGTAGGAAAGGGAGTTGTAAACCATTTTAAGAATATGACTTTGGTCACAATCCAGTAATTGTTAGTTTTTTTAAAACATGTTAATTTCCCAGGTACAAGAATATCTCAAAGTACTAACTTACTTGTTGCTCACTAGAAAAGATGATTTTTTATGCATTATGGAGAGATATAAGTAAATTACCTACCTGAATTTATTATATTCCTAGCTATCTAATTAAGTAAATTTTTATTTGCTTTAAAATTAAAGTTTGTTACCATGTACTATTCTAGGTGCTGAGGATAATTCAACGATGAAGAAGACAACTTAATTCTTGTCTCTAGCTGCTCACAATCTAGGAATGAAGACAAATATGGAGTCCTAATTTGGTGCTTTTTTCTCTATACCATAACACCTCTCTTGGACTCTTAAAGTACCTTAAGCATTATGGTTAGAAAAAATTCAAAATAGAATAGGAATAGTAAGCTGATTATTTTTAAAGCTATTAAAGTTGTTTATTAAGTGTTTTTTTCCAGTGGTATGAGATAGTTTTTCTGGGAACATTAAAACCTATACGTACCACCTATCATCCTTTTAAAAAATTAAATTTATTAGGGTAACAGTGGTTAATAACATATGATTACCATCTTTTTAAAAAAGGGGTGAAAAGATGTGTTTGTTTTGCCTGTGAAATCTGTTCTTGAGTTTTAAAGCAGCAGGTTTTAGCTTTAGTCCAACGCAGTGGTTTTGAAGCTTTTTTCCGTTTTAAAAATGAAACCCTTTAATCAAACTTATTTCATGCAAAAGTCTATATGTCATAAAAGTAAAAACTTCTCTAGTTGAAGCAGTGATAGTTCAGATCACTACCTGCTTGGCTATCTCTAAGCCTCCATTAATAAAAAAGAAAGTGAAAACTGTTGGTCCAAAGCAGAGGCTGGCAAATTATGGTACACTGGACAAATCTTTCATGCTATTTTTGTAAATAAAGTTTTATTGGATTACAGCAAGGCCTATATGTTTATGTGTGCTCCACAAAGCCTAAAATAATTTCTCTCTAGCTCTTTATAGAAAAATTTTGCCAAACCTGGATCCATAGAATAGTATTTTCTAGGGTACCCCAGAACTAAAAGTAATTATTTGAATCAATTTCAAAACAGAATCATACTTACAGATAAAAATGAGAATAAAACCTTATTCACAATGATTTTAAAAACTACACAGGTCTAACACTAAGGTGGGTTTAAGGAAACTTTTTATACTTCCTTATCTGCATAGCATAAACTCTCCTTAGGAGTTCCAAAAGCTGGAGTATGAAACAATTTTGTGGTATGTTTACTCTCTCCTATTGGCAAGAATACAAACTGGTAGTATCCTTGCAGCCAGGTTTGTTCCAGCACATGGGTAATCACTCAGAACATCACTGTAATGCATGTGGGCTTTTAATGTAATGGGTTCGGTGACCTGAAATACAATATTTTTTATGGTCATTTTATTTTATTTTAATTTTTTAAAATAAATATTTATTGTTCAGATTATTACAGTGGTTTTTCTCCTCCACCCAATTCCCACCCCACCCTCTGCCCTTACATGCCCCCCCCCCACTGTCCTCATCCATAAGTGTACGATTTTTGTCCAATCTCTTCCCGCACCTTCCTACATCTCTTTCCCCCTGAGAATTGTCGATCCACTTCCTTTCTATGCCCTTGATTCTATTATATTCACCAGTTTATTCTGTTCATTAGATTTTTTATTCACTTGATTTTTAGATTCACTTGTTGATAGATATATATTTGTTATTCATAGTTTTTATCTTTACCTTTTTATTCTTCTTCCTCTTCTTAAAGAATACCTGTCAGCATTTTATATAATACTGGTTTGGCGGTGATAAACTACTTTAGCTTTTTCTTATCTGTGAGACTCTTTATCTGACCTTCAGTTCTGAATCATAGCTTTGTTGGGTAGAGTAATCTTGGTTGTAGGTTCTTGCTATTCATCACTTTAAATATTTCTTGCCATTCCCTTCTGGCCTGCATAGTTTCTGTTGAGAAATCAGCTGGCAGTCGAATGGATGATCCATTGTAGGTAACTAACTGTTTTTCTCTTGCTGCTTTTAATATTCTCTCTTTGTCTTTTGCTCTTGGCATTTTAATTATGATGTGTCTTGGTGTGATCCTCTTTGGATTCCTTTTGTTCAGGGTTCTCTGTGCTTCCTGGACTTGTAAGTCTTCTTTCACCAGGTGGGGGAAGTTTTCAGTCATTATTTCTTTAAATAGGTTTTCAATATCTTACACTCTCTCTTCTAGCACCTCCATAATTCTGTTGGTACGCTTAAAGTTGTCCCAGAGGCTCCTTACACTATCTTCATATTTTTGGATTCTTTTTTCTTTTTGCTTTTCTGGTTGGGTGTCTTTTGCTTCTTCATATTTCAAATCTTTGACTTGATTCTTGTGACCCTCTAGTCTGCTGTTGGATCTCTGTATGTTATTCTTTATTTCAGTCAATGTATGCTTAATTTCTAGTTGGTCCTTTTTCATATCCTCGAGGGTCCTACTAAATTTATCAGTGGTTTCCTGACGATTCTTGAAAAACCTTATAACTGTGGTTTTGAACTCTACATCCAGTCATTTGCTTTCCTCTATTTCTTTCATTTGTGACCTGTTTCTTTGTCTCCACATTTTGGCTGCTTCCTTGTGTTGATAGGGTGGTATTGAGCACTAGGTGTCTTATAGGGCACAGTGGCTCAGCCTCCCCAGTTACCTGAGGTGGACACTCTTGGTGCACCCCTTTGTGAACTGTGTGTACAGTCTTATTGTAGTTAAGCCTTGATTGCTGTTGGTATTACTGGAAGAAATTGACCTCTAGGCTAACTGGCTGTGAGGATCAGCTATGTCTATGATGGAAGAACTTCTATGCTGGAGATACCCTTAGGGGGCAAGACTTGCTTCAGTGGGTCTTTGGTGCTCACTGAGTCTGCTCCTTGAGTGTGTCCCTATGGATCTGAGGAGTTGTAATCTGGATGGTCCCACTTTGACCACCAGGTACACTGGCCCTTGGATCTCCAAGGAGGTGTAAATTTAGCCTCTGCCTGAGGCCACCCAGCAGGAGTTATGGAGAAATCTGCAGATTCCTCTTCTTTGTTTGGGGTTTGGAGATGCCCAGATGAGGCCCGACTGTGAAATAATGCAAGCTGCGGTGGGGACTTGGACCTTTTTTTGGAAGTTTTGGTGCCCTTGGACCCAGCTTCAGTTTGTTAGGTAGTTTTAGATTGCAAAGGGCCAGGTCATTCATATGCAAAAGCCTCTGCAAACACCTTAGGTGGGGCAGAGCCTCATGGAATCAACAGGATGGAACAAACAGGAATGGCTGACCATCAGCCCTGCCCTAAGAGGCCCCTGGGTCTCAGTGTCCCTTGTAATTGCTGCAAGCACCTCTGAGAGAAAACCGCCCTCAAGTTCCACCTGAAGCCAGACAGTCCATTTTCTCCCCGTATTAGTTTGGGTCCCCAGAGTCTTGCCAGGAATTGGAGTTCAGAGCAGTTGGGAGCTTGCATCTCCCTCCCGATTGAAAAAGACAACCACATTCTCAGATGCCAGCCCTTTCCGCGTGCACCTCCATACCTCTGCACTTTACTTCTGTACCTCCTCTGAGTCTTAGTGTGCTTTTCTCTTTCCTTCTAGATGTAGAATTTCCACTCAGCTAGCCTTCCTGTGGTTTTGGATGATGTCTGTTTTTTCTTTTAGTTGTAGTTTTAAAGAGGTTGTGTGAGGCAGCAATTTCAGGTGTTTACCTATGCTACCATCTTGGTTTATCATCCTGAGATATAATAGTGACATGAAAATATTTAATATTGAAATCTCTGAGAGTTTTTATGCATTTTGAACTATCAAATTCATAAAAAATCATTTTGAAACTGGCCAAAATTTTCCAGGGCTCAGAAAAATGTCTACAATTATCAACCATTCATTATCTGTTTAAAAGGTCAGCTGTGTTAAAGATTATAAGAGTAAATCATTTCTATTTGGTTTTAGAATCTTCATATCTTTTTCAAATAGATCTCTCCTTCATTATGGTTTGTTTATGTTAATATTAAAAGGAAATATTAATTTCTGAGCATGCAAGTACTGAAAGTTAGAGAAATATAGTCTACAAATGTGCTAAGAGACACAGAAAGGCCACCCTGGGATTTAAAATGTGTTACTGTTGTGTGATGGAATATTCATTAGCCATATATTACTGGTTAGGACTCTGGAAGAAAGCCATCTGGAATTATGTTAAATAATAAAAAATGGAAATTTATTCACTTGCATAATCAAATACACACTGATATAACATTTGCCTATTCCTTTTGTAATTATTATATTACAGAACAATTTGAGAATGAGGTAAATTTTACACTTGTTTATGTGTAATTTTGTTTGACAGAAACACTAGGTAAAAACAGAAAATAACACCCAGCTGAATTAAGTCATTTAGGAATACACAAAATATACACGCCCCTCCCCACGTCTATACCTCAAACATCTAGTTACCTCAGTTCTTTCCCCCTGATTTCAGATAACCTTTCTTCCATCACTTTCAAATAACTCACAAGCACAACCCACTCTGATACCCATTTCTACAAGCAACTTTCAGGGTTTATTTCCAAAATAGAGTCCTGTATCTATTGTAGTCTTTATGTATTTCTTAATCATTTAACATGTGTAAGACTCTGCTATCATTTTTATTAGGTTTGTGTCTTTGTATGTGTGTCCCAAAGTTTTTAGATGTATTGTTAGTCCTATTTTCCCCATAAACCCAGTAAGTTTTTTTAATTTTTAAAATACTGATCTGAGGATTTTTTCCATTGGTTTTTAGAGAGATTGGAAGAGAAAGGGAAAGACAGAGAGAAACATTGATGTGAGAGAAACACATCGATTGGTTGCCTCCTGCATGAGCCCCGATGAGGGCACAGGCCAGAGAGGAGCCTGCAACCTAGCTACATGACCTTGACTGGAATGGAACCTGGGATGCTTTGGTCCAGAGTCCAAAGCTCTATCTACTGAGCCAAACTGGCTGGGGCCCAGTGGGTTTTATTGAACAACTTTCCATAGTGCAGTGATTTCTAAGTATATTTTGCCTTATAGTAGCACTGACTGTATAGTATAATGCTGAATCTATGATACAAGATATATCAATACTCTCTCCTCTTTTTTATTGATTGATTGATTTTAGAGAAAGAGGAAGGAAAAGAGAAACATTGATTTGCTGTTCCACTTTATGTATTCATTGGTTGATTCTTGTATTTTCCCTGAACTGGGATCGAACCCCCAACCTTAGCATGTCAGGACAACACTATAACCAACGGAGCTACCCGGCTAGTGCCAACACTCTCTCTTTTTGTCCTCCTTTCATTTTTGCTTATCTCTGCTTCTTTTTGTACTTTGGCTTCAATTTTCCTATTCCAGACAGCTTCTTTCTGGTAGTCAGCAAAGATGGCTATAAGCAACTTTATTTTACAACATCTTAATAAATCTCAGTCCCGAGAAATAAGATGGCGGCAAAGGCAAAACACCTATCTTGCCGTCATAATCAGCAATTTTAATACTACAACTTACCGAAAGAACAAACACCTTCCAGAATCACCAGAAAGCTCGCCGAGTGAAAATTCCACAAATAAAAGTGAAAATAAGACACTGTGACTCGGAAGAGCGGCGGTGAACAGCGTTGAAAGATTCGCACGGAGAGAGGTTTGGAGTGCGCGCTGCGGAGAGGGCGGGCGGCTGAAAACCGGCCAGTTTTCTCGAACGGGGAGACAAAGGCGTCCCACTGGACTGATTCTCCAGCTCTGGGCGAAGTCCAGAGAACCCACTATCACACGAGGTGAAAACTGGACAGTGGGAGGGCACGCCGAAGCCCGGGTGCTGCCGGGTCTGCCGGCTTGTGGAGAAGGCAACTTGCGCGAAACAGCTCGGCTGGGTGACAGCGCAGAGAGCGCACCGCGACTTGCCTCTCATTCGGAAAACCGTCAGACTGCTTTGTTTTACGACCCTGGGTGAGACATTGCGCATGCAGACTCATTTTGGGAAAGTCTGAATTCCCCGGCAACCGGCAGCCGGTGGAGCTCGGCAGCGGCTCTCTCTCAGAGGTGCTGGCAGCCATTGCCCCTGGCACAGGGTCCCTGGGGCCGCACAGGGTGGAGCTAACGCTGTCTGCTTGGCCCGGAGACCCCGCCCATCCACCCTGAGCACAGCTGAGCTTCACAGACAATTGGCCTGGAGGTCAACCCTCCAAGTGCTAACAATGATTAACTGAGCTTAACTTCAGCAAGACTGTGCAGCCCATATCCACCTCCGGTAACTGGGGAGGCTGAGCCACTAGCCCTAGTAGGAAGTCTACCACACAAAGCTAATTGACCAACTCAGGGAAGCAGCCACCATGCAGCAACATGGAAAGAAATCAGATGTGAAAGTAATGGAGGAAAAAAAACGACTGGACATGGAATTCAGAACCACAGTTATAGGTTTTTTTTAAGAGGCTCCAACAAAAGATCGAGGCCTATAAGGAAATAAGCAAGACCACAAAGGAAATGAATGAGTCCTACAAGAAAATGAACAACACTCTCAAGGATATAAACGAGAGCTGCAAAGAAATGATCAAGACCAATGTGGAAATGATCAAGACCAGCGTGGAAATGAATGAGTCCTACAAGGAAATGAAAGAAATCCTCAAGGATATAAAGCAGACTCTCAAGAATATGAAAAAGGACCAACCAGAAATTAAGCATACACTGACCGAAACAAAAAATATTATACAAAGACCTGAAAGTGCCCTGGAGCACCCCAAGAACCAAGTTAAAGATTTGAAATACAAACAGGTAAAATCCACTCAGCTGAAAAAGCAAGAAACCAAAAGAATCCAAAAAATTGAAGATAGTGTAAGGAGCCTCTGGGACAACCTCAAGCATACCAACATCCGAATTATAGGGGTGCCAGAAAAAGCGAGAGGCCAAGACAATGAAAACCTATTTGAAGAAATAGTGACTGAAAACTTCCCACACCTGGTGAAAGAAATTGACTTAGGAGTCCAAGAAGTGCACCGAACCCCAATATATAGGAACCCTAAGAGGACCACACCAAGGCACATCATAATTAAAATGCCAAGAGCAAAAGACAAAGAGAGAATATTAAAAGCAGCAAGAGAGAAACAGTTGGTTACCTATAAGGGAGCACCCATATGGCTGTCAGCAGATTTCTCAACAGAAACGATGCAGGCCAGACGGGAGTGGCAAGAAATATTCAAGGTGATGAACAGCAAGAATCTACAACCAAAATTACTCTATCCAGCAAAGCTATCATTCAGAATTGAAGGTCAGATGAAGTGCTTCGCAGATAAGAAAAAGCTGAAGGAGTTTATCACCACCAAACCAACATTATATGAAATGCTGAAAGATATTCTTTAAGAAGAGGAAGAAGAAGAAGGTAAAGATGAAAATTATGAACAACAAATACACATCTATCAACAAATGAACATAAAAATCAAGTGAATTGATAGGCTGTTGAACAGAATAGACTGGTGAATATAACAGAGACATGGACATAGAGAGGGAATGGACTGACAATTCTTGGGGAGAAAAGGGTTGTGGGAAGTGCAGCAAGAGACTGGACAAAAATCTAGCAACAATGGGAGAGGACAGTGGGGAGGGGGAGGTGAGGGTGGAGGGTGGGATAGGTACAGGGTGGAGGGGAGCTATAGAGGGATAAAAAGGGGAAACAATGTAATTAATAAACTGAACAATAAAGATAAAAAAAATTATAAAAGACAAAAAAAAATCTCAGTCCCAAAGAATGTGAGACTTTCTCACAAAGCAATTCTTGCAATGTAATTAGTCTACCAAATAAGAAGTCATATTTTCTGCACTGTAGGTCTAATGCATAAATAGAATCTATACTAATAAAAGGCTAATATACTAATTAGACTGGGAGACCTTCCCAATGTCCTTCTGGACAAAGCCATGGTGGAATGGTTGAGGCAGAGGTGATTAGGGGCAATCAGGCCAGGAGGGGAAGGCAGTTGGGGGTGACCAGGCTGGGAGAGGGCCAGTTGGGGGCGAGCAGGCCATCGGGGGGGCATTTGGGGGTAATCAGGCTGGTGGGGGGGGGGGCAATTGGCCGAGGCAGAAGTGGTTAGGGGCAATCAGGCCAGGAGGGGAGGGCACTTGGGGGTGGTCAGGCTGGTGGGGGTGCGGTTGGGGGTGAGCAGGCTGGTAGGGGATACAGTTGGGGACCAGCAGGCTGGTGGGGCGGGACAGTTGGGGGCAAGCAGGCCAGCAGGGGGGTACAGTTATGGGCAATCAGGCTGGCAAGGTAGTTAGTTGGGGGCGAGAATGTTGGTGGCGGCCCGTTGGGGGCAAGCAGAAAGGCAGGCAGGCAGGCAAGCAGGTAGGAGCCAGCAGTCCTGGATTGTGAGAGGGATGTCCCTCCCTCCCATGCATGAATTTTATGCAGTGGGCCACTAGTCTATATATAAAAGCCTAAGGGACCATCCACTGGCTGGTAGCTATGATGTACACTGACCACCAGGGGGCAGATGCACAATGTAGGAGTGGAAACCACAGATATAGAAACATGGAACAGACTGATGGATCTTAGAGAGAAGGGGAAGAGGGGAGGATGGGAAGAGATTAACTAAAGATCTTATATGCATACTAGAGTTTCAGTACACAGATTCTGCCTGGGTTGTGAGGATAGGGCAGAAACCAGCTCTCCGACATCCCCGAGGGGTCCCGGATTGCAAGAAGATGCAGGCCAGGCTGAGGGAACACACCGGTGCATGGAGGCCTCTAGTGGTAATGATAATTTCCAAAGCATCTGTGAAATGATGCACTGGTGTGGAACTTCTAGAAAAAACATATAATATTAGAGGTTCACTTCTAATAATATGGATTAAGCATAATTTTGTTTTTCAAAACAATAAGCAGTAATATATATGGCCTCATCTAAAGAGAGAGAAACTAAGATATATGAACTTTATGCTTCAAAAAATCACTCCAGGTCAAAAACTGGAAAAGAAATTGCTGAAACTTAATCTAATGGCAAACATTTATATAGAAATGTCAATCATCAGAGTAAAGTGCACGTGCATATACACTCATCAGCAACAACTAGAATTTCATAGACTCTTACAATTGAAAGGGACTTGAAACTGTTTGAAGCTTTGGATACTTAAGGCTTTAGAGGGAGAACTCATTTTTCAATTAGGTTAGCTTCTTATAAAGCCTATGTTATGTAAGAGTTCAATAAAAGTTTGCTGCCAAGACGATTGCTTTATTGAATATGTCACTAGTAATTCCTTTAAATATTTATATCTGCTGTGTGGAAACAGTGTAAATTATACTTAAGTGTAGAAGAAGTCAAGCCTCAGATCAGCAGTAAATTATTCAATGTGGATAACATTATTTTGTTCTAGTAATCAAATTTGCCAAAGTTATTGTATGTACCCATTTAACAAGTTAAATTAAAAAGAGAAGATATTTTGTAGTAAAAAAAATAGTCACTAATCCCAGCCCCTATCTGATGTGTGAATTTCTTTTACAAACTTTCCTAAGTGGTCACTCAGAGACATGGAGCTTACTATTTACCCAGTATATATTTTTTATAAATGTTAAATTTATTCATTGTATTTAGCCCAAATCTGAATTTCTATCCACTGGTTATAATTCTGGCTACTAAGACCATACAAACAAAACCTTTAATCTATTTCAAGGGTTTTATCGGTCCTCCTTTTATTATTATTATTTTTTATTTTGGGAATATACACTGATGTGCTTATATTGAATGTGTTCAGAGACAAAGATAAATAATAATTTCAAGTGCACAATTAAGGTGGTACATTAAATACATATGTGGCAAGAATTAAGATGGTGGCATAGATAAACACCTATACTCACCTCCTGCATCTAAAATACAGAACAGCCATCATTCAGAACTGCACAAAAGCTGGCTGAATGGAAGGCCTACAACTAGAGAAGTAGAGAAGAAAGCACAATGAGACTGGTAGGAGGGGAGCCCAAGCTGAGTGGTCTGGTACAACACCCACATGTCCCAGTTTTTTCATGGGGAGGGAGATGTCTTTGCAGAGACCACAGGGGAAGAGAAAGGGGTCTCAGGCCCCCCCCTCCTGCCCCGACTCCCATCCAAGGGTCCCAGAGCTGGGAAGAGAAGTCCCTATAACTATGTGGGCTGTAAAAACCAGCAGGGATTGTGGCTGAGACACAGAGGCTGCTGGAGACCCAGCTATTCCTTTTAAAGGGAACCATTGTTTTGGGGCTCTCAGCAGCTTGGTGGGCACCACAGCCATAGATTTTCAGGCCCTTCCTCTTCAAGATGGTGCATCTGCCTCCGAGCCGGTAGCTCTCTGAGAGAACCCAGCAGCACCAGGGGCTGCTCAGTCAGGGGAGGACCATTTAGCAGTCCCCCACCTTCTCCCCAACAAACACTCCCCACGTGACCCTCAGATGCTCCCTCTGTCTGCTCCGGGACAAGGCTCAGGACACGTCCATCTATTCTGCCCCCATTTTCTCCTCCCAAAGAGATAATCTTAAAAGCAGCAAGAGAAAAGCAGTTAGTAACCTACAAAGGAGTGCCCATGGGATTATCAGCTAATTTTTAAATAGAAACTTTACAGGCCAGAAGGGAGTGGTGAGAAATATTCAAAGTGCCGAGACCGGTTTGGCTCAGTGGATAGAGCGTCGGACTGCGGACTGAAGGGTCCCGGGTTCGATTCCGGCAATGTACCTTGGCTGCGGGTGCATCCCTGGTGGGGGGCGTGCAGGAGGCAGCTGATCGATGTCTCTCTCTCATCGATGTTTCTGACTTTCTATCCCTCTCCTTTCCTCTCTGTAAAAAAATCAATAAAAATATATTTTTTTAAAAAAAGAGAGAAATATTCAAAGTGATGACTAGTAAGGACCTGCAACCAAGATTACTCTACCCAGCAAAGGTCTCATTTAGAATTGAGGGTCAGATAAAGAGCTTCACAAACAAGAAAAGGCTAAATGATTTCATTGCCAACAAACCAATATTATATGAAATGTTGGGAGGGTATTTAGAAGAAGAGGAGGAAGAGGAAAAAGAAGAAGAAAAAGAAGAAAATGGCAACAAATACATATCAACATTTGAATCTAAAAATCAAAATAAATGAATAAGAAATCTAATGAACAAAATAAACTGAATGTATGAATAAAATTGAATCAGAGGTATGGAAGCATGGAATGGACTGATGAATCTCAGAGGGAAGGATGGTGGGTGGGGTGGGAAGAGATTAACCAATGATCTTACCTATGGACACAGACAGTAGAGTGTTGGGGTGGGGTAGGAACTAGGTAAAGGAGGTTAATAGGGGGAAAAAAGGGCAACATCTGTAATATTCTCAACAATAAAGATTAAAATAAATTATATATATGTATGTATGTATATGATGTGTACATACTAAACGTGCACCTATGTATAGGGAATCTGTCTAATGGCATGTTCTCTATGTGTACCTAGTGACATGTTACATTACAATAACTATACTTTCTGAGATGGTTTCACATTTCTTATGTCACTTAATGATAATGAAATTATTGCTATCATGAAATTAGAGGTAGGCACTGTAAGTACTTTTCATATATTATTTCACTTACTCAATACACTATATGAGGAAAATAATACTATTATCCCCATTTTATAGGTAAAAAACTGAGGTTTAGAAGAGTTAGGTGACTTGCTCCAAGTTTCACAGGTAGCATTTATTGGTCAGTATTTGAGCCTGTGGGGGCAAAAAAAAAAAAAAAAAAAAAGAAAAGAAAAAAAAGAATACTCTTCCTTTCACCATCTACGTTCTTCAAGCTGGGCTAATAATCAAATTAACAGAGACAGATTAACAGGAGAAAATAAAATTTTAATACATGAGCATGGGAATTCACTTATGCATGAAAATTCCAAAGGCAGTGAGGCAACACTGGGTATATATGACATTTTGGACAAAGAAGAGAAGAGGAGTGGTTCTGAGATTTCAAAAGTGAGAATGGGTGAATTACAGGTAGTTGAGGAAGAACTAAACAAACAAAGCAAGCAAATTCTTGTTTGGCAACTCTGAAACAAAGGGACACAAGGAGACCTGTTATTCTCTTCCTTGAATAACAGGGCCTTGCATGGAGCCTTCCTATAATACCATACTTAATTCAAATTAGGCTAAGGCAGCATCCTAAAATTCCCTTCCTGAAGCAGATTTTGCTATCTGAACCTCTTGGGCAGGAAAGGAAGGAGGGCCAAAGTTTCATTCTGAGTCTTTTGTTTCTCAATAACAGGCTTAAAATCAATATCCCAAAAGGCAGCTTTAGGGTGGCAAACTTTGGTTCTGTTCAAGCCTAAGGTGACAGTTTATTTTATTCTATTTTTCTGTCATCTCCCTAGAGGTTGCATTAGTTTTACTGGCTGGTCGCAAACGAGCCATGTGAATGGGTAGTGTCTGAATATTGCAACAAAATAGCTAAGGCAATTGATTAGTTCTCTTTTTTCTTCATTTTTTCTAGTATTTTTAAACGGGTATATCTCAACATTGGGGGTTGTAGGAGGCAGAATTTTCAGATAAACCCTAGCTCACTTTCTCTTACTTATTCAACAGCTAATCTAGGTGCTGCTGTGAAGGGATTTTGCAGTTGTAATTAAAGCCCCAACTCAGTTGATTTTAAGATAGGGAGATTATCTGGTGGATCTGACCTAATCACCTGGGCCCTTTAAAAGCATGGTTTTCTCTGGGTGCTGAGGAAGAGGAATGCACTCTGGCTTGCCTAAAAGAAAGCTGACATCTATGAGGTATGGAATATTGCCTCTAGGAACTAAGAATGGCTCCTTTTTGATAGTAAGAAAATAAAAGCCTCCGTCTTTTCCCTGTAGGGAACTGAATTCTGCCAAAAGCACAAATGAACTGGAAAAAGGACCCTTAGCTCCATGTGAGAATGCAGCCTGGCCAGCACCTTTATTTCAGTCTTCTGAAATGCTGAGCAGATTCCAGCTCTGTATTCAGACTTCTAATGTATAGAAATGTGAGTTAAGAAATCAGTATTTTTTAAAGCCACTAACTTCGTGGCGATATGTTATAAAGCAATAAAAACTACTGCAGGGATAAAAACATCCCTATCCTCCCTCTGCCAGTTAAGAACCATGGATCTAGATAGGTCATGGTCAGACAAATGTACATATATCAACAGGTGATATTTTCTTTCTGAAGTCCTTGAATACACAGGGAATAAATGTAGCACTGGAGTGAACATTACGGTATAATGTTAAATAAAAAAAAGTGAATTCAGAAAACATATCCTAACATGCATTTAAAATATGAGAGAAGTATCTTCCTTCACATCCACTCTACATACACTGCACTCAAAATTCAACCCCATTTGCAAAATAATCCTCCAGAATCATGTGATGTTAGGGATTGTCTGATCCTCTGCTTCTGTGGTCTTTTACCATTGAGTGAGCCTGCTTGCCTTTAGAATTAGGAATTAGCTTCAATGTTAATCTTGCTACTGACCTTCCAGTATTGTTATCTGGCTTTACTGTGATTGCTCTATTTATCTATCAATCAATCAATCATTCATTCAATAGATGTTTATTAAGTACTTACTATGTTCCAGGCATTGTGCTATGTAATGGGTTAACAGTGATATATCTTATTCCTTCTGGGATGAGCTTTTCATCCCTGTCATCTAGACTCTTGATTTGAGCTCTGACTTGTAACTCTAGTATTCTACACCTGACATGAGTGACCAGACCATTTGGGGATTGGGCCCCCAGTAGTCATTGCCCAGCTTCTCAATAACTAAATCACTAGTTTCTTGTTTATGACTTTTGCCTATGTATCTCATCTTTGAAGCCTACACTTCTGAAAATAAGCTTTCTTCAGCCTGCCTTGACCACAGTCTTCCTATATTCCCTGCTAGTGCTGAATTATAGACTTGAAACATAGCTAGCCATGTCAGATCATTTTACCTACTTCAGTTGCTCTGTCCACTTTGGCTAGCTGTTTTGGTTGGTCAATATCCAAATCTGGTTTGACCATATATGTCTTGAGGTTGAGAAATAGTAGACATAATTTTAATTTTTCAAATTTTCTTAAATCTGGTTTGACCATATATGTCTTGAAGTTGAGAAATAGTAGACATAATTTTAATTTTTCAAATTTTCTAACAAAGTTTGACAACCAAAATGACCATTTTGTCAAGGGTAGACAACTTATTTAAAAACAAGTTGGCTCTAAGGCAAAAGTCTAAAAGTCATAACCTAAAAAGAGGGATGGGGAATGAAGTGGGAATAATTATTTTATTCTATATGACAATCTGGCTGGCATTTTATGTTATCTCAGTCATTCAATTCTCAGACCTTCCCCCACTATTTTATAGGTAGGTGCTGAATGAAGCACAGTAGCTGGGTCAGAATTTGAACTTAGGTGAATCTGGCCCTTAAAATGCATACTTTTACCAGTATACTGCACCAAAATGCACATTTTTATCTCTGGTTTTGCTTTTGGAGTTTGCAGAATGTCCAAACCAAGAGTCAGAATTAACAAAACTCACTACAAGACTGAAGGAACAGTCTAGGTCAGTGGTCGGCAAACTGTGGCTTGTGAGCCACATACGGCTCTCAAGCCTTGGTTTTCCGCTCTGTTGATCAATGAGTTTGCCGACCACTGGTCTAGGTTGACTATATATAATTTCAGATCTGGTATTCTGAAAACAAACCCTGAGGTGTATTCAAGCAATTGCACCCATCATTTTTTTGTTCCTCTTGAGGATTACATGACTTAGTACCCCAATTGTGGTCAATTCAGAATTCTGATGAGGGGAAATGAAGGGTTGACATTAGCTACTAAGTTTAGTAGATGCTAACTAAATGTGGCCTGAATCTGAGGATTTATGTATTTCACTAATTTTGGAAGATTCACCATTATCTATTAGATAGTGTTTTTCTCTTATTCCCATTGTGTGTGTTAGGAGATTTATTTGTGAGCACACATTCATAGAAACTTTCTCTCTGGAGATTCTTTGAGACCTGGGTTTAAAGTGAATTCTTCCACTTACTTCTACTATTCACCAGGGCTATTGTCAAGCCAAAACTATTTTAAGCTACATTTATGATATGAGGTGTTTTGGTTATACAGATAACATGAATTGTGACCCCAGACCTGATTGAGTAGAGATTTAGCATTATGATATTTAAAAGGGAATTTTCCCCCTCTTTTTTTCCCTATTCTACCCAGAGGCAAACTCAGCAAGCCTATATCTGTACCATCTGCCTCTGGATAGTGGATTCCACCTATGCCCCCCCCTCCCCTGCCTCTGTTTATCCATTAAGAGCATCAGCCTTTGAAGGAATGACTTTCAGCAGAGGAGAGGGATGGTGTGTATCTGATACAACTTCTTACCTTGCTCCAGGATTTGTTTCTTTTATCTCTTGTATTTGATTGATTTATTAAAACTACTTTATAGGCTTGTCATAAAACAGCAGCTATCCCAAGGTAAATACCACTTTCATTGCTTCTCTTTTTTTCTGGATTAGTGCTGATATTTTGCCATAATTTCACCATCAGCTTTACATTTGAAATGATATATTCTATCCATCATATTTAACTATCATTTAAAGATGTGCTATACTGAAGTTATTTCTTCAGCTATCTCTTCTGCCATATTACATCAATTAAATTCTATTCTACAGAAATAGAGGGATTTGGATAGGTGGATTAAGTTATGGTAGAATTGTCACAGAAGCAGTCTTTTAGGCAAAATGTAAAACTGACTGTACAGAAGCTCTGCCTTTGGGTTTATATTGATTAAGGCATTACATAGTTGTAGCAGTGGATATGTTGTTACCAGATTTATAGTATCTGAAAAAATAAGGATGTTTGAGGTCCTGGATTGGGTAGTATTCCATAACTATTTCCTGGAGAGGATACTTTCTGGACTAAGATTTGCAGAAAGTGGATCCAGCATTGTTTGAGTGGAAGGTGAGAATCTTTTCAGAAGTGTGGACAAAAGGGGCTACATGCTGACCTGACAAGCTTGGGGGAGGCCTGCATGGCAGTCTTGCAAACTCAGAGACTTAAAGTAACCAAAGGATGGTCTGAAATTGAACTTTAACTAAATGCAGTTATGGTGGGCAGTTATATGCTAGGCCGGTATCTTCACTGACAAGGTCAACCTTTATCTTAACTGAGCCTATTTGTCTTTTTGCATCTATGACAACATACCCTTTGAAATGTCTGGGTAACTTGTAACTTCCCTTCTTCTGGAGCCCCTGGGGCACAATCAAATGTGGTGGGCGCCAGGACAGATACCACATATTCCTTCATTATCATGTTAATTGTCCCTGCACCCACTTAAGTATGTGTCCATCATTTTACTTTTTATCCAATCCCAGAGGTTTCACACCCCTTTTCTTTATCCCACCTCCTTGATCTATCACCAATGAATTTCATGTAACCCACCTATGTCCCTCCTTTGATTGCAATGTATAAATACAAATGTAACCTGCCATTCTCCAGAGCTTTATCTCAATTCATTGAGTATCTGCTTCCCTGCATATGTCGACAGTTTGGCTCAAATAAACTCACAAAAATTCTTTACAGGTTTCAATGGGTTTTTTATGTTAAAAGAAGTGTACAAGGGTATCTAGTCTACATAAGAACTATGGAGATTCAATCTGTTTGGAACGGAACTACTTTATTACTGAGGAACCATAACCTTTGTGTAAGAAGGAGTCATTGATTTCTTTGACTGGAACCTGAGTCTTCATCCTTTGGGTATAGTGGACAGCTATTCAATATCCATTATTTTAGTTGAGGAATGAAAATCAATGAAGCTAGTGACAGAAACCCATTTCTCCTGGTCATATACAATATGGGAAATACAAAATTCAAGCCATATTTCATATCAGCCATGGGAAAGACTCTGAACACTATCAATTTCTGAGAAAGCCCATTGTAAATCCAAAAGTAATTCTGTAGATCAAAGGTTATAAGTCAAGAAGTGATTAAGTAGTAACATTCTGAGTTGATGCTTCCCCAGTGGTGAGGAATGGGATGGTAGTGGAGGATGTTTATGATGTTAGAGAGGAAGAGTTGTGTTATGCACCTGTGTACTGAGAGAAATAGGATAATTTGTTTTCAGCTTAGACTCAAAACCTCAAAACCATGAGTAGCTTTTTACAACAAAATGTATTTAAAATGCACCTGCCATGGTCTCACCTTGAAAAATGCTGATTTAAAAAATAAGAGAATCCAAGAGAACCAAGATGGCGGCATAGGTGGAACACCTATCTTGCCGTCATACTCAGCAATTTTAATACTACAGCTTAATGAAGGAACAAACAACTTCCAGAATCACCAGAAAGCTCGCCGAGTGAGGATTCCACAAATAAAAGTGAAGATAGGACACTGTGACTTGGAGGAGCAGCGGCGAACAGCGTTGAAAGATTCGCGTGGACAGAGGTTTGGAGTGCGCGCCGCGGAGAGGGTGGGCGGCTGAAAACCAGCCAGTTTTCTAGAACGGGGAGACAAAGACGTCCCACTGGACTGAATCTCCAGCTCTGGGCGAAGTCCAGAGAACCCACTATCATACGGGGTGAACTGGACAGTGAGAGGGCACGCTGAAGCTCGGGTGCTGCAGGGTCTGCCCACTTGTGGAGAAGGCAGCTTGCACGCGAACAGCTCGGCTGCGTGACAGCGCAGAGAGCACTCTGCGACTTGCTCTCTCATTCGGAAAACCTTCAGTCTGCTTTGTTTTATGTCCCTGGGTGAGACATTGCGCATGCAGACTCATTTTGGGAGAGTCTGAATTCCCTGGCAGCCGGTGGAGCTCGGCAGCAGCTCTCTCTCAGAGGTGCTGGTGGCCTTTGCCCCCGGCACAGAGTCCCTGGGGCCGCATAGGGCGGAGCTAACGCTGTCTGCTTGGCCCAGAGACTCTGCCCATCCAACCTGAGCACAGCTGAGCTTCACAGACAATAGGCCTGGAGGTCAACCCCTCCAAGTGCTAACAACGATTAACCTGAGCTTAACTTCAGCAAGACTGTGCAACCTATATCCACTTCAGGTAACAGGGGAGGCTGAGCCACTGTCCCTAGTAGGAAATCTACCACACAAAGCTAATTGACCAACTCAGGGAAGCAGCCACCATGCAGTGACATGGAAAGAAATCAGATGTGAAAGAAATGGAGGAAAAAAAACGACTGGACATGGAATTCAAAACCATGGTTATAGGGTTTTTGAAGAGGCTCCAACAAAAGGTCGAGGCCTATAAGGAAATAAGCAAGACCACAAAGGAAATGATCAAGACCAACGTGGAAATGAATGAGTCCTACAAGGAAATGAAGGAGACCCTCAAGGATATAAAGGAGACTCTCAAGGATATGAAAAAGGACCAACCAGAAATTAAGCATACACTGACTGAAATAAAAAATAGTATACAAAGACCTAAAAGTGCTCTGGAGCACCCCAAGAACCAAGTTAAAGATTTGAAATACAAAGAGGGAAAATCCACTCAGCTGAAAAAGCAAGAAACCAAAAGAATCCAAAAAATTGAAGATAGTATAAGGGGCCTCTGGGACAACCTCAAGCATACCAACATCCGAATTATAGGGGTGCCAGAAAAAGCAAGAGGCCAAGACAATGAAAACCTATTTGAAGAAATAGTGACTGAAAACTTCCCACACCTGGTGAAAGAAATTGACTTAGGAGTCCAAGAACTGCACCGAACCCCAATATATAGGAACCCTAAGAGGACCACACCGAGGCAAATCATAATTAAAATGCCAAGAGCAAAAGACAAAGAGAGAATATGAAAAGCAGCAAGAGAGAAACAGTTGGTTACCTATAAGGGAGCACCCATACGACTGTCAGCGGATTTCTCAACAGAAACGATGTAGGCCAGACGGGAGTGGCAAGAAATATTCAAAGTGATGAACAGCAAGAATCTACAACCAAGATTACTCTATCCAGCAAAACTATCATTCAGAATTGAAGGTCAGATGAAGTGCTTCGCAGATAAGAAAAAGCTAAAGGAGTTCATCACCACCAAATCAACATTATATGAAATGCTGAAAGATATTCTTTAAGAAGAGGAAGAAGAAAAAGGTAAAGATGAAAATTATGAACAACAAATACACATCTATCAACAAATGAACATAAAAATCAAGTGAATTGATAGGCTGTTGAACAGGATAGACTGGTGGATATAACAGAGACATGGACATAGAGAGGGAATGGACTGACAATTCTTGGGGAGAAAAGGGTTGTGGGAAGTGCAGCAAGAGACTGGACAAAAATCTTGCAACAATGGGAGAGGACAGTGGGGAGGGGGAGGGGAGGGTGGAGGGTGGGATAGGTACGGTACAGGGTGGAGGGGAGCTATAGAGGGATAAAAAGGGGAAACAATGTAATTAATAAACTGAACAACAAAGATTTTTTAAAAATAAGAGAATCCAACTGTTACAGAGAGCATAGATGCAGCACGCTGGTTAGGCCAGTATTTTTCATCCTGAATTCCCCACCCCATCCACAAACTTGGGTCTTGCCAAAATCTCAAGTATTCTGGGCCTATATCAATTGAAAAAAGCTCCCCAGTTAATCTTTGTATATCTATGCCCCTCCCCACTCGCTCCCATTTGAAACTATTAGATTAGACATTTACTGACAGTATTGCCAATTCCAATTAACCAGAACAGAAGGCAGTCCGCTCTTTGTAGAACATATTGGCAGGAAATACAGCTTAACATAGAAATAAATGAATTCTTGACACTTAGAGCAAGTGCATTGGGTTCCTAATAAGCACTCTGAATCAAGAATTGGATCTCCTAGTGGAGAAACCAAGATGGCGGCATAGGCTTTTGTCCTGCACAATAATTTCAAGAAAACAACTAAAGGACAAAACAGACATTGTCCAGGACCACGGGAAGGCTGGCTGACTGTTAGTTCTGAAACTACAGGGTCACAGAAGTACATACAGTTAATCAGAGCCTCTGCAAAGCCTAAGTAAGGTAAGAGACTTGTGCACGCGCAGAGCTGGAGAGGAGGGGTATCTGAACGCCTGGCAGGGGTGCTCTTGCAGAAAGGAGACAAAAACTCCAGGCTGCATTGAACCCAGTTCGGTTTGCACTCAAAACCTGGGGGACCCATGCCTGAATGGGGAGAATCTAGACTGTGGGCAGAATTCTAGTGGAAGAGTCAAAGGCAGAGCTCCGGAGGCGTGCATGCAAGTGCACAAAGAGAGGATGAACTGGGCCGCTGGCAGTGTCTGGCAGGAGAAAGGAGCTCCAGGCAGTGCTGTGAGGTGGAATTTTGGGGGAACAGCCAGAGGTGGAGCTCCGAGGGTGCTCATGGTGAGGGCAATCTGTTGACTATGTGGCTGGCGTCTGGCTGAAGAGAGAAAGGAGTTCTGACTGAATGGAAACCAGGTGCCAGGCGAAAATCTGAGATTCTGAATTCATTGGGGACTGGACGGCCTGGTGGAAGGCGAAACTTGAAGGCACCTTTCTCTGAGAGGTGCTTGTGGTGATTGGCTGTGGAGACTAGGACCCAGAGACCTTGTGGGGCGGGGCTGACTGGAAGTCAAGGCTGCTGGCTTCACACTGAAACTCCGCCCCACCCAGAAACTCTGCCCCATCCAAGCTGAGCACAGAGACTTTGGCAAATTTGCAAGTCTTGGCACATAAGGCTGTCTCCCACTGTAGACATAGCTGATCCTCACAGCCAGTTGGCCTGGAGGTCAATTTCTCCCAGTGATACCAACAACAATCAAGACTTATCTGCAACAGGTCTGTACACATAGTCCACAAAGGGATGTGCCAAGAGTGTACACCTCAGGTAACAGGGGAGGCTGAGATACCTAGCACACAAAGCTATTCTACCAACTCAGGGAAGCAGTGAAAATGTGGACAGAAAGAAACAGATCACAAATGAAAGAAATGGAGGAAAACAAAAAACTGGATATAGAGTTCAAAACCACGGTTATAAGTTTTTTCAAGAGGCTCCTAGAAAAGGCTGATAAGTTTAGCGAGACCCTTGAAGATATGAGCAAGACCCTCGATGATATGGAAAAGGACCAACTAGAAATTAAACATACACTGACTGAAATGAAAAATGTTTTACAGAAACCTAACAGCAGAATAGAGGAACGCAAAAATCAAGTCAAAGATTTGAAATACCAAGAGGCCCAAAACACTAAAACTGGAAAAGCAAAAAGAAAAAAGAAACCAAAATTTTAAAAAATTAATTTTAAAAAGTTTTTTTGGAGTATAACGTACATTTAATAGTAGTACATATGTTTTCCTCCCCCCCCCATTATCCTTCCCCCAGCCTCTTCTACCCCTCAGCACATGTCCCCACCTGCCCCCCTTCCCACCCCAGTGTCTTTCATTCATTGGTTATGCTCATATGTATGCATACAAATCCTTCGGTTGATCTCCCCCAGCATCTGCCCTCCACCCTCCCCAGCCTTCCCCCTGCAGCTTGACAGCCTGTTCAAGGCCACCCTGCCTCTATATCAATCACTCTCCCCTGTTTCTTTTCTTCAAAAATATCTTGCCTATGCATACTAGAAATAAATGTATAAGAACAAAAAATGTTTGAGTCTCAGTTTCAATGTCCAGCTGTCCTGAGTCCCAGTTTCAATGTCAAATAGTTCTTTATGTGTACATGTCAGCAAAGGTATCCAGATGGTGGACACATCGTGGCAATGCAAGTTTCATCCTCCTTTGTTTTGTCCTGGGCCGCCTGCAGCCACACACAGCTGACGACTGCTAGCATCGCAAGGTGTTGTCTGTGTCCCCCATCTCTGGACCATCCTCATAACTGGAACAGAACCATCAGATCCTCACTGTTGCAGGAACCCACACGGTCTTGGAGTTGTTCTCTGAAAACACACAAACACATTCTCGACCAAAAGTTAACAAAGGGATCCTCTCTGCAAATTAGACTTGGGATTCTTTTTATTTTTGCCTAAATGATTTTCCTTTGGCTTATTTTGACACCATGTGTGTTTTTCATGGGTGTCCTGCTGTTGGCTTTAAAATGGAAGTTACTTTTCTGGAGTAAGAATTTTCTAGATGTATTTTACTTACAGGGTATTTTCTCCTTACATGATATTACTCCACTATTCCCCACTCCCATTTTTGATTAATGGGGGCTTTTGGAAATTTTATCTTGCAGTTTTGGTAATATTAAATTATAATTTTTGGACACAAATATGACTGCTTTAGGTTCTTTGGATGTTAGGCAATTTTACAGTGAGATGAACTACTAATAGATATTTTAGTTAATGTTTTAGGAACAGCTTTTTGTCCAGTACACTTAAATTTTCTTTCTTTTTAAAAAATCTTTATTGTTCAGTTTATTAATTACATTGTTCCCCCTTTTTATACCCCTAAAGCTCCCATCCACCATGTACCCATCCCACCCTCCACTCTCACCTCCCCCTTCCCACTGTCCTCTCCCATTGTTGCAAGATTTTGTCCAGTCTCTTGCTGTACTTCCCACACCCCTTTTCTCCTCCAAAATTCTCAGTCCATTCACTATGTCCATGATTCTGTTATATTTACCAGTTTATCCTGTTCATCAGATTATTAATTCACTTGATTTTTGTATTCATTTGTTGATAGATGTGTATTTGTTGTTCATAATTTATATTTTTACCTTTTTCTTCTTCCTCTTCTTAAAGAATAACTTTCAGCATTTCGTATAATATTGGTTTGGTGGTGATGAACTCCTGTAGCTTTTTCTTATCTGTGAAGCACTTTATCTGACCTTCAATTATGCATGATAGCTTTGCTAGATAGAGTAATCTTGGTTGTAGATTCTTGCTGTTCATCACTTTGAATATTTCTTGCCACTCCCGTCTGGCCTGCATCATTTCTGTTGAGAAATCCCCTGACAATCATATGGGTGCTCCCTTATAGGTAACTAACTGTTTCTCTCTTGCTGCTTTTAATATTCTCTCTTTATATTTTGCTCTTGGCATTTTAATTATGATGTGCCTTGGTGTGGTCCTCTTAGGGTTCCTATATATTGGGTTTCGGTGTGCTTCTTGGACTCCTAAGTCAATTTCTTTCACCAGGTTTGGGAAGTTTTTGGTCACTATTTCTTCAAATAGGTTTTCATTGTCTTGCTCTCTCTCTTTTTCTCGCACCCCTATAATTCTGATGTTGGTATGCTTGAGGTTGTCCTAGAGGCCCCTTACACTATCTTCAATTTTTTGGATTCTTTTGGTTTCTTGCTTTTTCAGCTGAGTGGATTTTACCTCTTTGTATTTCAAATCTTTAGCTTGGTTCTTGGGGTGCTCTAGAGTACTTTTATTTCTTTGTATAATATTTTTTATTTCAGTCAGTGTATGCTTAATTTCTGGTTGGTCCTTTTTCATATCCTTGAGAGTCTCCTTCATATCCTTGAGTGTCTAGTTCATTTCCTTGTAGGACTCATTCATTTCCACATTGATCATATTCATTTCCTTGTAGGTCTTGCCTATTTTCTTATAGGTGTTGACCTTTTCTAGGAGCCTCTTGAAAAGCCTTATAACCATGGTTTTGAACTCTATCTCTAGTCGTCTTTTTTTCCTCCATTTCTTTCACACCTGATTTCTTTCCATGCCTGTATGGTGTCTGCTTTATGTGGTAGATGACCTCTAAGGGACAGTGGTTCAGCCTCCCCGGTTACCTGAGGTGGGTACTTGTACTGCAATCCTTTATGGGTTGTACAGTATTTTTGAATTTAAGCCCAGTTTGTTGTTGTTAGCCCTAGGAGGGTTTGACCTCCAGGCCAATTGGCTGTGAAGGGATACTGTGTTCAGGTTGGATGGGCGGAGTCTCTGAGCTGAGCAGGCAACCTCAGCATCAGCTATGTCCTATGCGGCGCTCGTGCACTCTGTTGGGTGGCAATTGTTGCAGGCACCTCCAAGAGAATGCCGCTAGTCTCTACCCCTTGCCAGACAACTCTGCCTCCCCCAGATGAGTCTGCACACCCAAAGTCTCGCCCAGGGTTGTAAAACAAAGCAGTCTGGTGGTCTCTGGGACCAGGGGGCAAGTCCTCAGGGAGCAAGTTGTGCGTTTTCCAAGCAACCTGGTTTCTCCTCAGACTAGGAGACCTCTGCCGCACCCACCTTCCAGGGTGCGTACCCAGGACCTCGGACCTTGCCTGGCACTGGGGAATCTGTGCAGTGGGACGTCTCCGCCCTCCCCCTTGTAGAAATCCAGCCGGGGTTGTTGCTGCCAGCCCTATAGCCTGCCCGCGTGGCCACGTCTCCTAACCTCTGTTTCCAGGCGTATCTTCAAGGCTGTGCTCTGCCACTTTTCTGAGTCTGAGTGTCCCACCTTTACTTTTATTTGTGGAGTTTTCACTCAGCCTGCTGTCCGGTGATTCTGGGTGATGTTTGTTTTGTTGTTTTGTTGTAGTTTTTGAATTTTTGCGCGGGGCAGAACAATAGGTGTTTACCTATGCCACCATCTTGGTTGCTCTCCCTCCACTTAAATTTTCTTGAGTATTCACTTATTTCACTTGGCCAATTTAAATTAATCTGAAAACTTGATTACTATTTTACTGTCAATTTTAATACTTAAGCAAAAATCTTAGTTTACCTTGTAAATATTAGTGGAAAGGATTATTTGCATTCTTGAGTAGGTCTTGAGCATTCCTGGTAATAGACTGGATTTAGATATAGAGCAGCTATTGCTGGCCAAGTCCCTGTCAGCAACCTGGGTCCTGGTCTGAGTTGTGTGTTGAAGGCGAAGCAGCCATGGGGGCAGGAGACTTTCCTCATAAGGAGTGAGAGTTCAGGCCCCTGCAAGGTTTGTGGATGAGGGTCTGTGCCCCACCTCTGTTGACCTTTTAGTTCTCTCCTGTTGGCCCCTCTGCGATTGTGCCTGTCTTAGGTTGTTCCTTCCCTGAGGAATCTTACCCGTCTCTGGCTAACCAGCCATCCTCTGGGGCCAAACAGGGAGAATCCAAATATTTGAAGATAGTATAAGAAACCTCTGGGACAACTTCAACCCTATCAACATCAGAATTATGGGGATGCCAGAAGAAGAGAGAGAGCAAGACACTGAAAACCTATTTGAAGAAATAATTGCTGAAAACTTCCCCCACCTGGTGAAACAAATAGATTTACAAGTCTAGGAAGCACACAGAACCCCAAACAAAAGGAATCCAAAGACGACCACACCAAGACACATCATAATTAAAATGCCAAGAGCAAACGACAAAGAGAGAATATTAAAAGCTGCAAAAGAAAAACACTTAATTATCTACAAGGGAGCACCCGTACGCTTGTCAGCTGATTTCTCAACAGAAATTATGCAGGCAGACGGGAGTGGCAAGAAATTTTCAAAGTGATGAGTAGCAAGAACCTACAATCAAGATTACTCTACCCAGTGAAGTTATCATTCAGAATTGGAGGTCAGATAAAGAGATTCACAGATAAGAAGAAGCTAAAGGAGTTCATCAACACCAAACCAGTATTATATGAAATGCTGAAAGGTATTCTTTAAGAAGATATAAAGGAGCAAAGGGTGGCTGCTTCAAACTAGAGCATGGATGAAACTGGAGAGCATTATGCTAAGTGAAATAAGCCAATCAAAGAAAGCTATGTATCACATGATCTCACTCATTTATGGAATATAATGAACAATATAAACTAATGAACAAAAACAGATCTAGAGACAGAGAAGCATTGACTGTCAAACCTCAGAGAGATGATAGGGGAGGGTGGAGGTAAGGGGAAGAGATCAACCAAATGACTTTTATGTATGAATATAAGTATAATTAATGGACATGGACACCAGGGGGGTGAGAGCATAAGTGGTGACAAGGGGAGTGGGGATTGGAAGGGGTAATGGGTGATGAGGACACATATGTAATACCTTAATCAATAAAGAAATTAAGAAAATGAAAAAAAATAATTGGATCTCTTAGCTTAAGGTAATAACACTTTGAGAGACAGAGAATGATACCCAGAATCTGGAAGGAAAATGTATACAGGGCTAGTTCCTTAGAAAGGAGGATATGAATATTGATATTAAACTTCACTGTAGATGCTTATAAATATATGCAGTAAGTAAATAAACCGGGTGTGATTGTAGAAATACAATTCTTATTATTAGAGTTCAGATTCAGTTATTCCCAACAGATATTTTTGCTGTCCTCATAAAGTCCCAAGTTAAAGAACTTCACATACTGCTATGGGTACATTACCTGCTGAATATGGTCTAGATCCTGACACTGATATCTAAAGTAAAAAAAAAGGTATGTAATTGGCATGTCTTGCTGCAATGGTTTTTCAGACTATATACTCACCTAGAGAGCCTGCTAAAATATAGATTCTGAGACCCTAGACCTATTGAATTCTGATCTCTGGAGTGGCTTTGAAATCCACATTTTAATAAGCTTCCCCAAGTAACTGATGCAAGTGATCCTTAGATAACACTCCAAACAAGGTTTATTTGAGGGAGCTTTATATTCTACTTTCATACCAGAAGAAGTGCCATTTGGCTGTTAGACTGGGGATTCTAGCCATAAATACTCAGAGACATCTATAGAAAAATGTCTTCCTCTGTCAAAGTGACTGTGAAATTAGGGAGGGGAGATCTAAAAGCAGGACTATTCAAATATAAATATAAGGATCTTAAGTATTTGTAAGTGCCTGATGGAAATTACTGGTAGTGTATGCTGGGCACTTTTGAAGACGTGCATTAAACTAGGAGGTAAGAAATGCAGCCCTACGAGAGAGAGAGAGAGAGAGAGAGAGAGAGAGAGAGAGAGAGAACGTGCCCTGGCCAGTATGGCTCAGTTGGTTGAGCAAAATCCCTTGCACTGAAAAGTTGCTGAGTTCGGTTCCCAGTCTGGGTGTGGGGTGCATATGGGAGGCAACCTATAGATATTTATCTCTCACACTGATGCTTCTCTCTTCTCTCTCTCCCTTTCCCTTCCTCTGTCTCTAAAATCAATACAATATAGACTGAGTAGCCATATTATTATGATCTCTGAACACAAAATAATCTGGCCACTCAGTGTGTGTGCGCGCGTGTGTGTGTGTATCCTATCTAATAAAAGAGCAGTATGCAAATTAACTATACCTCCAGTACACCCACCAGCCATGCCCACCAGCCAATCAGAAGTGAGTATGCAAATTAACCCAACCAAGATGGTTGTAGCCATGGAGCAAGCAGGAGGAAGGCTTGAGTTTCCCTGGCGATGGAGGAAGCCAAGCTTTCCACACACCCTGCCTGGCTCAGGCCTCTACTCAATGCTACAAAGTTTCAATCATAGAAGATAAAAATCACAACAGAAATGGCTGCTGCCTTGGAGCCAGCAGGAGGCTTGGCTTTGCTCCAGGCTACAAAGTTTCATCTGTAGAAGATACATAAATCCCAGATCCCAGAGCCTCTGCTTGTGTCACCAGGGGGCATAGCAGGCCTGAAAACCACCACAGACCCCTCGCCCAGGCCACCCCACACCCCAAGGGAACCCCCACCCTGATCCAGGACACTCTTCAGGGCAAACCAGCTGGCCCCCACCTGTGCACCAGGCCTCTATCCTATCTAATAAAAGAGTAATATGCAGATTGACCATCACTACAACACACAATATGGCAGCTCCCATGTGGTCAAAGATCCTGCTCCCACATGGACACAAAATGGCCACCACAAGATGGCCAGCAGGGGAGGGCAGTTAGGAGGGACCAGACCTTCAAGGGAGGGCAGTTATGGGTGACCAGGCTGGCAAAGGAGGGAAGTTGGGGGTGACTGGTTCTGCAGGGAAGGGCAGTTGGGGGGGGGCAGGCCTGCAGGAGAGAGCAACGGGGGGGGGGCTAGGCCTGCAGAGGAGGGCAGTTTAGGGGTGACCAGGCTGGCAGTGGAGCAGTTAGGCATCATTCAGGCTGCCAGGGGAATGTTTAGTGGGTTATCAGGCTGTCAGGCAGAAGCGGTTTGGGCCGATCAGGAAGGCAGGCAGACAAACAGTTTGGAGCCAGCAGTCCTGAATTGTGAGAGGGATGTCTGACTGCCCATTTAGGCCTGATCCCACCACGTTTAGACCTAAACAGAAAGTCAGACATCCCTCAAGCAGTCCCAGACTGGAGAGGGTGAAGGCTGGGCTGAAGAACATGCCCCCATCCCAGTGCATGAATTTTGTGCACTGGTGGGGTTTGGCCAGCCTGGACAACTTGCATATTAGACTTTTATGTATAGGACTAAAGGCTAGGTGCACCTATATAATAAAAGGCTAATATGCAAATTGTCCAGTCTGGCTGAACCCCACCCATGCACAAAATTTGTGCACTGGGTGGTCTGTGCTTCAGCCTGGCCGGTGCCCTCTTGCAGTCTGGGAGCCTTCGGCGGATGTCTGACTAACGGCTTAGGCCCTCTAGCACTGCCACAGAGGCAGGAGAGGCTCCTGCCACCATGGCTGCACTCATGAGTAATGCCAGGCTTCTGGCTGAGCAGGGCTCCCCCTGTGAGAGTGCACTAACCACTAGGGGAAGCTCCTGCATTAAGCATTTGCCCCCTGGTGGTCAGTGTGTGTCATAGTGACTGGTCTTTCTGCCGTTTGTTTGATTTGCATATTAGCCTTTTTATTATATAAGACTAGAAGCCCAGTGCATGAAATTCGTGCACGGGGGCAGGGATGTCCCTCAGCCCAGCCTGCACCCTCTCAAATCTGGGACATCCCTCTCACAATCTAGGATTGCTTGCTTGCCTGCCTTCCTAATTGCCCCTAACCGCTTCTGCCTGACAGCCTGATCAACCACTAAACATTCCCCTGCCAGCCTAATTGATGCCTAACTGGTCCCCTGCCAGCATGGTCACCCCTAACTGCCCTCCCCTGGAGGCATGGTTTCCCCTAACTGCCCTCCCCTGCAGGCCTGGTCTCCCCTCCAATTGCTCTCTCCTGCAGGCCTGGGTTCCCCCCAACTGCCCTTCCCTGCAGGACCGGTCACCCCCAAATTCCCTCCTTTGCCAGCCTGGTCACCCCTAACTTCCCTCCCTGAAGGCCTGATAACCCCAAACTGCCCTCCCTTGAAGGCCTGGTCCCTCCCAACTGCCCTCTGCTGCTGGCCTGATCACCCACAACTGCCCTCCCTTGCAGGCCTGGAACCTTCCAATGGCCCTTCCCTGCTGGCCATCTTGTGTCCACGTGGGGACAGGATCTTTGACCACATGGGAGCTGCCATATTGTGTGTTGGAGTGATGGTCAATCTGCATATTACTCTTTTATTAGATAGGATAGAGGCCTGGTGCACAGGTGGGGGCCAGCTGGTTTGCCCTGAAGAGTGTCCTGGATCAGGGTGGGGGTTCCCTTGGGGTGTGGGGTGGCCTGGGCGAGGGGTCTGTGGTGGTTTTCAGGCCTGCTATGCCCCCTGGTGACCCAAGCAGCGGCCCTGGGATCTGGGATTTATGTATCTTCTACAGATGAAACTTTGTAGCCTGGAGCGGAGCCAAGCCTCCTGCTGGCTCCATGGCAGCAGTCATTGCTGTTGGGATTTTTATCTTCTATGATTGAAATTTTGTAGCATTGAGTGGAGGCCTGGACCAGGCAGGGTGTGTGGAAAGCTTGGCTTCCTCCATCGCTGGTGAAACCCAAGCCTTCCTCCTGCTCGCTCCATGGCCACAGCCATTTTGGTTAGGGTTAATTTGAATACTCACTCCTGAATGGCTGATGGGCGTGGCTAGTGGGTGTAGCAGATGTACAGTGGATTTGCATATTACTCTTTTATTAGATAAGATATACATTGAGTGGCTAGATTATTATGTATTCAGAGATCATAATAATCTGTCCGCTCAGTGTATTTTAAAAAGAGAGAGAGAGCAGAAGAGACAGAATGTATATGGGATGACCAGAGTTAGGGATAGAAAGAAGCTTAATAGAGCTGGATACAAGGAGATCTTTTTTAAGGTCATTAATAACTTCTGTGACTTTAAGCAAAACAACCTTAAAAAATATATTTTTTTAGCCTTGACCAGTTTGGCTCAGTGAATAGAGCGTCTGCCTGTGGACTAAAGGGTACCAGGTTTGATTCCAGTCAAGGGCATGTACTTTGGTTGTGGGCACATCCCCAGTGGTGGGTGTGTGCAGGAGGCAGCTGATCAATGTTTTTCTCTCATCGATGTTTCTAACTCTCTATTCCTCTCCCTTCCTCTCTGTAAAAAATCAATAAAATATATTTAAAAATATTTTTTGTTAAAAAAATTATATATGTCCCTTTTTACCCCCTCCAACCTCCCTCCTTCCCTGCAGACCTTCAACACCCTATTCTTTGTGTCCATGGGTTATGCATATCCTATATAATAAAGAGGTAATTTGTAAATTGAACATCACTTCAACACACAAGATGGCTTCCCCCATGTGGTCAAAATCCACCTCCCACATGTGGACACAAGATGACTGCCACAAAATGGCTGGCAGGGGAGGGCAGTTTTGGGGGATCATGCCTGCAGGGGAGGGCAGTTAGGGGTGACTGGGCTGACAGAGGAGGGTAATTGGGAGCAACTGGGACTCATGCCTGCAAGGGAGGTCAGTTGGGGTAGAACAGGCCTGCAGGGGAGGGCATTTGGGAGCAACCAGGTCTGCTGGGGAGGGCACTTGGGTGGTCCAAGCCTTCAGTGGAAGGCAGTTGGGGGGACCAGGCCTGTAGGAGATGGCACTTGTGGGGATCAGGGGAGAGCAATTGGGGGCAACCAGTCCAACAGGGGAATATAGTTAGGGGGTTACCAGGCCTGCAGGGGAGGGCAGTTGGGAGGTATAAGGCCTGCAGGGGAAGGAATTTAGGGGGGACCAGGCCTGCAGGGGATGTCAGTTAGGTGGACCTGGCCTGCAGGGGAGGGCAGTTAAGGGAAACCAGGCTGGCAAGGGAGGGCAGTTAGGGGTAACCAGAATCACAGGGGAGGGTAGTTGGGGGCCACCAGGCCAGCAGGGGAGCGCAGTTAGGGGCGACCAGGCCTGCAAGGGAGGGCAGTTATGGGCAGTAGGGCTGGCAGGGGAGCAGTTAGGCATCGATAAGGCTGACAGGGGAATGGTTAGCGGGTAATCAGTGTGGCAGGCAGAAGTGGTTATGGGCAATTAGGCAGGCAGCCGAGTGGTTGGGAGCCAGTTGTCCTGCATTATGAGAGGGATGTCCAACTTCCTGTTTAGGTCTGATTGCACCAGTATTGGGCCTAAATAGGCAGGTGGACATCCCTTAAGACACCCCAGATTGAGGAGCGTGCAGGTTTGGCTGAGGAACACTCCCCCGCCCGTGCATGAATTTCATGCATTGGATCTCTAGTCTATACTAATAAAAGTGTATTATGCTAATTTGACCAGAGACCTTCTAGGAGGCCATCCAGACCTCCTTTTGAACAATGCCATGGTGGTGGGGCTGAGGCAGAGGCAGTTAGGGGCTATCAGGCCAGGAGGGAATGGCAGGGGTGATCAGGCTGGCAGGGGGGCCACTTGGGGGTGAGAAGGCCAGCAGCGGGGGCAGTTGAGGGCAAGCAGGTCGGCAGGCAGAGTGTTTAGAGGCAATCAGGCAGGCAGGCAGGCGAGCAATTAGGAGCCAGAGGTCCTGGATTGTGAGAGGGTTGTCTGAGGAATCCCAGTTTGGAGAGGGTGCAGGCCAGGCTAAGAGACACCCCCCTCATGCACGAATTTCATGTGTGTGTGGGCCACTAGTATGCATACAAGATCTTTGGTTGATTACCTCCCACCCAATCACCCTTCCCTCTGAGATTTTGCACTGTGTTCCATGCTTCTATGTCTCTGGATCCACTCCATTCATCAGTTTATTTTGTTACTTAGATTCCATATATGAGTGCTTGCCTTTCTCTGACTGACTTATTTCACTTAGTATGATACTCTCCAGGTCCCTCCATGCTATCTCAAAGAGTAAGATATTCTTCTTTTTTACTACTGCATAGCATCCCATGGTATAAATGTACCACAGCTTTTTTATCCACTCATTTACTGATGGGCACTTGGGCTGTTTCCAGATCTTAGCTATTACTAAATTGTACTGCTGTGAACATAGTGGTACATACATTGTTTTTGATTGGTACTTCGAGTTTCTTAGGATATATTCCTACAAGTGGGATCACTGGGTCAAATGGCACTTCCATATTTAATTTTTTGAGGAAGCTCCGTACTGTTTTTTTTTTTTAATGGTTGCACCAGTCTGCATTCCCACCAGCAGTGTACTAGGGTTCCCTTTTCTCCACATCCTCACCATTACTTGTCATTTGTTGACTAAGCATAATAGCTTTTAATGAAACCAGTTTTCACATAGGCTAATTGATATATATAAACAAGAGTTTAATTGTTAAGGCATCTCATCAGCGTTATAATGAAATTACTTTGAACTACATGGCATTATTTGATGACCTCCTGCAACTGATAAAAGCTTGAAAGTACTGCAGCCAGGGAAAGTCTGGAAAGAGGCAATAGAGACAAACTGTAGACCATTCAGCATGCTATAATCCTGGAGGCAGGAACCAGGAACAATGTAGAAGCAGGCCCTCTGTCACAAGCTAGGAGGAGATAAAAACAGGACATCCTGGGAGCAGCCAGAGGAAGCCAGCCAAATGGGTGATGAGAGGTGGTCAGGAAGTTAGTGCTGTTTCAATCTGTAGCCAAACACCATGTTTGTTGAAGGCCAGATAACAAAGGACTTTGCCCCTTGAAAGACCAAAAAAAAAGTTAGAGCTTTACCTTCTAATTAATTTCCCTACTTCCACCTTCTAGCCCTAGGGCTAGAAGGTGGAAGTAGGGAAATTAATTAGAAAACTAGACTTCAAGGTCAGGGTCTAGTGACTATTGTTGCTCCTCTGTATTATGGGGAGTGTTAGCAGTGAATACTGGAAGGATCTAGTTAGTAGTTTAATCTGTGCAAAATTGAACAATACTTTGCTGCCGGAAACCAGTCATTACCTCACCAATAGAGATGTAAATAGAACAAACAAGAAACCTGGTCAAACCTTAATGCATCTGTTTACTCACTGCTTAGGTGAGACATTGGTAGCTAAAGCAGATGCCCTCTTTTGTCTTATGTTAAGTATGAACTATTCACATATTGTTTAGTTGACACATTGGTAATTGAAAAAGCTTCCACACTTTTAGTCTTATGTTAATTCTTGCTGGTTGATTTCATTGTTGGAATTTCCTAACCTAAAGGACATGGATGTATCACTTAGCCCTAATAAAAGGGGATAGGAAAGCCAGAGCTGGTGGTGTCCTCCCCCTAGAGGTGGACTCACACCTGGCCCCCATGATTCCCAAAATTGATGCTTTTCCAGTCTCTATTCATTTGTGTGCGGCCTTCTCCAAACGCTGAACCCTGACATGGGAACCCTGGATACACGGGACGTGAAAAGGATCTCCACACTTTGCCATCACTACACATGTAAATAGTTGTTTCTCGAATTTTCCTCCCAGTGTTTTAAGTTTACTTGTGTCTGGAATAGAGTAGGGAAGCTGGTCAGTAGAGAAAAAATGAGAATACCCAGCAAGTATATTAGGTCCTGTTCTTCCCATCTACAATCCCAATAGAGCTTTAAGTTAAAGAACAAGATGCTCATCCTTTAAGTCCTGAAAATAGAAAGAATGTTAGAAAGAACTTCCTTCCAGTTCTAGTTGTCAGTGAGAACTCCTATCTCCAACAGCCCTCCTTAGACACATTGGTAATTGAAAAAGGCATCTCATTGGGCTGAGGCAAAAACTAGCCTTATGGCTATCATAGCTTTATACTGTGCTCCTACATAAGAATTTGTTGATATATATTTGAACTACTTTTGAACCTGACATTCTTGATATGATTGCACTTGCACCAAGGCACTTTCTAACTGCCAGTCCATGGTTTATCAAATATTTGGGTCCCTGCTCTTTTAGAAGGGGGTAGTGGTTCTGGCCCATAAATACCCTATGTGCATCCAAGTAAAAGAGGTGAAAGGAGTTGAGAGGGCCTTTTAGAACCATACACTTGCCTGGCCAGCATGGCTAGGTGGTTAATCACTGACCTATGAACCTGGAGGTCATGGTTTGATTCCCGGACAGGGCACATGCCCTATTTTCAGGCTTGATCACCAGGACGGGGCATGCAGGAGGCAGCTGATCAATGATTTTCTCTCATTATTGATGTTTTTATTTCTCTATCTCTCTTTCTTTCTGAAATAAATGTGTGTGTGTGTGTGTGTGTGTGTGTGTGTGTGTGTGTGTGTGTATTTTTAAAAATGTACATTATGACAAAGCAGGGTTCAAGTTAGGAGAATGCATGTCCCAGACTCCATCCAGGTTAGGCCTTCACATTTCTATATGACCAGAGACTTCCAAACTGTGGTTAGACATTCCTACCTAGGATAAAGGCCCAAGTTTTCAGGCCAACAAGTGTCTTCTTTGTTGTAGAATGACAACAACATATGCCCTCTATTTTCAGGTCACTCAAGTATCTCTCTTCTAATCCCAGGAATATCTTCAAGTTTTTTTGGTCTGGGTTGGCTGAACTGTCCTCAGGATGTTTTAGCTAAGCAGCTGTTGATAAGAATGTGATGGTGTAATGGAGGCATCTAGGAAAGTTGCTCTGAGATAAATTGTCCTTGGTCCCAGGATCAAGTCCTATCTAAAAAAGAAACTTTTAGGTGGTTCATTGAACTTTGTGTCTATGACCAGGCTCTGAAATGTTGCTGCATGTCAATAGTAAATTTATCCCCACAAAATAAGACTAGTGGAAATTTTAAATAACTTCTGAAAAGATTTATTAATTCACCTATAATGGTTTTACAAAAATCACTACAGGAAGTATATCTTTGAGCGGAGTGAGGTAATTTTCAGTGAGAACAATCATATTTTTATACGATTGGTGACAATACCAGTCTAAATCAGCAAGAAAAGTCATCTTAAAAGGTAATGCTACATCATATTTTTATAAAAGAGAACTATATGTGGTTATGTTATGATGAAAATATTAATGGAAACTTGTATTTTTATATTACTGGTAGGGTTTCTTGACTCATTCATTCATGTTTTTTTCCACAGATACTAGGATTACAAAATTGACCTTACAGTTTACAAAGGAGGGCATATATGCTACAAACTGGTTGAAATAAAGTATAGTGTTAGCGATATATGGTAGCAGTGGTTCTCAACCTTGGCTACACATCAGAATGACCTGGAGAGCTTTGAAAATAACATGCTGCTCACATGGCACCTGAGTGACTACTTTGGCCTGGAAAGAGAAGGAAACCCCAATAACTGAATTTTGAAGAATGAGCTGTTCAACGGGATAAAAAGAGGAGGAAGGGAATTAGAGGCAGAAGAAATAGCACTTACAAATGCACAGATGGGGGAACTGAAAGTTTGGAGACATTATATCTTAGCATTCAAGAGAAGGAGGCTGTGAAAGATGTGTTTGGGGAAGTAGGCAAGAGCTAGAGTTTAAAGGTCCTAAGGAGATATTTGTACTTTATTGTGTGTGGATCCATAGAAGGGTTTTAAGCAGGGAATTGGAATGATCATGATCAGCTTTTTGGTTTTAAAAGGTCATTCTTGTGGCAGTGTTAAGGAAAGAGTAGAAGACTCCAAGCTGAATTAGAGAGATCTCTTAGGAGGTTATTACAGAAATTAAGGTGAATAGTCCTTTGTCTAAACCAAGGCCATAGCAGTGGGGATAAAGGAATAGAAATGGATATAAGAAATATTCAGGAGGTAAAATTAGTTTGGAGCATGGAGGGAGAGGACACATGGGAAAAGGACTGTGGAATTTTTTGTTTGAGTGACTAGGAGCATAACATTATTGACAGAAACAGAATTCAGAAAGGGAAGTCAGTTTTGGGAGGCATGTGTTTGATTTTAGTGTATGATTAAATCTGAGGGGTGGAAAATGAGGAAGAAGTCACTAGGATGCACCTGAATATATAGAACTAGACATTTGAAAAGTAATTAGGGCAAGTGATCGAACCTTTAGATTTGTACTCATCACAATGATAGGAACTATGGGAGTAAGTGGAATTTCTGAAGTTCGAAATTTTGTTTCTTCCTGTTTTACTTACCTGAAAGCCCTCTAGTGATAATAAGCACATACTACAATTCTTAAAAGTGCCTCAACTCAGTTCATAGGATCATGAAATGTATCTTCAGAATTCTGGTATGGTCAAAATATTATTGTATTAATATTTCAGCATTACTATGTAGTGGCATATCTATGCAGCAGGGGTCCTAACTTGAGCCTAAATTTTTTTATTCATTGTATTCAGGAAGACTCAAGAGGACTTGAAATTGACCTATTTTATTCTAAAAACAGTGGTTGTCAACCTTGGCAACACATCAGAATTACTTAGAAAGTGTTTTATTTAAATCCACACCCACAATGTATCCCAGACCAAGTAATCTGAACCTCTGAGGGTGGGACCTGGCAATATATTAATATTTATTAAATTTCTTTAGGTAATTCTTTGTGCAGCTGAGTTTGAGAACTGCTGCTATAAAGAATAGAGGCTCGGGCACAAAATTCGTGCATGGGTAGGATCCCTAGGCCTGGCCAGCAATCAGGGCTGATCTGTGGGGTGACCAGCAGGGTGACTGGGCCCCTGTTCATACCCGCCTTGGCTGATCTGGCGCTACCCACTTGTTCACCTCACCCCGACCAAGGCAGCTCCTGCTTTGAGCATCTGCCCCCTGGTGGTCAATGTGCATCATAGCTACTGGTCATTCCACTGGTCATTCTGCTGATCAGTTGATTTACACATTAAAGTTTTATATAGATAGATGAGAGCCTAGGGATACACTGGGTTGAGTCAAGGCCTATGTGGTAGGGGACAAGTGATTCTGGGTGCACTATGTGTCTATCAATCAAATAACCCTTGGGTTTAGCCTCCAGTGAGTCATACTTAAGGCTAAACCTGAATTGTCCTACCCGAGACTTAAGCTTAAGGAGTTACAAGATAATAAAAATTAAAATAATGTTTTTTTCTAAAACTCAGTAAGATAGCTACTGAGTTGAATAAAGAAACTTATATCCATAACTAGAGGACCAGGGCACAAAATTAGTGCATGGGAGGGGGTCCCCTCAGCCCAGCCTACACCCTCTCCAAACCAGAATCCTTCGGGGAATGTCTGACTGCCAGTTTAGGCCTGATCCCTGTGGCAGTCAGACATCCCTCTCACAATCTGGGACCACTGGCTCCTAATTGCTCACCTGACTGCCTGCCTGATCACCCCTAACTGCCCCCCTGATGGCCTGGTCACCCTGAACTGACCCCCCTGCTGGCCTGGTTGCCCCTTACTGCCTCCGCTGCCAGCCTGGTTGACCCCAACTGCCCTCCCTGCCAGCCTGGCCACCCCTCACTGCCCCCATCTGTGGGCCTGGTCACCCCTCACTGCCCTCCCTTGCTGGCCTGGTCACCCCTAACTGCCCCCCTTGCCAGCCTGGTCACCCCATGTAGCCTGCTGCTCAGTTGTTTGGTTGTCCCTCACTAAGCCCCCTGCTGGCCTGGTTGCCCCATGCAGCCTGCTGCTCAGTTGTTTGGTCAGCCCTCACTAATCCCCCTACTGACCTGGTTACCCCTCAGAGCCTGTTCAGTTGTCCATTCGGTTGTTTTGGTTGCGATGGTTGCTTAGGCTTTTATGTATATAGATAATAAAAGCCTAATATGCTAATTAGACTGGACGTCCTTCATTCCAGACAAAGCCACAATAGGCGAGGGCCAAGGCAGAGGCGGCAGAGGCCCCAGGCTGTGGCAGTGGGGAGGGGCTGGGGCCAAGGCCCTTGCATGAATTTCATGCATCGGGCCTCTAGTATATATATAAGGCCGAATTCAGCACAAAGAGAACAGATTTGACACTGTCAACAACATTGGTTGTATTGGTGATGATGATTCCTTCATTCAGCAAAATTTTTATGAGGACCTGTACTATGTGCTCAGCACTAGTTTAGGTACTAAGGATACAGTTGTAAACAGGATTTACAAGGTCCTTTCTCTTTGGATCATGTATTCTAGTAGGTTTTTTTTATAGAGATGGACAAATTAAACAATGTGAGGAAGTGAGAAGTGCTGTGCAGAGTATTTTTTTCTCAGTGACTTAGAACAACAAAGATTTATTTCTTATTTATGTTAAATGTTCCATTACATGTGGGTCACTTGGAGGACTCTGTTCATATTACCACTCAGAGACTCAAGTTGATAGAGCTGCTACTATAAAAAATTAGAATCAAAGCTTTTGTGCAGAGTATTAAATAGAGTGATATGATAGAGAATGAGTAGATACCTATTTGGATGGATGAGTCAGGGAAGGTTACTCTCTGCAGAGGGGACGTTTAAGGTGAGGTATAAATGACAAAAAGCAGGTACCCATATGAAATGCAGGAAGAAGAGCATTCTAAGCAAGGGAAACAGTAAATATAATGACCCAAAGGAAAGCTTGACATGTTTGAGGAGAAGAAAAGAGGCCTGTATTGCTAGACCCATTTTTTTTACCAGAATGAGGAGAGAGTAACACTAGATGAGGTTCTAGAGGTAGACAGAGGCTAGACTATGTACAATCTATTAAGTCATTGTGAAGAGTCTGAATTTTAATGCAAGTATAATCTAAGTAACTAATTGGTTTTAAGCAGGGAAATGATAAAGCCCAATTTATATTTTTAAAGAATTATTTTTACTACTATTGTAAAAAATAGAAACAGGAAAACCAATCTGTACGGCATATACAGTACAAGATAGGTTGGTAGTTTGGGCCATGGTGATAATAATGGACTTGGAAATAAGTTGGAATATTTGAGATATGTTTTGGAGGTTGAATCCATAAGACTTATAGATAAATTGGACAGATGATGAATGGTACCAAGATGATGGTGATAGTGGCAGCAACATTGGCAGTGGCATTGTTGGGGGAGGTAGCTCTGTTGTCAGTATCTTTGACAACCCGCATTGGTGCCTTTAGCTCATATATCAGCTCATGTTGCCTTAATGGGTATTCTTGGCATGCTAGCCACTCTTGATGATAACAGGAAGGGGAGACATTATTACTGGAGGAAAATTGGCAGGCACCACATGGCATTAAAGCAGAATCATTTACAGAGCATATGTGAGAAAGCTCTGGAGATTTATTGCCAGAAATATTTGGGAAAATCTTAGGAAGGATTATTTATAACTTCTGCAGAACAGATGGGAGTGGAGTCAGAGCTATACCATTTTGTGATTGTGCTTGTGATCCTATATTATCCATAAGCTGCTTTGATAAAAGTAATGTGAATTACTCTTAAAAGAGGTCCCGATTAGGCGAGGAACCAAGATGGCGGCATAGGTAAACACCTATCTTGCTGCCCCACACAACAATTCCAAACTTACAACTTAACGACAGAACAAACATCATCCAGAATCATTAGAAAGCAGGCTGAGTGAAAATTCCACAAATAAAAGTAAAGATAGGACACTATGACTCAGAGGAGCGGCAGCGGCAGAGTGCAGCCTTGAAGATACGCCTGGAGTCAGAGCTTCAGAGCCCTGTGCGCATGAGTGGAAAGGGCAAACCCGGTGGGTTTTCTCCAATGGGGAGGGCAAAGGAGTCCCACTGCACTGATTCCCTGGTTCCAGGCAAGGTCTGGGGGACGCACGCTGAAATCTGGGCGCAACACAGATCTGTGAGCCTGTGGAGAGGGCTAGCTTGTTGAGTGCGTGTGAACTTAGAAACAGCAGTTTGCATGTAAACTTGGGAACGGAAGTGCGTGACAGCACAGAGAGGACTCGTGACTTGCTCCCTCATTCGGGAGACCACAGGACTGCTTTGTTTTGCAATTCTGGGTGAGACTTTGGGTGTGCAGACTCATTTGGGGAGAGGCAGAGTTGTCTGGCAGCGAGTGGAGACCTGCAGCGGCTTTTGCTCTGAAGTGCATGCGGCCGTTACTGCCCGGCACAGAGACCCTGGTGCCGCATAGGGTGGAGCTGACTGACGCTGCCTGCTCAGCCCGGAGACTCCGCCCATCAACCTGAACACAGCATACGCTCACAGGCAATTGGCCTGGAGGTCAAACCCTCCTAGTCTAAAAATAATAATCTGGGTTTAACTTCAACAATACTGTACAACCCATAAAGGATTGCAGTAAGAGTATCCACCCAGGTAACTGAGGAGGCTGAGCCACTGTCCCTTAGAGGACATCTACCATACAAAGCTAATGGACCAACTCAGGAAAGCAGCTGCAGTGCAGAGAAATGGAAAGAAATCAGGTGTGAAAAAAATGGAGGAAAAAAGACGACTAGACATAGAGTTCAAAACCACAGTAATAAGGTTTTTCAAGAGGCTTCTAGAAAAGGCCGATGAACTTAATGAGAACTACCAGGAAATGAACAGCACCTACGAGGAAATGAACAAGACCTATGAGGACATGAAAAAAGGACCAACTAGAAATTAAGCATACACTGATTGAAATAAAGAAGATTACACAAAGACCTAAAAGCAGTCCAGAGGACCACAAGAACCAAGTCAAAGATTTGAAATACAAAGAGGGAAAATCCACTCAGCCGGAAAAGCAAGAAACCAAAAGAATTAAAAAAACTGAAGATAGTGTAAAGGGCCTCTGGGACAACCTCAAACATACCAACATCAGAATTATAGGGGTGCCAGAAAAAGAGAGAGAGCAAGACAATGAAAACCTACATCAAGAAATAGTGACCGATAACTTCCCCCACCTGGTGAAAGAAATTGACTTAAAAGCCCAAGAAGTGCACAGGACCCCAAAATATAGGAATCTAAAGAGGACCACACTAAGGCACATCATAATTAAAATGCCAAGAGCAAAAGATAAAGAGAGAATATTAAAAGCAGCAAGAGAAAAACACTTAGTTACCTATAAGGGAGCACCCATACGATTGTCAGCGGATTTCTCAACAGAAACGATGCAGGCCAGACAGGAGTGGCAAGAAATATTCAAAGTGATGAATAGCAAGAATCTACAACCAAGATTACTCTATCTAGCAAAGCTATCATTCAGAATTGAAGGTCAGATAAAGTGCTTCACAGATAAGAAAAAGCTAAAGGAGTTCATCACCACCAAACCAATATTATATGAATTGCTGAAAGATATGCTATAAAAAGAGGAAGAAGAAAAAGGTAAAAATATAAATTATGAACAACAAATACACATCTATCAACAAATGAATCTAAAAATCAAGTGAATTAATAATCTGATGAACAGGATAAACTGGTGAACATAACAGAATCCTGAACAGAAAGATGGAATAGATGGATAATTCTTGGGGAGAAAAGGGGAGTGGGAAGTGCAGCAAGAGACTGGACAAAAATCATGCAAATATGGGAGAGGACAGTGGGGGGGAGGCGAAGGCAGAGGGTGGGATGGGTACCAGGTGGAGGAGAGCTATAGTGGGAAAAAAGGGGGAAACAATGTAATTAATAAACTGAACAATAAAGATTTAACAAAAAAGAGGTCCCAATTAAAGCTATGTTAAATGTTATCAAATATATGTATTTTTAAATTTCCTTACTAGCTATGCAAACATTAACATTGTTGTATTAGAAATACATAGATATACTAGTGTCCCGGTGCATGAAATTCATGCATGCAGGGTTGTGGGGGTGAGAGTTGTCTCTCAGTCCGGCCTGCATCTTCTCCCATCTGAGATCCCTGTGGGATTGGGCCTAAATTGGCACTTGGACAACCCCCTCGCAATCCGCTCCTAACCGCTCACCTGCCTGAATGCTTGATCACCCCTAACCAGTCTGCTTGTTAACCACTCTGCAACTGGTCCCCTCTGCCGGCCTGCTCAGCCCCAACTGCCCCCCCATCAGCCTGATCACCCTCAACTGCCCACCCCTCCTGGCCTGATCATCCCTAATGGCCTCTGCCTTGGCGCCTCTACCAGGGCGATCTGGGACCCCCGTGTCCACACGCCCTTCATGATCTGGGACCCCTGGCGCCTGCAGTGAAGTGTGGTGGTAGCCGGTCTTCCCCCCACCTGCCTTCAGTGGCCCCACCTTTCGCTCGCGCACCAGTGATCTGGGACCCCCATGCTCCCGCCCTTCGCGATCTCAGACCCCAGGTGCGCATGGCAAAGCACGGAAGTGGTCAGCCTTCCCGTCGTGCCTCCGTACGGCCTGGGGAACAGGCACAGCAGGCTTGCCGAGACCACCAGCGCATCCTCTGCTCTCTAGGCCCATGGCGCTTGTTCCCAGGCCATGTGGAGGCGGAGGGAGAGGCAGGATCGTGCACTGTGTGGCCCCGCCCCCCACTCCTGACTGGCTGGTAGCATAGATAGAGTAACATTTGCATGTTACTCTTTTTTTTATACTTTATTTTTTTTAATCTTTATTGTTCAGTTTATTAATTACATTGTTTCCCCTTTTTATCACCCTATAGCTCCCCTCCACCCTGTACCTATCCCACCCTCCACCCTCCCCTCCCCCTCCCCACTGTCCTCTCCCATTGTTGCTAGATTTTTGTCCAGTCTCTTGCTGCACTTCCCACAACCCTTTTCTCCCCAAGAATTGTCAGTCCATTCCCTCTCTATGTCCATGTCTCTGTTATATTCACCAGTCTATCCTGTTCAACAGCCTATCAATTCACTTGATTTTTATGTTCATTTGTTGATAGATGTGTATTTGTTGTTCATAATTTTCATCTTTACCTTTTTCTTCTTCCTCTTCTTAAAGAATATCTTTCAGCATTTCATATAATGTTGATTTGGTGGTGATGAACTCCTTTAGCTTTTTCTTATCTGCGAAGCACTTCATCTGACCTTCAATTCTGAATGATAGTTTTGCTGGATAGAGTAATCTTGGTTGTAGATTCTTGCTGTTCATCACTTTGAATATTTCTTGCCACTCCCGTCTGGCCTACATCGTTTCTGTTGAGAAATCCGCTGACAGTCGTATGGGTGCTCCCTTATAGGTAACCAACTGTTTCTCTCTTGCTGCTTTTCATATTCTCTCTTTGTCTTTTGCTCTTGGCATTTTAATTATGATGTGCCTCGGTGTGGTCCTCTTAGGGTTCCTATATATTGGGGTTCGGTGCACTTCTTGGACTCCTAAGTCAATTTCTTTCACCAGGTGTGGGAAGTTTTCAGTCACTATTTCTTCAAATAGGTTTTCATTGTCTTGCTCTCTCTCTTTTTCTGGCACCCCTATAATTCGGATGTTGGTATGCTTGAGGTTGTCCCAGAGGCCCCTTACACTATCTTCAATTTTTTGGATTCTTTTGGTTTCTTGCTTTTTCAGCTGAGTGGATTTTCCCTCTTTGTATTTCAAATCTTTAACTTGGTTCTTGGGGTGCTCCAGAGCACTTTTAGGTCTTTGTATACTATTTTTTATTTCAGTCAGTGTATGCTTAATTTCTGGTTGGTCCTTTTTCATATCCTTGAGAGTCTCCTTTATATCCTTGAGGGTCTCCTTCATTTCCTTGTAGGACTCATTCATTTCCACGTTGGTCTTGATCATTTCCTTTGTGGTCTTGCTTATTTCCTTATAGGCCTCGACGTTTTGTTGGAGCCTCTTGAAAAACCCTATAACCGTGGTTCTGAATTCCATGTCCAGTCGTTTTTTTTTTTCCTCCATTTCTTTCACATCTGATTTCTTTCCATGTTGCTGCATGGTGGCTGCTTCCCTGAGTTGGTCAATTAGCTTTATGTGGTAGACTTCCTACTAGGGATAGTGGCTCAGCCTCCCCGGTTACCTGAGGTGGATATGGGCTGCACAGTCTTGCTGAAGTTAAGCTCAGTTAATCGTTGTTAGCACTTGGAGGGTTGACCTCCAGGCCAATTGTCTGTGAAGCTCAGCTATGCTCAGGTTGGGTGGGCGGAGTCTCTGGGCCAAGCAGACAGTGTTAGCTCCGCCCTATGTGGCCCCAGGGACTCTGTGCTGGGGGCAATGGCCGTCAGCACCTCTGAGAGAGAGAGCTGCTGCGGTGCTCCACCGGCTGCCGGTTGCCGGGGAATTCAGACTTTCCCAAAATGAGTCTGCATGCGCAATGTCTCACCCAGGGTTGTAAAACAAAGCAGTCTGATGGTTTTCCGAATGAGAGGCAAGTCGCGGTGCGCTCTCTGCGCCGTCACGCAGCCGAGCTGTTCGCGTGCAAGCTGCCTTCTCCACAAGCCGGGAGACCAGGCAGCACCCGAGCTTCAGCGTGCCCTCCCACTGTCCAGTTTTCACCCCGTGTGATAGTGGGTTCTCTGGACTTCGCCCAGAGCTGGAGAATCAGTCCAGTGGGATGCCTTTGTCTCCCCGTTCGAGAAAACTGGCCGGTTTTCAGCCGCCCGCCCTCTCCGCGGCGCGCACTCCAAACCTCTCTCCGTGCGAATCTTTCAACGCTGTTCGTCACTGCTCCTCCGAGTCACAGTGTCTTATCTTCACTTTTATTTGTGGAATTTTCACTCGGCGAGCTTTCTGGTGATTCTGGAAGGTGTTTGTTCTTTCGTTAAGTTGTAGTATAAAAATTGCTGATTATGACGGCAAGATAGGTGTTTTACCTTTGCCGCCATCTTAGTTCTCTGCATGTTACTCTTTTAGTAGATAGAGAATAAGAAAACATGCTTATAAGCATTAAAACAATATACAAGTTAAATTTTATAATTGTTAGTCTTCCTCCAACTGCTCCTCAGTCATATTCCTCCACAAGAGGTAAACATAATAAACAGTGTAGTGAGTTTTCTTCAAAATACCTTTTTAAAAAAATATGTTTTTATTGGTATCAGAGAGGAAGGGAGAGGGAGAGAGAGATAGAAACATCAATGATGAGAGAGAATCATTGATTGGATGCCTCCTGCACACCCCATACTGGGGATCGAGCCCACAACCCCAGGCATGTGCCCTTGACTGGAATTGAACCCAGGACCCTTCATTCTGCAGGGAAACGTACTGTCCACTGAGCCAAACTGGCTAGGGCCAAAATACTTTTGAATGCTTTTATATATACAGGCTTTCACTGCTATCTGAAAGTAGAGTGCTCCTATGAAATCTTTCTTAAACCAAAATGGCCTAACGTGAAGATCTACTACGTAAGTATGGTGATAGCTTAAATTTCTTTTAAAATTGATGAGGGGGGGGAGGAGGAGGAGGAGGAGGAGGAGGAGGAGGAGGAGGAGGAGGAGAGAGAGAGAGAGAGAGAGAGAGAGAGAGAGAGAGAGAGAATGAATCATCCATCAGTTGCTTCCTGCATGCGCCCCTGACCAGGGATTGACCCTGAATCCTGGGTATATGCCCTGACCATGAATTGAACCCGAGTCCTTTTGGTGTACAGAATGAAGCTCCAACCAACTTAATCACACTGGCCAGGGTTGATAATAGCTTTTTTTCTTAAAAGTGAAAATCCTGTTTGGATTTCTTTTGGTTAGTGAAAACAGGTAGTAATATAGGATTTTTTGTGTGGAAAATTAGGGATGTATATGCTCCCCCCCGCATATACATACATATATATACACACACATAGTTTTTTCAGCAATAAAATCATGCCATAAATATTGGTGTACATGTTGCTTTTTTAAAAATATTGTTTTTATTGGTTTTAAGAGCGAGCAAGGGAGAGGGAGAAAATATTGATCTGAGAAACATTAATAGGTTGCCTCCCTTGTAGACCCTAACCTGGGCATGTGCCCTAACTAATAATCAAACCAGTGATCTTTTGGTGCCTGGGATGATGCTCAACCAACTGAGCCACACTGGCCAGAGTAGTATTACTTTTTTTTAATGTTACAAGTTAGAAGCATTTCCCATGTCAGTGTTTCTTTTTTTATTTTCAGCAGATGCATACATTCCATTGTATGAATATTTTGTAATATATTTAATCAGTAACCTATTGATGGGCATTTTCTTTTATTCTTGTAGCTATGATTTGAACACTTATGCAAATGTCTCTGAAGGCTAGCACTCCAGAAGAGGAATTGCAGGGTTGAAAAATGTATTTAATATTTTGTTAGAAATATAACCAGATTTTCCTTTAAGAAGAATGTGTCCAATTACATTCTCACCAGTAATGTTTGAGAGACTTCATTTCTGTACACCCTCACCAACAATTTTTATCTTTGCTAACAAGATGGATTAAAATTGCCATTTTATTATTGTTTAACTTGGTTTTCCAAAAATGTTAGTGGGATTATTTTTCATATGTTTCCTATTTGCATTTTGCATAAATTATCTGTTAATATTCTTTACTCATTTTTCTGATGAGTTGTCTTTTTCTTATTGAATTGTAGGTAGTCTTCATATATTTTAAGTATTCTTTTCTCATATAATAAAAAATTTCTTTCTACCCTACTTATCTTTTTAAAAACTTTCACTAAATTTATTGGGGTGACATTGGTTAATAAAATTACATATGTTTCAAGGGCATACTTCTATAATACATCAAAGTATGTTACTTCTCTTTTGACTTTGTTTATGTTATCCTTTCTTATATAGAAATTTTAAATTTTGATGTAATAAAATCTGTCAATCTTCTGGTTTTGGGTTTGGTAGTCTTGCTAAATTGAAGATCACATAAAATATTCTACTTTATTTTACTTTAATACATAATTTTTCTTTTAAGTGTTTTATTTTTGTATTTTATTATTACTTACACATTTTAAACTATTTAATATATTACATAAAAATAGCATAGCAATAATAATAAAATAAACACATGTCTACCCACTATCCAGCTTAAGAAACAGAACATTATCAATATCGTATAAGGCTTCTGTGCACTTCCCTTTAGTTGTGTCTCCTTCCCTCACCACCAGAGGTAATCACTATCATGTTTTTTCCCTTTGTTTTCTTTCTTTATATATTAAGCACCTATGTATAATGTATTTGTTTAAAGAAAATTGAGTAGCAAGCACTAGTCTTGCTGTATTAGGAAAGAGCAATATTGCCATTATTAAATAAAGGCTTTTGGAGGAAGAGTCTCAGGGGCAGAGCCTGTGCCTTAAGTTTATAAGAATGCCTTCTGAGAAAGTTTATGAGTAAAGTCAAAAGTGAGTGCTTTCGTGTCACACAGCTGTGTGCTGGACCAGGCTTGTATTTGCTAATGATTACATGTTTAGGAAATTGATGCTTTCCTGCCAGTTTGAAATTCATCATAATAAGAATATTTACATCATGAAAATTGGCAAACTCCAAAATCAGAGCTTTTTCTTTTCATAAAAAATATTTTAGAGAGCAAGCTAACTAGCAAGTCACTTGTCCTGAGAAACAGTGCTCACAATTGTCAGGGTATTTGTCAAAGCTGTAGAAGTGTGGACTTGGTTTTGAACATTCTGTAGAAATACGATCAGAAGAAATGGGCTGCCCTTTATTTTTTTAAGCTCAGCATGGTCAACCTTTGGCTCTCAAGAATGGTCATAACACTTGTGTGTCTTTGTGTTGGAGAGATAGGTGGATGAGAATTCTCAGCTGATCCAGGCATAAAGGGTTATTGCCTGTTTGAAATGTCTTTAATCTATTCATTCACTTGATTAATAGTTTGCCTGAATATAGAATTTAGTTTGGAAATAATTTTTCTTCAGAATTTTAAAGGCATTGCTGTATTATCTTTGAGTTTTCAGTATGACATTGATATGTGGCTCAGGTATGGTAAACTAAAAAGTTTAAGTTATGCTGTAAAAGTAGGCAGCTAAAGTAGCCTGGAGGAAAACATCCTTGGATGATTGACTAGAGGAGTTCAATGATCATCCATGTGAATATCAGTCATCAAGAATGACAGCAATAGTTTTGGAGAGCAGAATGTAAGACTGATGGCAAAGTGTTAACTGACTGAGGGCTAGATGACAGCAGCAAGGTGTGTAGCTGGTGACTTTTAAGGAGGAATGAGTTAGAAATTGGCTGATAGGATAATGGGCAACAAGGACAGCACTTTACTTCCAAGTCTAATGGTGTGCCTTATGTGGAAGAGACACAACCTTCATTTGTGAGTGTTTCAGGGAAAACTGTGTGTTTAGGGAAGTGTGAGGTTTTGATGAGAGTAAGAAGGAGAAGGGAACACTTAGGGAAGAGGCTAAGAATATAGCAAAGTTTAATGCTGATAAAAATGGAATTCCAGAAGACAGTTAGAAGAATTTAGGAGGGTATGGTGAGAGAGAGATTTGGTTATTTTAGAAGAGTAAGAGATATAATAAATGAGAGGTTTGTATGGCTGGTGTGAATGATATGATATGTAAGGTAGACTGTGCAGTTGCTAGATGATTGGGTTTACACATGTAAAATCCTGTCTACGAAAGAGGTAATATGCAAATTGACCATCTCTCCCACACACAAGATGGTTGCCCCCATGTGATTAAAGATGGCTGTTCCCATGTGGACACAAGATGGACACCACAAGTGGCCAGCAGAGGAGGGTAGGTGGGAGGGACCAGGCCTGCAAGGGAGGGCAGTTGTGGGCAATCAGGTCAGGAGAAGAGGGCAGTTAGGGGCGACCAGGCTGGCAGAGGGGGGAAATTAGGGGTGACCAGGTCAGTAGGGGAGGGAAGTTGGGGTGACTAGGCTGGCAAGGGAGGGCAGTTAGGGGTGACCAGGGCTGCAGAGGAGGGCAGTTAGGGGAAATTGGGCTGGCAGGGGAGCAGTTAGGCATAGTTCAGGCTGGCAGGGGAGTGGTTAGGGGGTTATCAGGCTGACAGGCAGAGGTGGTTAGGGCAATCAGACAGGCAGGCAGGCAAATGGTTGGGAGCTAGCAGTCTTTGATTGTGAGAGGGATGTCCCAGATTGGAGAGGGTGCAGGCTGGGCTGAGGGACACCCCCCACCCAATGCACAAATTTCATGCACAGGTCCTGTAGTTTAGATGTATAAAAGCCTAAGTGACCTCTAATTGTAACATAATATGTAATTAATATTTTTATAAAATTTATTATAGAGCTTTAATAGTAATTTGCCTGAAAAGTTTGAAGCAATTTACAATCATTCTTATCAATAACATTTAAGAGAGTCTATTTTTCCATACTCTCATCAGTAGTGGTGGGTATTAACAAGTACTCGATCATTTTCATTTTTGCCAACATGATAGTAAAAAGAAAATATTTCATTGTTTATATTTTCATGTTTTGATTATTAGTAGGCTGAACATTTAAAATGTCTTATTGGAAATGTGTACTTATCTTTAAATTGCCTGTTTGCCTATTTTCTCTTTAGATTCTCTTATTAATTTGAGGGAACTCTATTATTTAAGTATATTAATCCTTTAATTTATTGATATATCTTATCCCAGTTGTATTTATAGATTTTAGAAAAATACTTGTCATAATACATATCTGTCTCCTTTCTATTAATACCAATTCCTCTCCTTCTATCTAATTTAACAAATTGTTTTTTAGGGCCTGAAATTTTTAGGTAGAGTACATGAAGATATAAATGTAAATAAGACAAAGTTCCTGCTCTTGATGATTTCATAAATGGTGGGTGATGGTGTTTAAATTTAACTAACTACATTCAGTAACAGTATACATAATATAGGCTACAAGAACAATACGTGTAATGAACTACTGTAGTCCAAAGAAGGAAGTGACTATTTCTGCTTTATGCTGAGTCAGAAAGGGCTGACATTTGAGCTGAACTCTGAAGGACAAGTATAATTTTTTTAGATGGAAAAGGAGAGGGAAAAGAGTAATTTCTGATAGAGGAAACAGCATGAATTTTTGTCTTATACAGGGCAAAAGTAGGTTTGTAATTGTGAGTGCATGAAACAGAGTTTATTTTTGTATTATTATTTATTAATTATTGTATTATTTTCCATGTGAACAATTGTAAATCTGCTTTTGCCCCACCCTGCATATTCATTCAAGAAGCTTTTGTTAAGTGCTTACTATAACGTGTCAGGCATTATAATGGGTGTGGAGCTTTAAGAAGCTCTTAGTCTTATGGGATACACAGATACATAAGCAGATAATCACAACAAGAAATTATACAAAATATAAGTTGTTCTTTAAAATTTTTCTTAAAATTTATTTCAGAGAGGGGAAAGAAGAGAGAGATAGAGACATCAATGATGAGAATCATTGATTGGTTGCTTTCTGCACACATCCTACTGGGGATCCAGCCCACAACTTGGGCATGTGCAACCAGGAATCGAATTGTGGCCTTTTGGTTCATAGGTTGATATTGAACCACAGAGCCACATCAGTGGGCAAGTTATTCTTTTTTTCTAATTTAATAAATCTTTATTGTTTAGATTATTATAATTGTTCCTCTTTTTCCCCCCATAGCTCCCCTCCACCTGGTATCCACCCAACCCTCTGCCCTTACCTCACCCCCACTGTCCTCATCCATAGTTGTACAATTTTTTCCAGTCTCTTCCAGCACCTCCCACACCCCCTTTCCCCTGAGAATTGCCTGTCCATTCCCTTTCTATGCCCCTGATTTTATTATATTCACCAGTTTATTCAGTTCATCAGATTTTTAATTCATTTGATTTTTAGACTCACTTGTTGATAGACATGTGTTGTTCATAATTTTATCTTTACCTTTTTATTCTTCTTCCTATTCTTAAAGAATACCTTTCATCATTTCATATAATACTGGTTTGGCAGTGATGAACTCCTTTAGCTTTTTCTTATTTGTGAAGCTCTTTATCTGCCCTTAAATTCTGAATGATAGCTTTCCTGGGTAGAGTATTCTTGATTGTAGGTTCTTGCTATTCATCACTTTGAATAATTTTTGCCATTCCTGTCTGCCCTGCATAGTTTCTGTTGAGAAATCAGCTGACAATCATATGGGTATTCCCTTCTAGGTAACTATTTTTCTCTTGCTGCTTTTAATATTCTCTCGTTGTCTTTTGCTCTTGGCATTTTAATTATGATGTGTCTTGGTGTGGTCCTCTTTGGATTCCTTTTGTTTGGGGTTCTGTGCGCTACCTGGACTTGTAAGTCTATTTCTTTCACCAGGTGGGGGAAGTTTTCTGTCATTATTTCTTCAGATAGTTTTTCAGTATCTTGCTCTTTCTGTTTTTCTGGAACCCCTATAATTTGGATGTTGGTATGCTTGAGGTGGTCCCAGAGGCTTCTTACACTATCTTCAATTTTTTGGGGTTCTTTTTCCTTTTTGCTTTTCTGGTTGAGTGTTTTTTTTTCTTCTTCATATTTCAAATCTTTGACTTGATTCTTGTGGTCCTGTAGTCTGCTGTTAGATCTCTGTATAATATTTTTTTATTTCAGTCAGTGTATGCTTAATTTCTAGTTGGTCCTTTTTTATATTTTCCAGGGTCTCGTTAAATTTATCAGCCTTTTCTAGGAAATTCTTGAAAAACCTTATAACTGTGGTTTTGAACTCTATATCCAATCATTTGTTTTCCTCCATATCTTTCATTTGTGATCTGTTTCCTTGTCTCTGCATTTTTGCTACTTCCCTGAGTTGGTTGAGTGGCTTTGTGTGGTAGGTGTCCTTTATCCTCCCCAGTTACCTGAGGTGGACACTCTTGGTGCACCCCTTTATGGACTGCACAGTCTTGTTGTAGTTAAGTGTAGATTGTTGTTGGTATCACTGGGTGGGGTTGACCTCCAGGCCAATTGGCTGTGTGGATCAGCTGTGTCTATGCTGGGAGAGCTTCTGTGCTCAGCTTGGATGGTGCAGAGTCTTAGGGCTGAGAAGTTAGCCTTGGTTTCCTGTCGGCCCCACCCTAAGTGGCGCCTGGGTCTTCATGTCCTGCAGCAATGGCTGCATGCACCTGGAGAGAAAGTTGCCCTCAAGTTTTGCCCACTGCCAGACAGTCCAGTTTCTCCCCAAATGAATCTGGATACCCAAAGTCTCACCTGGAACTGGAGTACAGTGCAGTCGGGAGGTTTTGTTTCCTCTCCCGAACAAGAGAATCAGCCACACACTCAGCTGCCCGCCCACTCTGCAAGCTCCCCTGACTCTCAGTGTGCTTCCTCCTGACAGTCCATTTTCACCCCATATGAGTCTGGGTTCCCTGAGTCTCAGAACTGGACTTGAGCGCAGTGGGGAGCCTTTGTATTCCTCCCCGTTCAAGAAAACCAGTCGCATATTCAGCCACCTGCCCTTTCTGTGTGCACATGTCTCTGTGTCTCCATGCCTCCGCACCTCTGCCCTGTGAACCTCCTCTGAATCTCAGTGTCCTTTTCTCTTTTTTTCAAGTTGTAGAATTTCCACTCAGCCAGCCTTCCTGTGGTTCTGGATGATATCTGTTTTGTCTTTTAGTTGTAGTTTTAAAATCGTTGTGTGAGGCAGCAGTTTAGGTGTTTACCTATGGCGCCATCTTGGTTCCTAAAGTTATTCTTTATTAGAACAGTCAGTTCACTCAATGATGATGTCTGCTTGGCAAATATTTTTGTATAGAAGTCATACATATATGCACAATGCTAAACAGTCTTAGTCAAATTTAAGAAATTTCTCAAAATGTGTTTATGACTGGGTTTGTAGCAGATTTTCTTTGTACTCAAAGATGCTTTTTCATTATTGGACTGGGGTGGGGGATTGATTTAGAAATCAAATGATAGGACACAGTTCATTTATTTGCTAATTTATTCAGCAAGTATTTATTATTGTGTGCCACATATGGTTAGACCTTGAGGATACAGAGTGAGATAAGACAGAGCCTCCCCATTTAAGAGGAGCTATAATCAAGTGAGTTCACCAGAACACAAAAATACAATTATAATGAAATGAACTAAAAACTGGTAGAACTTTGCATTATATACTGTAGGAGGATGTATGAAAGATTCTTAACCCAGTCTTTGGGGAGATGGTACAAGAGAGAATTTTATGGAGGTGATAATACCTAAGGTGAGGATCTGGAGAGCATTATGTTAAATAAAATAAGCCAGTCAGAGAAAGACAAGTACCATTTGATTTCACTCATATGAGGAATCTAATGGAAAAAGGAACTAACATGCAAAATAGAGACAGAGTCATAGAGAGCAGGCTGACCGCTGTCTGGGAGGCTGGTAGTACTGTATGGGGGGCGTGGAGAGATAGAGCAAAAAGAAAAAAAATGATAGAAAACAAAAAATAAAGAATTACCTGTGATTTAGGTAGATGAAGGTAGTGGGGGTGGCTGAGTCATTCTTAGGCAGGGAGTGGTGAGGAATTAGATTATAGAGAAGGTTGAATCATGGATGGCCTTGCATGCCATGTTAAAAAGTCATGATTTTAGGGGTGGTTGGATGTAGGTGGAAGAGGGCATAAAGGGAATAACTGGTGATTGAAAAATAAAATTGCTCTCTCCATAGAATTGGAGTTTATTTTTGATAACTTAGGAGTTTGTTGGGGTAATGTAGACAAAGATTTCAGTTGCCGATATGTTGTGGCTGCAGCCAGGGACTAAGTAAAAACCTTCCAGTTCTTGAGAAGGTCTGTTAGTAAGGTTGCTAGGGTAGAGATGGAAAACTGGGGGAAATCCAGTGATTGCTTGATGTTCCTAACAGGTTAGGGGGTTTTCCACTCCAAGATAATTCACACTTCGTTCAGCATCCTGAAGATATCTGAGCCAAGAGAACTTGCCCTTTGTACTTCCAAAGATTCTAATTAAACATCTCTGGATTGGCTCAAGAATGATACTGTGACAGCAGAGATGCAGGGATTTCTTCAAGACTAGTAAAAGTCTGGCCAGGAAAGTATGAGAAATCCCAGGGATTGGTCTTTGGAAAACGGTCAGGGTGTGTGATACAGGGCAGAGGGCATTATCAGATATTCTACCTCTCCAAAATAACCTTTGGAAGGTATCTTTCTATTTATCACTCACCCAAGTCCAGATGAATGTGTGTCTAGGAGACTGAACTTTGATTAGACTTAGGTTCCTCAGAGGTGGTATGTAAAAAAAAAGGAAGTTTATATTGGATACTTATAATAATTACTACATTGAAGCCACAATATTCTGGAAAATAAAGAGCACTATATTTTCATTCTTTTTTAAAAATCCTCACCTGAGGATATTTTTTTCCCCATTGATGTTTACAGAGAAAGGAAAGGCCTGGGATCGACCTGCAACCCAGAGACATGTCATTGACAAGGAATCGAATCCTAAACTCTTTGGTGTGTAGTCTGGCACTCTAGCCACTGAGCAACACCACCTGAGCTTATTTTTATTCTTTTAAAAAATAAATTTGTATTCATTTCAGAGAGGAAGGAAGAGGGAGAGGGAGTCAGAAACATCAATGTTGAGAGACAATTATTGATCAGCTGCCTCCTGCATGCCCCACACTGGGGATAAAGCCCTCAAACCAGACATGCCTGGAAGCCCTCAGGGGATGTCTCATAGAAAGTGGACCTAAGCCATCAGTCGGGCATCCTTAGTGCTGTCACGGAGGCAGGAGAGGCTCCCATCACTGCTGCCGTGCTAGCCATCCATGAGCCTGGCTTCTGGCTAACTGGCGCTCCCTCTGTGGGAGCACACTGACCACTAGGAGACAGCTCCTGCATTGAGCATCTGCCCCCTGGTGGGCAGTGCATGTCATAGTGACCGGTTGGTCTGCTGTTTGGTGGATTTGCATATTAGCCTTTGATTATATAGGATAATGTCTTATTATAGGCAAGGCCTCTAATTCAATTTTTTTTATGTAGTTAAAGGGAGGGGCAGAATTTTTATTTGAGCCTGAAGCTAAAATTGCCCTTAGCTAAAAAATCTGCATACCACTGAGACACATCTTGGTGAGGCTCATTCTGCACCCCCACACTATTCTATTATGTGTATAAATATTGGGAACCATCTTACCTTTTCAGTGAAAGGAACCTTTTATTATGTTACAATGACTGACTTTATTTCATGAGTTGTGTTTTGGCTTCAAGCCTGTATCCAGTATTCATGCAGAAACTGCAGCTCTTCTGTTCAATATTTACCTAGCATATCTTTTATTTTTGTTTCTCTAAATCTTTCTAGATTTTTATGTATTTGATAGGAATAGCTCATGGACACAGACAATAGTCTGGCAAAGGCCTGGAAGGGGCGGGTGCAGGGTGGAGGAGATCAATGAGGGGAAATAACCCACTAAAACAAAGGGACATCTGTAATTCTTTCAACAATAAAGGTACATTTTATTTTATTTTATTTATTTTATTTTATTTTTTTCTTTATTGTTCAGTTTATTAATTACATTGTTTCCCCTTTTTCATGCCCCTATATCTTCCCTCCACCCTGTACCTATCCCACCCTCCACCCTCACCTCCCCACCACTGTCCTCTCCCATTGTTGCAAGATTTTTGTCCAATCTCTTGCTGTACTTCCCACAACCCTTTTCTCCCCAAGAATTGTCAGTCCATTCCTTCTCTATGTCCATGTTTCTGTTATATTCACCAGTTTATCTTGTTCATCAGCCTATCAATTCACTTGATTTTTATGTTCATTTGTTGATAGATGTGTATTTGTTGTTCATAATTTATATTTTTACCTTTTTCTTCTTCCTCTTCTTAAAGAATATCTTTCAGCATTTCATATAATACTGGTTTGGTGGTGATGAACTCCTTTAGCTTTTTCTTATCTGTGAAGCACTTTATCTGATCCTCAATTCTGAATGATAGCTTTGCTGGATAGAGTAATCTTGGTTGTAGATTCTTGCTCTTCATTATTTTGAATATTTCTTGCCACTCGCGTCTGGCCTGCATCGTTTCTGTCGAGAAATCCGCTGACAATCGTATGGGTGCTCCCCTGTAGGTAAGCAACTGTTTTTCTCTTGCTGCTTTTAATATTCTCTCTTTATCTTTTGCTCTTGGCATTTTAATTATGATATGTCTTGGTGTGGTCCTCTTTAGATTCCTATATTTTGGGGTTCTGTGTACTTCTTGGGCTTTTAAGTCAGTTTCTTTCACCAGGTGGGGGAAGTTTTCAGTCACTATTTCTTCAAGTAGGTTTTCATTAACTTGTTCTCTCTCTTTTTCTGGCATCCCAATAATTCGGATGTTGGCATGCTTGAAGTTGTCCCAGAGGCCCCTTACACTATCTTCAATTATCTGAATTCTTTTTGTTTCTTGCTTTTCCAGCTGAGTGGATTTTGCTTCTTTGTATTTCAAATCTTTGACTTAGTTCTTGTGGCCCTCTGGACTGCTTTTAGGACTTTGTGTAATATTTTTTATTTCAGTCTGTATATGCTTGATTTCTAGTTGGTCCTTTTTTTCATCCGTGAGGGTCTGGTTCGTATCCTCAGATGTCTTGTTCATTTCCCTGAGGGTCTCATTCATTTCCTTGTAAGTATCATTCATCTCCTTGTAATTCTCATTCATTTGCTGTTTGGTCTTATTTATTTCCTGGTAATTCTCATTAAGTTGATTGGCCTTTTGTAGGAGCCTCTTGAAAAGCCTTATAACCGTGGTTTTGAACTCTATGTCTTGTCGTCTTTTCTCCTCCATTTCTTTCACACCTGATTTCTTTCCATGTCTCTGCATGGTGGCTGCTTTATGTGGTAGATATCCTCAAAGGGACAGTGGCTCAGCCTTCCCAGTTACCTGAGGTGGGTACTCTTACTGCAATCCTTTATGGGTTGTAGTCAGTATTTTTGAATTTAAACCCAGCTTGTTGTTGTTAGCTCTAGGAGGGTTTGACCTCCAGGCCAATTGGCTGTGAAGGGAGACTGTGTTCAGGTTGGATGGGCGGAGTCTCTGAGCTGCGTTGGCAGCCTCAGTGTCAGCTGCGTCCTATGCGGCGCTCGCGAGCGCGGGTCTCTGTTGGCTGGGGATGGCTGCAGACACCTCCAAGAGAAAGCCCCTAGTCTCTTCCCCTTGCCAGACAACTCTGCCTTTCCCCAAATGTGCCTGCACACCAAAAGTCTAGCCCAAGGTTGTAAAATGGATGTTTTCCAGAACCAGGAGACAAGTTTCCAGGGGACAAGTTGCGGGTTTGCGCGACCCTTGCGTGGAAACTTCTTTTCGCCGCCTCCGGGTCTCTCGCAGACTAGGAGCCTTTGCTGCGCCCCGCTTCCATGGTGCGTTCCCCGGACCTCGGACCTCGCCTGGCCCTGGGGAATCTGTGCAGTGGGATGTCTCCACGTACCCCGGATCGCGGACCTCGCCTGGCGCTGGGGAGTCCGTGTAGTGGGACGTCTCCACCCTCCCCATTGGAGAAATCCAGCCGGGGTTGCTGCTCCAGCCCCAGCCCATGCACGCGCGCGCACTTGCGCCCGACCAGGACAGCTCCTAACCTGTTTCCGTCTGAAAGCCTGTGCTCCTGCCGCTCCTGAGTCTCAGCGTCCCACCTTTACTCTTATTAGTGGAGTTTTCATTCAGCCAGCTTTCTGGCGATTCTGGGTGCTGTCTGTTCTGCTGTTATGTTGTAGTTCTTAAATAGTTGCGCGGGGCAGAACAATAGGTGTTTACCTATGCCGCCATCTCGGTGTTCCCTCTGATCATTGACTTTTAGAGAGAGTGAAAGTGAGAGGAAAAGACAGAGAGAAACATCAATGTGAGAGAGATACGTCGATTGATGGCCTCCTTCATGCACCCCGACCAGGGCCAGGAACCTGCAACAAAGGCACATGCCCTTCAAGAGAATCAAACCTAGGACCCTTCAGTCCATGGGCTAACACTATACCCACTGAGCAAAACCAGCTAGAGCTAATCAGTATTCTTTAAATTATCCTTTAAAAAACTGGTAAACGTGCTTCCTAAGTTGTGTTAGTCATTTTTGCAAATTAATCTAATTTGAGGAGAGGGTCATGGGAACTTCTGATTTGTAGCCTAATCAGACAGAAGTTTTGGGCTAGGGATTTACTACTTATGATTGGCATCTGAAGTGCAGAGATTGTGTAGTCTTGTGGGACTGAGCCTTAACCTGTGGGATCTGACACTATTGCCTGGTAGATAGCATTAGAAGTGAATTAAAATATAGGACACCTAGCTTGTGTCAGGAATTGCTCAGTATGATGCAAAACCTCTACATATTTGGTGAACAGAGGTGTCAGATGTGAAGGGTTCTATGAGTATGGTGTCTATGTAATAGTGAAGGAGAAACACAGGACGGAAGAACTGGATTTTTCCTAAGATAGAAAGTAGACTGAATTGAGGTTTTTCCTACATAAGAAGGAAAAAATCTGAGTTTTTCAAAATTTAAAATTTATCTTTTTAATTCTGTTTACGCTTTGTGCTATCTGAATTTGAAGATTTATAAGTTTCATAAATTCTGAAAATTTCTCTGCTATATCTCATTGAATATTGATTACTGACAAGTGCAAAAATCCCTAGGGCTGTTGAAATATTAACGTCTGCTTACTGTTCTGACAGTTTATTTTCTTTTTCTTTTTTCTTTCTTTCTTTCCTTCTCTTTTTCTTTCTTTCTTTCTTTCTTTTCTTTTTTTTTTTTTTTGGTTTTTGACTTCTGAAGATTTCCTCTTCTCTCTTGCTGGCTGAGTTATCTTATACATAAAAATAAATAAAAACAAATCCACAGAACTTCTATTTATTTTGTAGCAAGAGATTTTTTAGGAGATCTAGTCTTCCATATTTATAGAAATGGAAGTCCAAAACATTTTTCATCCCTTCATTTGTGTTTGAGACTGTACGTATGATTTTATTGTAGGTAGCATTGAAGAGTTAAATCTAAGATAACATTAATAGTTTTGGTTGATGACTTTGAAACTATTAGACTGGAGGCAACTGGCCCCATAAATATGAGCCCTGGGGCTGAGGGTTGGAGAAAGGTGATAGGGAGCACATTGAGCAGAGGTTAACCTTCCTTTCAGTTTTTAAAAAAATTTCCCTTGTTACCTGTCTGACCTTTGCTAGCTGTCCAAGTGTTTGGCACATTTTTACAAGGTATTTTAACTTTAGTTTCATTATCTGCCTAATGAGAATAATAGCTTCAATTTTGTAGGGCTATTATAGAATTAAGTGAGATGATGTGTAAAATACTTGGCCAAATGCCTGGCATAAAAATAATGTTTAAGGAATGTCAGTTCCCCCATATCTCTTAAGTAGCATCCCTTTCCTTTTCCTGTCTCCATTTGCCAGTCATCATTTAAGGAAGATGTGACTAGACTGGATGAAAGAGATAATTGGTAGGAGCTACAAGAGGAGGACCCCAGTGAAAGGATTTAGAATGAAGGGATTTAGAAATGTTGATTTTAACTCTAATGGGACAGCCTTCATATGTAATTTGGAGACATATAATCAAAGACTACTTACCTCAGCAACATCTGAAATAGTCTGGTAATTCTTTTGTTTATAAGCAATATTTTAGTATCATGCAATTTTAATTTACCCATGTTTTTTAGAAAACAGGCATCAAAGGGGGAAAGGAGAGGATGGAAAACCAAAGAATCTAGACTTTAATCACATTAAAGAGAAAATAGGCTAAAAGTCCTATAACTACTATACTTAGAATAAATGGAATATATATTTGATGACAAAATGCTTCCTGGCATTTTATGAATTGAAAAAATATATTTTTTCAGAGGAATAACTTGTCACCTGCAAATTATTGCCTTTTACTTTAGATCAAAAGGCCTTACTTTATGTAACAGGCAATGTAAATAGAAACAAAATGTACACTTATTTAGCATGGTATGTACTGTAGTATTCGGGTACAACACTAAGGGTTAAGAGTAGAGTTTTAGTCTCATTTCTTAATTTATGAGTTTCTGGGCATTAGATTTTATAGTAATTTATATAGACTTGCTTCCTGGTTTCATTGTAACCATATATTACTGATCCATATTTAAATGTCAGAGACTCAGATTAAGAACCCAAAGAGAATTTAAATTATGGGCTTCTGCTGTTTTTCACTTGCCTGATTTACCAGTTTCAGTAAAGCATGAATTATAGCCTTGCTATTCTCTGGAAGACTATGACCAATACTAGAAATAATAATAATTTTTACCACTCCCAAATCAAGAGGAAGATTGTAAAAGCAGTAACTGATTTGGGATGTGAAGAGGGGTGGGAATTTATTTCTTTTGGAGTGAGAGTGAAAAATAGGTAATTTGCATATAGTTTACGGGAAAATATGTAGGACTGACTGTGATAAATCAGTCAATTGTCATTCAAGAGGAACTTTGAGAACCTTCTAGAGATGATTTTGAAAAAGGGAAGGAGTAGGGAAGAACTTGTGTGTAATTCAGAGATGGGAAGCAGCCAAATTGGCTATTTTAGCACATCACTCAAAAAAGAGTCAGGATAATTGTTTTGAAATCCCTATTTTGCTCAGCTGGTGTAGCTTGGTGATTGAGCATTGACCCATGAACCAAGAATTCAGGGTTCAATTCCAAGTCAGGGCACATTCCTAGGTTGCAGGCTTGATCCCCAATAGGGGGTATGCTGGAGGCAGCTGACAGATGATTCTTTCTCATCACTGATGTTTCTATCTCTTTCCCTCCCCTTTCCTCTCTGAAATCAATAAAAACATATAATATACACAAAGAATCCCTATTTTCCAATATGACAACTAAAAAGCAATAATCTGAAATGTCAGTCTTAGATGTATTAACATTTAGTTAGAACTGTGTTTATTGAATATGGTATAGAATGAGGATTGTTAATAATTTTTAATAATTTATATGCAAAAAAGAGTTGCACCAGACTAATGTGCTCCAAGTAAGTGTACCTCCAGGCCTTTCCTGGTAAAACTCTCAGTTCAGTTTAAGGAAAACAATCTTTCCAATTTTTCTTTCTAGTCCTTGTCTATAGGAATGTACTCTTATCACTTATTTTAAAGTAATCATTAAAGCTACAGTACTGAGGTGATGGTGATGGAGTTCAATTGTAATCTAATTAAAAGCCATTTACAGTTCCATAGAATACTGACAGAGTCTAGCCTAAGTGGGTAGTAGTGTTACTGGAGAAGCAGACTTCTATGTCACTCATGGGAGCAGGGCTCTTAATGATATCTTTAGAAAATGAATTTTCTAATATTTGCACAGGAGTATGACATGTGGTAAAAGGCTTTATTTGCCTGGACTTACATTCCTTAGGTTGTAGAGTCCCATGTCCCTTAAACCAGTCCTAAAGAACGTGCAGCTGGAGGTACAGCAGAGCCAAAAGGAGCACTAGTGTTCAGAGCTTCTGTTCCATGTTGCAGCTGACCCAGTTCAGCATCAGGCTAAAGTCCATTAGTCAGCATTTGCCAATTGGTTATCCATGGACCACTGGTGCTCCATGAGGTCGGAAAGTTTGGCAATTGCTGATGTACATTGTGTGGAACCCACATGGCCATGGGCCTCGTGGGTGAATGCAGGGGAATGTGACCCCTGCAATAGAACTTAGGCACAAATAACAAGGGAGCCAGGGAACCAAGAGCCAAGAGAGGGAGCTCCCTTTGTCTAGGAGTTTAAATATTCAGGTTTCATGCCCTTGCAGTGGCCATGTCTATTCTGGCCCTGATGTGCTTCCAGGTCTGAGTGACAGGTAACCATCAGATTTACTGGGCATGCATTGAAACTGTTTTTGTCCAGTCCCCACCCCAACCCATCAATCAGCTGGGAAAAGACTTGGAGAGTGTTAACTTAGCAAAGCTGTATAAATGGCATGCCTGTATTATCTAGTCTTCCCTTTATTCCTTTCTTGCTAAATAATAACCAGATTATTACATTAGGTAACATTAGGTGTCTCTCATTCATTACTGATTGATTTAGAGAAACTCCCTAAACAAGAAATTCAGTTAGTAAGGTACAAACCAAAACCCCACTTTAAAAAAGTGAAGTTGCCACTGTTATATCTACTTCCCCATCTGTCATCCATAGAAATACCAAATTCTTTTCACAATCTAGTGATCGAGTTCAGGCTCTGGGATTAGTCCGGCTTATATTAGATTCTACCACTATTGGCTATGTGACCTTTGTTAAATTACTTAGCTCCTCTGTGCTTCAGTTTCTTCAATAAAATAGGAATAATAAGGCTTTCTTCCTCATAGAGTTGTTGTCAGCCTTAAGTGTAGTAATACCTATAAAACACTTCCTACAGCTGAGACTGGTTTGGCTCAGTGGATAGAGTGTCGGACTGCGGACTGAAGGGTCCCGGGTTCGATTCCGGCAAGGGCATGTACCTTGGCTGCGGGCACATCCCCGGTAGGGGGCGTGCAAGAGGCAGCTGATCGATGTCTCTCTCTCATCGATGTTTCTGACTTTCTATCCCTCTCCCTTCCGCTCTGTAAAAAATCAATAAAATATATTTTAAAAAAATAAAACACTTCTTACAGTATCTGGTATATAGTGGATGCTCAGTAAAAGTTAGCTATTATTACTCTGCCCTTGAATTATAAATGACAACAAAGGCTTAAACACCTAACTATGATCATCATTTTTATCAATTTCACAAAACACTCTTGGTATAATAACATACCTTAATTAGAGCATCATCATCATTTTAATCATTAGGTTGGGAATAGTATAGTCACAATTTACTAATAATTTTTTGGACGTTAATTAGCTGCCAGTCCCAACTGCATATCTAAACAGACTTACTTTATGCATTGTTATTGTGGGGGTGGAGAAATTATTTTCCTCCTACCTTACTGAATTATTCTGGTTGGACTAATAATCAAATTTTCAGGAGATAGATTAGCAGGAAAAAATGATGAGATTTATTATATGCCTACACACTGGGGTGCCACAATAATGTAAAACCTGGGGATACATTTGGCTGTTGAGGCTTACATACCATTCTGGACTTAAGCAGAGGGAGGCAGGGATCATGCACTTCAAAAGGAAAGTAGGCAATTCATAGGTAGATGAGAAAGAACAAAGATGTGGTAAACAAATTCTTGCTGGGCCATTATGGAACAGTGCGATGCAGAGGAGAGTCTAATGGACATTGCCTGGCTTCTCCCTGTCTGCCACACTTAGTTCACATATGATAAGGTGAATTTGCAATCTTGGATCAGGTAAAAACAAAAATTCAGATGGAATTTCTATAAGCAGGTAAGTGGCAAGTAAAAACAGCTGCAAACTCTTACTGAGTTGGTTGGATTTTAACTGTTTTCAGCTCAAAATAATCTGCATGCCAGGGTGGCACATTCTGGGGAGACTCATTCTGGGCCCCTACATTATTTTCTATCAAAACAAATTCTTTAACATACCATATCTGATGAAGAGGTCTGAAAAGAGAATGGTAAATCTAAAATGGGAAAATATTAGGAATGATGCAAAACTAAGCTTTCATAGTAGAATAATATGAGGCAATGTGACCAAAGTAATCTTATTAATTACCAGAATCTCTAACTTCTGCTGTTTTTGCTTTTAGTCATTCTATTCTGTGACATTTTGAGTAAAACATGTTATTTATTATTATTTTAGTGTTATTCACATATCTCCCTCTAAAATATGGAATTGAAAAATTTTCTGCATTTGTAAGTATAATTTTTTAATAACCAGGAGACAAAATTCGTTGCAGGGCAATGTGGCTCCAATTTGGTAGGACAAATCAATGAAAAAAAAGAATTATTCGTTCACTAAACTCTGCCCTACAGTAAACTTTTCAGAAACTTAGCAATTGTGTTGTTAGGGTTACCCATGTAAACATTCAATAACATAGTGTGTAATTACAGGGAAACCAGGAAATATGTTCTTTTCCCAACACTTTGACTGTAGTGTGTGTGATGTAGCTAGAAATAGAGCAAGAGATTGACAAAGATTGATGCTTATTCCACAATTCCCTGTGGCATGCATTTGGCTCTCTTCCCCCAACTGCTAGCGACAGCTATCCTTCCTTTGCCAGCTGTTGTGTTCAGTTGTCTGGGTTATTTTGGGTGGCAGTGGGTTCATTCCTGTGGGGAAACGGCTGTATATGTCTGCTTTTTAAAATGTCGTCTTCAAGTGTGTTATGAAAAATTAGAGAGTGGAAATCATAGTCTTTCTGACACAGTTTATGTTTGAGTTCTGTGGAATTGGCCAGGATGTAAACTTCAGAAGCCTGTGGAACATTGTACAGAAACCAATTGCATGTTAATTTTAAACATCTACTGTGAAAGCAATTTTAGAGCAGCTCAGTGAGCAAGGGAATGCTGTGGACACTGCATTACAAAATGTGACATTTGGATCTTCAGATATCCTATGTGCAAGGGGAAATTGGGTGGTGCAAGTGAAATAATAGATGGTACAATCAATTGGATTGGTAGCTTATTTTTAACAATAGGTTGGATGGAAACATGAAAACGTGCTTGCCAGATTTATGTGGGTCATAAAGATGAAGGCAATGGATCCTGAATCAAGACACAAAAAGAGCCTGGCTGACTGTTTCTATGGGTTAAAATGATGGAATTTAATAAGGATACATTGGAAACTCTATACTCAGGAAAGGCAATTTATTACTGATTGGTTGAACAGTCATTCATACTTTTATGTGGTTGTTTCCTTTACTGCCTGTGTAACATCTGGCAAGTTACTTCACCCTGTTTGAGTCTCAGTTTCCTCATCTGTTAATATATTCTCACGGTAAAAAACAAAAACAAAAACAAATCCAATAATGTAAAGGAACATAAAATGAAAACTAACCTCCCAGGCTCCCAGTTTCTTAAGCCTTTCTCCTAACATTAAAAAACCCACATTCTTAAACCTGGGTCCCCCGAGATATGTGATCAGTACCGGGACCTCGCCAGCAGGCGAGGGGACCCCAAGGCATGGGCTGGACGTGGAGGCCACGGGAGACAGAACTGAACCTCACATCACCCTGTTTGGTCCCGGAGGATGGCTGGTTAGCCAGAGACGGGTAAGATTCCTCAGGGAAGGAACAACCTAAGACAGGCACAGTCGCAGAGGGGCCAACAGGAGAGAACTAAAAGGTCAACAGAGGTGGGGCACAGACCCTCATCCACAAACCTTACAGGGGCATGAATTCTCACCCCTCCTGAGGAAGGTCTCCTACCCCCATGGCTGCTTCGCCTCCCACACACAACTCAGACCAGGACCCAGGTGGCAGACAGAGACTCGGCCAGCAACAGCTGCTCTATATCTAAATTCCGTCTATTACCAGGAATGCTCAGGACCTACTCAAGAATGCAAATATTCCTTTCCACTAGTATTTACAGGGTAAACTAAGATTTCTGCTTGAGTATTAAAATTGACAGGAAAATAGTAATCAAGTTTTCAGATTAATTTAAATTGGACAAGTGAAATAAGTGAATACTCAAGAAAATTTAAGTGTACTGGACAAAAAGCTTTTCCTAAAACATTAACTAAAATATCTATTAGTAGTTCATCTCACTGTAAAATTGCCTGACATCCAAAGAACCTAAAGCAGTAATATTTGTATGCAAAAATTAAAATTTAAAATTACCAAGACTGCAATATAAAATTTCCAAAAGCCCCCATTAATAAAAAAAGGGGGGGCAGTGAGATAATATCATGTAAGGAAAAATATCCTGTAAGTAAAATACATCTAGAAAATTCTTACTCCAGAAAAGTAAATTCCATTTGTAAAACCAACTGCAGGACACCCATGAAAAAACACTCATAGTGTCAAAATAAGCCAAAGGAAAATCATTTAGGCAAAAATAAAAAGAATCCCAAGTCTATTTTGCAGAGAGGATCCCTTTGTTAACTTTTGGTCGAGAATGTGTTTGTGTGTTTTCAGAGAACAACTCCAAGACCATGTGGGTTCCTGCGACAGTGAGGAACTGATGGGTCTGTTCCAGCCACGAGGATGGTCCAGAGATGGGGGACGCTGACGACACCTTGCCATGCTAGCAGTCGACAGCTGTGCATGGCTGCAGACAGCCCAGGACCATATCAGAGAGGATGGATCTTGCATTGCCACGATGTGTCCACCATCTGGATACCATTGCTGACTTGTACACATGAAGAACTATTTGACATTGAAACTGGGACTCAGAACAGTTGGACATTGAAACTGATACTCAAACCTTTTTTGTTCTTATACATTTGTTTCTAGTATGCAGAGGCAAGATATTTTTGAAGAAAAGAAACAGTGGGGAGTGATTGATATAGAGGCAGAGTGGCCTTGAACAGGCTGTCAAGCTACAGGGGGAAGGCTGGGGTGGATGGGAGGCAGATGCTGGGGAGATCAACCGAAGGACTTGTATGCATGCATATGAGCATAACCAATGAATGAGAGACACTGGGGCGGGGAGGGGGGCAGGTGGGGACATGTGCTGGGGGGTAAGGGAGGCTGGGGGGAGGATATGGGGGGGGAGGAAAACATATGTACTACTATTAAATATGTTATATTGTAAATTTAAAAAAGAGAGAAAAAACCCCACATTCTTCTAGAGATAGTGTGTGTGTGTACAAATATTTAAAAAACAAAACAAAACACATATTATGTTCACTATTTTCCCTGCTGACTTTTTCACTTAATTTATCTTTTAGATAATTACATGTTAGTACATATATAACCACGTTATTTCCTCTGTGATTTGCTTTATATATCTAGTTTACTGATTCAAAGCACAGATTCTGAAATCACACTACCTGGGTTAAATTCTCAGCTGTGTGACCTTGGGAAAGTTACTTAACCTCTCTGTGCCTACATGTTGACTTCTCCATTAGTCACAGTAGGCACAGTGCCTAGGACCTGTTATACTTTTAGGAGCACATGACTATAAATTTAATTAATATGCAATAGTGAATTCATCTTGGATTGTATTTATCTTTATGTGCCAAAGCAGTTATAAAATATCACTTTCAATATTTTTTATGGTGGAAGGGTCGCACAATGACCAAAGTGCTCAGAGCCCACATAAGTCATAAGGTGCTAGGTGTGCCAGGGGTTCATCTGTGAATTGGATATAACAATAGTGCCTACATCATAGGGTGTAAAAAAATACCTGAGTTGATCTTTGGAAAGCTGGTAGAGTTTGGCAATACTAATTCCAACATGTTCGTTAAGTATATAAATTTTTAAGAATAGGTAAATCATGCCCAGCCATCGTGGCTCAGTGATTGACCATTGACCTATGAACCAGGAGGTCACAGCTTGTTTACCAGTCAGGGCACATGCCTGAGTGGTGGGCTTGATCCCCAGTGTGTAGGGCATGCAGGAAGGAGGCAGCCAATCAATGATTTCATCTCATCATCATTGTTTTTTTCTCTCTTCTTCTCTGAAATAAATAAAAATATATTTTAAAAAAGAATCAAAATAGGTAAATCACTTATATAGTAAAAAACAAACAAACTATTACCTAAAAGGTATACAATGAAACGTAAATCTTTATTTAAAAAAATATTTTATTGATTTTTTTTTACAGAGAGGAAGGGAGAGGGATAGAGAGTTAGAAACATCAATGAGAGAAACATCGATCAGCTCTGCTTCCTCCACACTCCCTACTGGGTATGTGCCCGCAACCAAAGTACATGACCTTGTGGGTATGTGCCCACAACCAAGGTACAGGCTCTTGACTAGAATCAAACCTGAGACCCTTGAAACCGCAGGTCAACGCTCTATGCACTGAGCCAAACCAGTTAGGGCGAAAGGTAAATCTTTCTAATCACTGATCACCAGTCCCATAGTTTTCTTCTTCATAAATAGCCCATTACCATTTTTCATATAAGTTCCATAGACCATTTCTATAATCACATAGATCTTTTATTTATTTAAACTGTCCTCTATATGATGGGCATTCAGTTGTTTCCAAACCTTGCTATTACAAACAATGCTGTGATAGATATTCTTACACATGTGTCATTTTGCAAATGTGGGAGTTTAACAGTAGGATAAATTATCTACACTAATAAAAGAGTAACATGCTAATTGACCATACCTCCGTGACACCCACCAGCCAATCAGGAGTGAGTATTCAAATTAACCAAGCAAAGATGGTGGGTTAATTTGCATATGCAGATGCTGAGCGGCTGAGGCAGAATGGGCCTGGTCACCTGCACCATCCCAGCTGTTCCAGGCCTCTGGGCAGCATGGGAAGGCGGAAAGGCAGCTCTGGGCCAGAGTGGAAAGGCGGCTCCAAGCCATAGTGAAAAGGCAGCTCAGGCCAGAGTGAAGGTGGTGCTGGCAGCCCAAGGAAGGAAGGCCCATTCTTGCACGAGTCCTTGTGCATTGGGCCTCTAGTCTGAAATATAATTGCTGGGTCAATTATTTGATATATATTGCTAAATTACCTCCATACTAGTTGTACCAGTTTACATTTCTATCAGAAATGTAAGAGGGTTCCTGTTTTCCCAAGCCCTCATCAAACATAGTGTTACCAAACTTTTAGACCTTTGAAAATTTGATAGGTGAAAATGGCATCTCATTGTAAATCAGCATATCTTTCATTAGGAGTGAGTTTCAGTAACTTTGACATGATAAAAGCAGTTTCCTTTTGTGTGAATTGTTTCTATCCTTTGCCTATTTTTCTATTGGTCATTTTCTTTTTTGATTTGTAGGAATTTTATTATATGTTAAGGAAACCAGTGCTGTGCCTTTTGACTTGTCTTTTAAAATATACAGTATATATATATATATATATATATATATATATATATATATATATTACTGACTAGAGGCCTGGTGCACATGAAATTTGTGCATGGGGGCAGGTCCCCTCAGCCCAGCCTGCACCCTCTCCAACTCTCCAGTCTGGGATCCCTTAGGAGATGTCCGACTGCTGGTTTAGGCTCGATCCTGGGGACCCCAGGGGGATAGGGCTTAAACCAGCAGTCAGACATCCCTCTCACAATCCTGGACCATTGGCTCCTAATCGTTCACCTGCCTGCCTGCCTGGTCACCCCTAACTGCCCCCCCCGGGAGTCTGATTGCCCCTCACTGCCTCTGTGTACTGGCCTCATCACCCCTAACTTTCCCTCCTGCCGGCCTGATTGCCCCTAACTGAACCCTGCTGCCAGCGAGGTTGCTCAAAACTACCCCCTCCCTGCTGGCCTGGTCACTCCTAACTGCCCCCATGCTGACCTGGTCACCCCTTACTGCTCCCCCCACTGGCCTGGTCTCCAACAACTGTCCCCCTCTGCCAGGCTGGTCACCCCTAACTGCCTCCTCCACTGGCCTGGTCACCCCCAACTGTCCCCTCGCCAGCCTAGTCACCCCTCATTGCCCCTTTACCAGCCTAATCACCCTTAACTCCCCCCTGCCAGCCTAGTTGCCCCAACTGTACCCCCCCCCCCCGCCAGCCTGGTCACTCCTAACTTCCCCCCTGCTGGCCTGGTCAATCCCAACTACCACCCCCACTGGCCTAGTCACCCCTCACTGCCCCCCTGACAGCCTAATCACCCCAACTGCCACCCCTGCTAGCCTGTCACCCCCAACTGTCCCCTTCTGCCAGCCTGGTTGCCCTCAACTGCCCCCCTGATGGCCTGGTCACCCCTAACTGCCCCCTCCTGCTGGCCTGGTTGCCCCTCATGCCCCCTCTTTCCCTGACAATCTGGTCTTCCCACACAGCCTGCTGTTCAGTTGTTTGGTCATCCCTCACTAACCCTTCTGCCAGCCTGGTCATAGGCAGCCATCTTGTGAGGGCATGAGGGTTAATTTGCATATTGCCTCTTTATTATATAGGATAATATTACAGATGTCTTGTCTTTTGACATTGCTTATAGTGTTTTTTCCTTGCAGATTAAAAAAAAATATGCATTCATGTTTGTCAGTATTTTCTTCATGGCTTCTGGATTTTAGCCCTGTTTAGAAATTCTTTCCTCACATTGGGAATATATATTTAAAATTCCCACATTATTTATTTATTTTTTAAAATATATTTTTATTGATTTTAGAGAGGAAGAATGAGGGAGAGAGAGAGAGAAACATCAATGATGAGGGAGAGTCCTTGCCTCCTGCACACCCCACAGTGGAGATTGAGTCGCAACCTAGGCATGTGCCCTTGACTGGAATCAAACCCAGGACCCTTCAGTCTGCAGGCCAACACTCTATCCACTGAGCCAACCAGCTAGGGCAGAACATTTTAATTTTTAATGCAGTCAACCAGCTATGGCTTTACATGTTATTTTTTTATGACTAGAGAAAGTTTAAACTATGATCTGTATAGAATTATTCTGAGCATTATTCATTGTGGAAATTTTAATTTAATAAACATTTTTATTGGTTTCAGAGAGGAAAGGAGAAAGAAAGATAGAAACATCAATGATCAGAATCATTGATCAACTGCCTCCTGCACACCCCCCATAGGGAACTGAGCATACAACCCAGGCATGTGCCCTTGACAGGAATTGGACCCAGGACCCTTTAGTCCACAGTCCAATGCTCTATCCACTGAGCCAAACCATCTAGGGGAGAACATTTTTATTTTTAATGTAGTCAAATATAACAGATTTTCCTTATTTTTTTATGTTGTCTTTTTTAAACGGACCTTTCTTATCCCAAGGTCATAAACATATCCAGCTAATTTTTTCTAATATGTTTTAGTTTCTTAAAAACTAAATCCATCTGGAATTTATTTTGGTGCAAGAAATGTGGTAGGGATCTAGTGTATGCCTAGCCAGTTGTCGCTACTCCATCTGTTGAATACAACCATTTCATCCACTGATTTGAAATGTGACTTTTATTCCTACACAAAAGTCCTATATATATTTAGCTCTATTCTGGACTGTATTCTGTTCCATTGTTATGTTGGTCTGTCTGTTTATACATCAGTATTAAGCTGTTTTAAATACCATAATGTGAAGCAAGTATATCTCTTATCCCTAATTTATTTAAGGGTATTTTAAATTAGCAATGGATATTGAATTTTGTCATATAACTTTTCAGCATCTGTGAAAACCATATTCCTTTTTCTTGATCTGTTAATATAATGAATTATTTTAATGTTAAAAAATTTTATCTTCCAGAAATAAATCTACTTGGTCATTGGTGTGTTATAATCTTCCAATGGGCTTTCTAGTTGTATTTGTTTATAGTTTGTATAGGATTTTTACATTGGTATTCATAAGTGAGATTGAGCTAAAGTTTTGAAATTTGAAGGAGATAATTTGAATTTTTCTCTGAGTTATGAAATAGGTGAAATACTTGGAGTTATTCAGTACTTTAAGATTTGATTACATTTATCTGAAATTTCTGGCTCTCATACATTTTCAAGGATCATCCATTTTGTTATAATTTTTTTCTTTTCTTTATTTAAAAAATATTTCTATTGCTCTTTAGAGAGAAAGGAATGGAGAGAGAGAGAGAGAGAGAGAGAGAGAGAGAGAGAGAGAGAGAGAGAGAGAGAGAGAGAGAGAGACCAATGTAAGAGCAGAATGTGGATCGCATGCCTCCTACCCAGGATCAAGCCTGCAACAACTGCATGTGCCCCAACCGGGAACTGAATCAGCAACCTTCTGGTGCATGGGATGGCACTAAACCAATTAAACCCCACTGGCCAAGGCAAAGTTAGTTTTTTTTAAAGAACATTTATTCTCTATTTTTGTTGTTAATTCTCACCCCAGGATATTTCTTCCTTTGATTTTTAAGAAAGAGTGGAAGGGAGGGGGTGAGATAGAGAGTGAGAAACACTGATGTGAGAAAGACACATCAACTGGCTGCCTTCCTCATGTGCCCAGACTAGGGTCAGGGATTGATTGAGCCTGTAACCAAGGTATTTGTCCTTGACCAAAATTAAACCCAGTACCCTTCATTCAGATGGCTGACACTCTATCCACTGATTCAAACTGGCTAGGATGTAAGTTTTAAAATGTAGATCTATAGTTGTTTTTATAATGTCCCTTATCAGTATACATCTGCATTAGTCAGCTGAGCTACCATAACAAAATACCATGACTGGGTGGCATTTTAAACTACAGAAATTTATTTTCTCACAAATCTAAACTAGAAATCCAAGATCAAGATGTAAGTAGAGTAGTTTTTTTTCCTCAGGCATCACTATAGCTTGTAGATGGCCATCTTACTGTGTCCTATCATATGGTTGGTGCTGTCTACGTGTCTGTGCGTCTGTATCTTAATATCCTCTTATTATGAAACCAGTCACATTGGATTACAGCCTACCCTAATGACCTCATTTTAATTTAAGTTGCTCTTTAATGGCCCTATCTTCAAATACATACTGAAGTATTGGGGATTAGAGCTTCAAAATAAAATTTTAAAAGGATACAATTTAGTCCATAACACTATGTTAAAGAAAAAAAAATCAAACTTGCATAGCCTAGTCTGTTTCTATATATACTTTAGTTACACTAACTCAGAATGCTCAAAGGAATTTTGTGTGTGTGTGTGTGTGTGTGTGTGTGTGTGTGTATGCAAAATCTAAGTCTGATCACTCAATCAGGTCTAAATTTTAAATGATTTTTTTCTGATTACAAAATTAACATATATACACTATTCAAGATTCAAATGCTACAGAAATACATGAAAGAACTGAAAAGTGAAGTCTTCCATAGTTGCCACAGTCAAAATGTCAACAGTGTATTTACAGCTTACTCCTCGAATTTTTCTTCCTTACATAGTGATATTAACCATGGAAAAGGAATCACATTCAACATTAACATTTTACAGTATATTCTTTTCTGTTAATATGCCATGCACATCTTTCTATGGTGCATGAATTCATGCACAGGTGGGGTCCCTTGGCCTGGCCTGAGCCCTCTCACAATCCGGGACCCCTTGGGAAATGTCGGACTGCCAGTTTCAGCCCAATCCCTGCAGGCCAGGCCAAGGGACCCTACCAGCGCATATGCACTGGGACTCTAGTATGCATATAAGATCATTGGTTAATCTCTTCCTGCCTCCCCCCTCACCCTTCTCTCTGAGATTTATCAGTCTATTCCATGTTTCCATGAACATCTGCCCCCTGGTGGTCAGTGTGCATCATAGCTACCAGTTGAATGGTCACTTAGGCTTATATATATATACTAGGGGCCTTGTGCACTGGTGGTGCGAGGTCTCTCAGCCCAACCTGCCCTCTCTCACATACTGGGAGCCCTCAGGGGATGTCCTATTGATGGCTCACCCCCAGCCTGTCCAAGGATGAAAGCCTCTGGCGAGGCTTTCGTCCTTGGACAGGGCACCTTGGCCAGGGGACCCCAGCTATCTGTTGCCCTGCGATACAACTGATCTCTGGTTGTCCCCGACCCCACTCCAGCCCCAGCCCATGCCTGCCCCAAGGCTGGGGGTGGGGGAAGCCCATTCCCTCCCTCTGCATGGCCCTGGCCAGGGACGCGGACACAGCACTCGTGGCCCCGGCCAGCCAGTGCCACCCATTCCCTCCCTCAGCCAAGCCGGCCCACGCTGCTGTTCCCTCCCTCTGCAAGGCCCCAGCTGGGGGCACCGATGCTGTGCTTGCAGCCCTGGCCAGACCAGGTCTCTCAATGGCCGCAGCAATCTTGGTTGTGGTTTATTTGCTCTTGCTTGGCTTGTGGGCGTGGCTTGTGGGCATGGCTTGTGGGCATACTGTCAATTTGCATTTTACTCTTTTATTAGATAAGACTCGTGACCTGGTGCACAAAATTCGTGCACATTAAAAGGGGATTAATTAGAGGAAATAATTTAATATTTCTATTTGCCCTTTCTCTATAATAGAAGTGTCAGAGATGAAAGAAAATTAGTAAAATGTATATGAAAACTTTCCTCCTGTCAGAGTCTGGGGCACACCATGGGACCCAGAGTCAAGTCCCCACACACCCACATGCACCTCAAAATAGCATGAGATGTAGACCTGGCTGCCTCCTCCCCCAATTGGGCTAGATCCAGACCTGGCCAGTCTCACCCTTGTCAAGGGGGTATAGTTCAGTTACACTAACAGGGGGTGTAGCCTCAGGTCCCCTGGCCTGGCACCAGGATGGGGTGTGTGGCCTGAGGTCCCCTAGCCTAGACCAGGGTGGGCAGCATGCCTTGAAGTCCTCCATCAAGCCCCACTCAGGGACAAGGCCTGAGATCCCCTGTCAATCCCTGCTGGGTGGGGGGCAAGGCCTGAGGTCCCCCATCAAACTCTGCAAGGCAGAGGGGTTGCAGCCTCAAGTCCCCCTTTAAGCCCTGCTGGGTGGGGGCATGGTGTGAGTTTCCCTGACCCAGCACTGGGAGTGCACCTTGAGGTCCTCTGTCAAGCCCTGCTGGGTGGGGGGCACAGCCTGAGGTCCCCTGTCAAGCCCAGCCAGACAGGGGGGCTCAACCTCATGTCCCCTGCCCTGGTGCTAGGGCAATGGGCATGGCCTGAGGTCTCCCGTTAAGCCCCACTGGGCGGGTGATGCGGTCTGAGGTCCCCAGCCTGGTGCCAGGGTTGGGGGCGCAGCCTGAAGTCCCATTTCAAGCCCCACCTGGTGAGGGGTGCAGCCTAAGGTCCCCTAGCCCAGCACCAGGATGGGAAGCACAACTTGAGGTCCCCTGTCAAGCCCTGTTGGGTGGGGAGACATGGCCTCAGGTCCCCTGGCCTGGTGCCAGGGTGGGGGGCATGGCTTGAGGTCCCCTTAGCCTGATGCAAGATGGGGTTGCGGCCTGAGGTCCCCTGTCATCCCTGCTGGGTAAGGGTTGTGGCCTGAGGTCCCATCAAGCCCCATAGGGGTGGGGGAGGGTGTAGCCTCAGGTCCGTGCTGATTGCTCATTAAGGCTCCTTATGGGAATTTGGTCTCAGCTGTGGGGCAGCCATCTTTGTGATGGAGTGATGGTCAATTAGCATAGTCCCTCTTTATTAGATAGGATACTAGTGGCCTGGTGCATGGAATTCGTGTACAGCGGGGGTGTCCCACAGCTCGGCCTGCATCCTCTTCAATCTGGGATCCCTTGGGGGATGTCTGACTGCTGGTTTAGGCCCGATCCCACACACAGACCAGCAGTTGGACAACTCTCTGACAATCTGGAACTGCTAGCTCCTAACTGCTCACCTGCCTGCCTGCCTGATCACCCTAACTACTTTGCCTGCTGGCCTGCTTGCCCCCACCTTCCCTCCCCTGCTGACCTTCTTGTCCCCAACTGCCACCCCTGCTGGCCTGATCTCTTCTAACCACCTCTGTCTCAGCCCTGCCACCATGGCTTTGTCCAGAAGGACATCCAGAAGGTCTCCTGGTCTAATTAGCATATTACACTTTTATTAGTATACATAGATGTACAGCAACCATTTTGTTGTGTGCATATACCATGATTTACTTAAATATCCCCCTATTGATGAACATTTAAATTGTTACCAACTTTTAGCTGCTTCAAAAACACCACAAACAATCCTGTCTAATAATCCTATCTAATAAAAGAGTAATGTACAGATTGACCATCACTCTAACACACAAGACAGCTGCCCCCATGTGGTCAAAAATGCTGCCCCCATGTGGACACAAGATGGCCACCACAAGATGGCCAGCAGGGAAGAGCAGTTGGGAGGGACCAGACCTTCAAGGGAGGGTAGTTGGGGGTGATCAAGCCTGCAGGGGAGAGCAGTTAGGGGTGACCAGGTCTGCAAGGGGGGGGGTGGAGTTGGAAGGAACCAGGTCTGCAAGGGAGGGCAGTTGGGGGCAATCAAGCTTTCAGGGGAGGGCACTTAGGGGTGACCAAGCCAGAAACAGAGGTAAGTTGGGGGCAAAGAAGGGAGCAGTTAGACATCAATCAGGCTAGCAGGTGAGTAGTTAGGGGGTGATCAGGCTGGTAGGCAGAAGCAGTTAGGGGCAATCAGGATGGCAGCAGGTGAGCAGTTGGGAACCAGCAGTCCTGGATTGTGAGAGGGATGTCCTACTGCCCGTTTAGGGCAGTCAGATATCCCTCAAGGGGTCCCAGATTGGAGAGGGTGCAGGCTGGGCTGAGAGACCCCCCCCCCATACACAGATTTCATGCACTGGGCCTCTAGTACTACAATAAATATGTATTGCATTCATCTTTGTGCTCATGGGATTCTGTAGAATGATTTCCTAGAATTTGAAAAGCTATATTCAGGGGTTATAAACATTTATAATTTTAAGAAATGCTGCCAAATTTCACAGTTTTTTCTTGTTGTTGTTAATTCTCACCTGAGGATAATTGTCCCACTGATTTTTTGAGAACATGGAAGGGAGACTGGGAGGCGAAAAGAGAGAGAGAAACACAGATAAAAGAGAGACATTTTGATTGGTTGCCTCCTACTCCCCACCCCCCCAACCAGGGCCTTGGATCAAGCCTGCAACCCAGGCATGTGCTCTTGACTGGGAATCAAAACTGAGACCTTTCTTCAGTGCATGGGCTGATGCTCCATCCATGGAGACACACTGGCCAGGACTACAATAGGGTTTATTTTTTATAATTGATTTTTAGAGAGAAAGAAGGAAGGGAGAGTTAGAAACATTAATGACAGAGACACATTAACATTGATAGCTGCCTCCTGCCTCCCTCTATTAGAGATTGATCTGGAAACCTGGGCATGTGCCCTGACCGGGAATCCAACAAGTGATCTCGAGGTGCATGGGTCAATACTAAACCACTGAGTAACACTGGCCTGGCAGTTCCTACAGAGGTGGATCATGTTGGAAGAGAATACTTTTACTCTAGGTGAATCGAGAAGTTGTATAGAGGTCTGTGGTCGATCCTATTCTGTCCTATCTGTTGTAGGGGTACATTTTGGGAAATTTTTATATAGATTTTTGGGAAATACTAATCTAAAATTATCTCTTAGACTTTGGCCATTAGACTTTAAAAGAAACTTAATGAGAAATGCACTACCCATGCTGGAAAAATCTATGTATTTGACATGCGTTGTTTGATGCAAGTTCTTTTTCTTTTCTTTTTTTATCTTCTAAGAGATACCATATGACTGAGTTCTCTCTCAACAATAGGATTATGAATTACGATTATGGTAGTTCTCCTTTTCCATTAACAATAATGAACTCACTCATGGGTACATTTTATAAAGTATGCTCACAATGATGTGGCCATATAATACTGAAAGTGTAATTATCCCATGTTTCTGTTATTTACAATACTAGAGGCCCGGTGCACAAAATTTGTGCATGGGGGGGTTCTCTCAGCCCAACCTGCACCCTCTCCAATCCAGGAGCCCTCGGGGGATGTCCAACTGCTAGTTTAGGCAGGATTGGGCCTAAACTGGCAGTTGGACATCCCTCTGGCAATCTGGGACCTCTGGCTCCTAATCACTCACCTGCCTGCCTGCCCTAACCACTCTGCCTGCTTGATCCCCTTAACTGCCTTCCCCTGCCAGCCTGGTCACCCCTATTAACTTTCTTTTTTAATTTTATCCCCTTCACACACAATTGTATTTGACTTCTTATTGGCTTCTCCCCCTCACACCATTTTTTTCTCCTTTATGTAACACTTTTTCCTACTGACTCATCATTTATACACTTTTCTTTCCTCCTTATTTCCTACTTCTGTTTCGTCATCTTTCTTCCCATCTTTCTCCTACCCTCCTTCCCTCCCCACATTCCGTCTTTCCTCTTCCTCTCCTTTTCTTTCCTTCCAACCTTAATTTTGTTCTTCACTTCATCCCTCAGACCTGCTTTGCTCCCTCCTCCATTTCTTCCTTCTTCTCCTTCTCCTTTTAAGCCCTACTGGCTCCCCTTTTAAGCTTTTCTTCCCTCTCTCTTTCCCTCTCATCCTACCTTTTCCATACAGTCTTCTCTACTTACTTCCACTTTTTAAATATCTATCCACCTACCTAATTATTCACTATCATTTATTTTTTTCTTTTCTGACTCCTACTTTTAAAATCTGTTCCCAGTACACAGCTATACTTGATTTTCATTATTGCTCCTATAGTTCACTCATACGTCCTCTTTCCTTCTTTAACACTGCTGTCTACTGACTCCGTTATAAAGTTCTTCCCTCCCTCCTTCCCTTTATTTTTTCACCTAGCAATTCTATTGGTTTAAGCTGGAGGGGGAAGGGTGGGAGGTACAGGGGCATGGCCAGGTCATCTGTCCAGTTGTGTCCCATTTTTTGGCATCTCTGGTAGGTAGGGAAGGGCTGGTGTCTCCACAGATCCCAGAGAAGTTAAGGGGGCAGAGAGAATGGGTGAAACGAGAGAGAGAGAGAGAGAGAGAGAGAGAGAGAGAGAGAGAGAGAGAGAGAGAGAGAGAGAGAGAGAATAGTCATATATGTGTCTAAGAGAGAGAGAGAATGTATATGTGTGTATAGAGAAACAATAGTTGTGGATGTATCTATGAGAGAGAGAAACAGAATAGTTGTGTATGTGTCTATGAGAGAGAGAGAGTATCTGAAAGATAGGGTTCTGGATGTGTTTTCTGTGTAAGAAATGGGGAGAAAAAAGATTGAAAAGAAGAGAAAAGGGGGAGACAAAATACTCCTTCCCCTTAGGGGACCCCCTTTTCCTTGCCATGTAGTCAGCAACCCCAGCACTGAGTCAGCTGGAGTAGGGCAACCCCATTTGCCCTTTTCCATCTTGTGCTTCTCCTATGTCTGGAGCTTGTCCTCTAGATGCCTTTGCCCTCTTGTCAAGAGTCACCTCATGAGCCCCCACCCTGTGGCCCTGAGGGGTGAGATCAGTTGGAAGTGTCAGAATGAACACTCCCTGGTCTTTCTGTTGGGGACCTCACTGAGGACAGAGTCACAGCCTCCTGCCAGTTGCCATTTGCCCTCATTTCCCGAGGGCTATAGTCTGGCCTCCCCCGAGGTTATATCCGTAGCCCCCTGGGCTCATTGAGTATCGGAGAGATTCCATCTGAGAAGCAAGGTAGGAATTTCAGTTGAGCCTGGGCATCCCCAGAAACATGTCTCAGGATCCTGAAAGATTGAAAGAGTCTCCAGAGCCTGCAAATAAAGGGGGTGCTGGGGAGCTGGTGTGGCTGTGGCCTCCCTGGGTGACAGACATGGCTATCATGATGACATAGATGTTTGCCTCCACTTGAAAATTTCTGATATTTTTCTTATAGCGAATCCGCTTGTTGCCAAACCAGTTGGAGACCTGAGAGATGGTGATGACACACTTCTTGGCGAGTTCCTCCTTAGCCTCCTCACTGGGATATGAGTTACTCAGGTGGGAATAGAAATACTCATTTAGGACTTTGGTGGCCTGTTTGCTGAAGTTCTGGCCTTTCTGTCTGGCATCCAGGAACCAGGAGCTCAGGATCATGATGGCCTTGCAGGTTCTCTGCTTGAGCTGCATCTGTACGGCGTTGAACTTAGGGAGGCTGATGCTCACCATTCGCTCCATCTCATTGGGTGCCACGGGCCTTGTGCAGCCCTGCTCCCTTGGCAGGTTCATGAACTGGGTTGTGAACTTGTTACATGTTTGCTCATACTTCTCCAGCTCTGAGTGGTAGATATGGTAAATCTGGGCAAGTTTGCTGTGATAGTCTCAGCATTTGATGGATTTGTTAGGGGACACACCAGCCCTGGAAGCTGTTGTGGCTGCAGCTGCTGCCCCTAAGCTGTCCCTGCCCTCACTCTTTTTCAGGCCCAGCCACACCTTTTGCCAGAAGCATGTTGTCCAAGCACATAAGCTGGGGCTCCACCGGCTCCTCCTCCTGGGAGCTTCAGATGCGCAAGCCAGTATTCTCTTTGATTTCACACAGGACAGTAAAGAGAGCTCACTTCATTCTGTGGCAGTTTAGGGCATTTCGTGGCCTGGGTCATTTCCAGGCTCTGGACCGTGATGGTCATTACTTGCTGCAGAATGTCCCGGATGTCTTGCTTCTCTTGGCCTCCTGGGATACCCCCCACAACACTCCCACCGAGGCTCGCCAGGGCCTCCAGGCTCCCCACCCATCAGCTCCAAGCCCCACCAGCCCCTGCCTAGAGGGGGTGGCTTCAGCAGCTGCTGGTCCTTAGTGGTGGGGGGCTCTGAGTCCCCCTTCCTGTTCCATTCCTCCCCCATCTGGTTACTTCCCCCCAAACTCACTGGGCCTCTGCTTCCTCCACCCCGACCCCTGCCTGTCTCTCCATCTCCTGGCTCCCCCGGGGGTTCACCCTGGCTCTGAAGGGAGACCTGGGGTACTGGTTGGGCCTCCCACAGGAGACTCTGATTCCCTGCAGTGGAGAAAATGGAGCTGGAAAGAGAGGAGGCCTAGGCAGGGCTGTGTGTGAGCAAGAGGCAGGAGCCCTCCTTCCCTCCTTAAAGCATCTTTTGGGGGGTGGGGATTAACTTGCAGCCCAGGGCTCAGCCTTGGCCAGGTGTTTGCTGCCCCCACTTCCCTGGCCTCCCCACCATTGTCCTGCTCCCATTCCCTGTCTGGGACACCCGGCCCAGTGAGGGTAGCCAAGGCCAGCGTGGCATGGGCACTGCTGCCGCAAAGCAGGAGTGCCTCTGCCCAGAAGGCCTCGGACCTTCCACCCCTCCGTCCAGGGACCCACCAGCGGCCCCCACTGGGACCACCACCCTCCTACCACTTCTGGACAGGGCTCCCCACTCTGTGTCACCTACGTCCTGCCCCTTGCCAGCTTGTTCCCTTTCTGTATTTCTATATCTCCTCTAGGCCTGTCTGCATGCAGGCCTGCCTTCCTTACCCTCTCCTTTCTTATCCCCTCCTATTATATCCTATCCTACTGTAGGCCTTGCAGCTGCCTGAGCAGAGGGTGGGACGCAGCCTGCTGATCTGGTTGTGACCATTATGGTGTAATGGATAATTAGTATATTCCTCTCTTATTATATAGGACTAGTGGCCCGGTGCATGAAATTCATGCACATTTAAGGGGGATTAATTAGAGAAAATAATTTAATATTTCTATTTGCCCTTTCTCTATAATAGTGTCAGAGATGAAAGAAAATAAAATGTATATGAAAACCTTCCTCTTGTCAGAGTCTGGAGCATACCACGAGACCCAGAGTCAAGTCCCTGCCCACCCACTTGCACCTCAAAATAGTGTGAGACCCAGATCCGGCTGCCCCCCCCCCAATTGGGCTAAATCCAAACCCGGCCAGTCCTACCCTTTTCAAGCCCCACTGGGCAGGGGGCATAGCCTCAGGTCCCCTGGTCTGGCATGAGTATGGGGGGATACAGCCTGAGATCCCCTGTCAAGCCCTGCTGGGTGGGGGGCACAACCTCAGGTCCCCTGGCCTAGCACGGGGAGGGGGGTGCAGCCTCCAGTCTCCCATCAAGCCTCACTAGACAGGGGTGTGGCCTGGATTCCCCTGACCCAGCACTGGGGATGCACCTTGAGTTCCTCTGTCAAGCCCTGCTGGGTGGGGGGCATGGCCTGAGGTCCCCTGCCATGCCCAGCCAGGCAGGGGGCACAGTCTCAGGCCCCCTGGGCTGGTGCTGGAGCAGAGGGCATGGCTTGAGGTTCCCTGTCAAGCCCCACTGGGTGGTGGGTGCGGTCTGAGGTCCTCCGGCCTGGTGCGGGGATGGGGAATGTGGCCTGAAGTCCCCTGTCAAGCCCCACCAGGTGGGGAGTATGGCCTGAGGTTCCCTGCCTGGCACTTGGGCGGGGGGAGCAGCCTGAGGTCCCCTAGCCCAGCACCAGGATGGTAAGTGTACTTTGAGTTCCCCTGGCAAGCCCCATCAGTGTGGGGGTGCGGCCTGAAGTCCTCTGTTAAACCCCACCTGGTGAGGGGCATGGCATGAGGTCCCCTGGTCTGGTGCTGGGGGGTCCCCTAGCCCAGCACCTGCATGGGAAGCACACCTTGAGGTCCCCTGTCAAGCACTGCTGGTAGGGGGCCAGGGCCGGAGGTCCCCTGTCAAGTCCTGCCAGGCAGGGGGATGCAGCCTTACATCCCCTGGCCCAGTACTGGGGCAGGGGTTGTGTCCTGAGGACCCTGGACTGGTGCCGAAGTGGGGAGGGGTGTACAGCCTGAGGTCCTCCAGTCTGGTGCCAGGGCAGGGGGCGAGGCTTGAGGTGCCCTGTCAAGCCCTGCAGGGTGGGGGATAAGGCCTGAGGTCCCCTGTCAAGCCCCACTGGGGCAGGGGGAGGGCATAGCCTCAGGTCCATGCTGATTGCTCCTTAAAGTCCTTTGAGGGAACTTGGCCTCACCTGTGGGTGCAGCCATCTTTGTGACGGAGTGATGGTCAATTAGCATATTCCCCCTTTATTAGACAGGATATTTCTATTAAAAATATGTTCTCATAGAACAATGATTACATCTCAGAACTGTGATTTCTGTTTGAAATTAGCCTTTGTACACAACATGCATGCTATCCTAAATTCATTCATGATCTGAAGTTTTTATACTTGCAAATATATAATGTTTACTATAGGTCTGGGGCATGAAATTCATGCACGGGCAGTGAGGGAGGGTGTCCCTCAGCCCAGCCTTCACCCTCTCCAATCTGGGACATCCCTCTCATAGTCCAGAACTGCTGGATCCCAACTGCTTGCCTGCCTGCCTTCCTGATTGCTCCTAACCACTTCTCTCTGCCAGACTGATCACCTCCTAACAACTCTCCTGACAGCTGATCGAAGCCTAACTGCTCCCCGGCCAGCCTGTTTGTCCCTAACTGCCCTTCCCTGCAGGCCTGGTTACCCCCAACTTTCCTCCTCTGCCAGCCTGGTCACCCCTAACTGCCCTCCCCTGCAGGTTTGATCGCCCCCAACTGCCCTCTCTTTCAGGCCTGGTCCCTCACAACTGCCCTCCCCTGCTGGTCTGATCACCCACAACTGCCCTCCCTTGCAGGCCTGGAACCTCTCAATTGACCTTCCCTGCTGGCCATCTTGTGTCCACATGGGGGCAGGATCTTTGACCACATGGGGGCAGCCCTCTTGTGTGTTGGAGTGATGCTCAATCTGCATATACTCTTTTATTAGATAGGATAAAGGCCTGGTACATGGGTGGAGCCAGGTGGTTAGCCCTGAAAGGTGTCCCAGATCAGGGTGGGGGTTCCCTTGGGGTGTGGGGCGGCCTGAGCAAGGGTCCTGTGGTGGTATGCAGACTGGCCACACCCCCCGGTGACCCAAGTGGAGGCCCTGGTATCTGGGATTTATCTTTTAGAATTGAAACTTTGTAGCCTGGAATGGAGCCAAGCCTTTTGCTTCCTCCCTGGTGGCAGCCATTTCTGTTGGGATTTATTTATCTTCTATAATTGAAACTTTGTAGCCTGGAGTGGAGGCCTAGGCTGGCCAGGGCTGGAAAAGTCCATTGTTGGGGACAACCCTAGCCTCTGCTCTCTCCAGCTCTGTGGCTATCGCCATTTCTGTTGGGATTTCTGTATCTTCTATAATTGAAACTTTGTAGCATTGAGTGGAGGCCTAGGCCAGCAAGGGCAGGTGGAAAGCTTGGCTTCCTCTATTGCCAGGAAAACCCAAGCCTCTCTCCTGCTCTCAATGGCCGCAGCCATCTTGGTTGGGGTTTATTTGCATAGTTGCTCCTGAATGGCTGGTGGGCGTGGCTTGTGGGTATAATGGAGGTATCATCAAATTGCATATTACTCTTTTATTAGATAGAATGTATTTATGCAACCATTTTTTCCCAGTCTGTGACTTATCTTCTACTCTTGACAATGTTTTTTTGCAAAGTAGAAGTTTTTAATTTTAATAAATTCCAGCTTATCATTTATTTTCTCTTCATGGGTCATGCCTTTGGTATGTATCTAGAGTCACACTTGAGCCTCCAGCAAGTAGTTACAGTACAGGTTTTTCCTATCTTGGTACTGGTTCCCACAGGGGTTTCTGCTTATGGATCTCTGCTCTAATAACTTGTGATCTCTGTATTTGCCTGTCAGTCTCTCCAATTTTGGGGCAGAGGTTTGCCTCCTTAAGTCTCTGATGGATCTAAGAAGAGTTTATTTTTTCAATTCTTTAGCTTTTTACATGTTGTTAGGAAGGAGGAATAATTTCCAAGTTCCTTATATGCCAGATTGGAAACAGGAAGTCTCTCAACCCATTTAAAAATTGGGTTATTTATCTTGTTAGTATTGAGTTGTGTTATTCATTTATATATTTTGGTAATAAGTCCCAGTTTATTTTTGACTTTGTGGTTCTTTAAGACTAACATGATTGTTTGTTTATTTATTTTTGGGTAGTTAAATCTATCAGTCTTTTACGTTACAGCTTCATGTTTTGTGCCATTTTTAGAAAGACCTTTCTCACTTAAAAATATAAAAATATTCACTCACATTTTCTTCTAGTACTTATATGATTTCTCTCTCTGTGAGTCTCTCGCTCTCTCCTCTCCCATTTCCCTTTGTTTTTACATATCAATCTTGCTCATTCTTACTGAGCTTAAATATAATTATTTCAATACCAATAACATCTTTAGGAAAAGTGTATAGAGTTGTTATAATGAGTCAATGCTGTTATTCTGTCATCTATATATTTTAAGAGCTCTGAATGATTCAAAACTCTCTTTTATTCCCTTTAGTAAGTCATATTGTGTTGTGTATCCATTCTCACCCAATTTCCTATAATATTTCAAAATAAGCTAATTTCTATTGATAACAGCTAATCTATTGCTCCTCCAAGAGATATTTGCCCTTTACTTCCTAGAAATGCAATGCCTTAACCCAATGTAAGGAATTCCTAAAGAGTCTTGGAGGTTGGTCTCCAGGGAGAATTTTTTAAAAGTGAGGAACTTTTCTGGTGACTCTGAATACTCCACTTGAAGTGATAACCTGCTCTCCAGGATGGCCCAGTCTGGAAGATTTTGTTCCTAATGAGGGACTGATGTTGAAGTTATGCTCATCCTCTGCCCAGTGACTAATTTCTCATAGTCCCTTAATAGACCCTTAATGTCCTTGGTTTGTTCCGAATATTGATATGCTAGAGTATTTTTGTATTTTCAAGGGTGTTCCATGTTATTTTTATATAACAGTCATTTGTTTCTACCCTGAAATCTAATGAGACTTTGTACTTCTTATGGCACTCATTTTGTTTTATAGTCATGTCTTACTGCTAAATGGGAGAGGGGACTATGTCTTATTCATCTTAACTTCGTTCCAGCACTGAGCACAGTCTGCCCCTCAATATATATTTTTTCTTTTAGTTTACAAACATAGATGTGAGAGATACATATCGATTGGTTGCCTCCCATATGAGCCCTGTTTGGGGCCAGGGATTGAACCTTAAAACCCAGCTACTTGCCCTTGACTAGGAATTTAACCCACAACTCTTTGGTATGTGAGCCACACTATCCACTGAGAAACACAGGCCAGGGCATTAAAAAATTATTGCATAATTCACATAAAATATTCTATTATTTTCAGGAATACATCATAGTGTTTATATATATATATATATATATATATATATATATATATATATATATATATTATAAAATGATCCTCATGATAAGTCATTACCATCTATCACTATAGAAAGTCATTACAATGTTATTGAGTATATTCCCTACATTGTACATTAAATTCCCATGACTTATATATTTTATAGCTGGAAGTTTATATTTTTTTAATCCCCTTCACATATTTAACTGACCACCCAAACCCTTCCCTCTTTGGTAACCACTTGTATCTGTATATTAGTTCCTGCTTTTTTTTTTAGATTCCACATACAATGACATCATGTAGTATTTGTTTTTCTCTGTGTAGTTTATTTTATTTAGCATAATACCCTCTAGGTCCATCCATATTGTTGCTCAATACACTTTTGATTGATGAAAAATGAAGATCAAATAATCATTAAGAAATCTCTTTATCTCACTCTATCTCTGCCATGCTGACATCACTTATTATTTTGACTTTGTTTTATTCTTTGCAAAATGAAAAGTCAAAGAAATGAGTTTCTTTTCTACAGGCATGGACACAAGCAACATGAAAAAGAAGGTTGCCTTCTGAGAGACATAGATATAGGTTTTATCCATCACTCATATAACTTGTTACATCTGTTGGTTGACGTAAAAATTTCATGACCTCTTAGAGGCAAGATAAATTTATTTGTGGCTAATTGTAAAGACATCTCAGAAAATGAATAGAAAAGAGGTATATTAGGGCTCTATCTTCAGAGCTGTGTCTTTATTTTTAAGGTGAATAAAGTGAAAAATAGTTAATAGTATGCATTAACATCGACAGAAAAAATCATAAATCATGCTTTGAATTTTGATTTGCTCTTCAGTTTTTTAATGATTTAAATGATTTTCTGACCAATACAGGATTAAACAGTAAAAATACTTTATCTTCATAAATTTATTTTAAATGGCATTTGATTATAATACTTTCTAACTGGATAGGGATTTTCTTTATTTTTCAGCATAGTGATCAAGGGAAATGTACTAACTGATCATATATTTTAAAATTTAGAAGGAAATTATTTATAGTCATATCCAGATGGTGTTATTAAGCTAAATCTCATATTAATTCATTATAGAGTATGTAAAATATATCTGAGGCTTTTAGTGATCAACTATAATATATAAATTACAACCGAGATAAAAAAATATGTTCCCATACCTTTATTAAATTTTGTCTCACAAGTACAATGGTTTTGGTGAACAATGGTTATTTCTTTCTTAATCCTGATTATCATTTTAGACTTAGTTTATCAAATTGATTTCTTATTAACATGAAAGCTATGGTCTTTAGTTATGAAATTATGTACCATTCTTTCCATCTGTATATTAAAAATTTTTTATTAGTTATAAGTTTATGTGATGCATCACATTTATTGATTTGTGGATATTGTACCAATCTTGCATCCCTGTAATAAATCCCACTTGCTAATGGTGTATGATCTTTCTAATGTAATGCTGGATCTGATTTGCTGAGGATTTTGGCATCAGTATTGACCAGGGATAGTGGCCTGTTATTTTCTCTCTTTGTAGTGTCTTTTTAAAATATTTTTTATTGATTACATAGAGGAAGGGAGAGTGAGAGTTAGAAACATCAATAATGAGAGAGAATTATTGATTGGCTGTCTCCTGCAAGCTCCACACTTGAGATTCAGCTCACAACCCAGGCATGTGCCATTGACTGGAATCAAACCGGAGACCCTTTAGTTCACAGGCCGATGTTCTATCCACTGAGAAAAACTGGCTAGGGCTCTTTGTAATGTCTTTATCTGGTTTTGGGATTAGGGTAATTCTGGCTTTCTAGAAAGAGCTTGGAAGTGTGCCTTCCTGTTGAATTTTTTTGAATAGTATGAGAAGGATAGGTTTTAGTTTTTCTTTGAATACTTGATAAAACTCCCCTGTGAAGCCATCTAGTCCAGGCCTTTTGTTTGCTGGATGCTTTTTGATTACTGTTTCCATTTCATCAGTAGTTATCAGCCTATTCAGGTGTTTTGATTCTTCCTGATTGAGTTTTGGAAGCTTGTATTTTTCTTGGAATATGTCCATTTTGTCAAGGTTGTTCAGTTTGTTGGAGTAGACTTGTTTGCAGTATTTTTTAAAATAATCCTTTGTATGTCTGTGGGGTCAGTTGTTACCTCACCTCTTTCATTTCTGATTTTTTTATTTGGGTCCTCTCTCTCTCTCTCTTGGTTTCTTTGTGAGCCTAGCTAGAGGTTCATCAGTCTTGTTTATCCTTTCAAAGAACCAGCTTTTGGTTTGATTTTTCGTATTTTTTTGTTTCTATGTCATTTATTTCCACTCTGATCTTTATAATTTCCTTCCTTCTGCTTACTTTGAGCTTTTTCTGTTGTATTCTTTCTAATTCTTTTAGTGATAGGTTTAGATAATTTATTACATTTTTTCTTGTTTTTTTGAGGTAGGCCTATAGAGCTATGAACTTCCCTCTCAGGACTGCTTTCACTGTGTCCCATAGGTTTGTATTGTTGTGTTTTCATTGTCATTTATTTTCAGGGTTCTTTTTATTTTTTTAAGTCTCTTTGGTAACCCAGACATTGTTTCATAGCATGCTATTTAGCCTCCAAGTGTTTGATTTTTTTATTGTTTTTGTTGTAGTGGATTTCTAATTTTTTTCATTATATTTTTTCTATTTTATTGAATTTAATGGGGTGACACTTGTTAACAAAATTATACAGGTTTCAGGTGCACAATACTACAGCACATCATCTGTACACAGTAATATATGTTTATCACCCCAAGTCAAGCCTCTGTCCATTACCATTTATTGCCCCTATACCCTTCTCCACCTACAGAAACCTTAATTTTTTTATTGTTCAGTTTATTAATTACATTGTTTCCCCTTTTTTATCCCCCTATATCTTCCCTCCACCCTGTACCTATCCCACCCTCTGCCCTCACCTCCCCCTCCCCAATGTCCTCTCCCATTGTTGCAAGATTTTTGTCCAATCTCTTGCTGTACCTCCCACAACCCTTTTCTCCCCAAGAATTGTCAGTCCATTCCCTCTCTATGTCCATATTTCTGTTATAGTCACCAGTTTATCTTGTTCATCAGCCTATCAGTTCACTTGATTTTTATGTTCATTTGTTGATAGATGTGTATTTGTTGTTCATAATTTATATTTTTACCTTTTTCTTCTTCCTCTTCTTAAAGAATATCTTTCAGCATTTCATATAATACTGGTTTGGTGGTGATGAACTCCTTTAGCTTTTTCTTATCTGCGAAGCACTTTATCTGATCCTCAATTCTGAATGATAGCTTTGCTGGATAGAATAATCTTGGTTGTAGATTCTTGCAGTTCATCACTTTGAATATTTCTTGCCACTCGCGTCTGGCCTGCATCGTTTCTGTTGAGAAATCCGCTGACAATTGTATGGGTGCTCCCCTGTAGGTAACCAACTGTTTTTCTCTTGCTGCTTTTAATATTCTCTCTTTATCTTTTGCTCTTGGCATTTTAATTATGATATGTCTTGGTGTGGTCCTCTTTAGATTCCTATATTTTGGGGTTCTGTGTACTTCTTGGGCTTTTAAGTCAGTTTCTTTCACCAGGTGGGGGAAGTTTTCAGTCACTATTTCTTCAAGTAGGTTTTCATTAACTTGCTCTCTCTCTTTTTCTGGCATCCCAATAATTCGGATGTTGGCATGCTTGAGGTTGTCCCAGAGGCCCCTTACGCTATCTTCAATTATCTGAATTCTTTTTGTTTCTTGCTTTTCCAGCTGAGTGGATTTTGCTTCTTTGTATTGCAAATCTTTGACTTGGTTCTTGTGGCCCTCTGGACTGCTTTTAGGACTTTGTGTAATATTTTTTATTTCAGTCTGTGTATGCTTGATTTCTAGTTGGTCCTTTTTTTTAATCCGTGAGGGTCTGGTTCGTATCCTCAGATGTCTTGTTCATTTCCCTGAGGGTCTCATTCATTTCCTTGTAAGTATCATTCATCTCCTTGTAATTCTCATCCATTTGCTGTTTGGTCTTGTTTATTTCCTGGTAATTCTCATTAAGTTGATTGGCCTTTTGTAGGAGCCTCTTGAAAAGCCTTATAAGCGTGGTTTTGAACTCTATGTCTTGTCGTCTTTTCTCCTCCATTTCTTTCACACCTGATTTCTTTCCATATCTCTGCATGGTGGCTGCTTTATGTGGTAGATATCCTCAAAGGGACAGTGGCTCAGCCTTTCCAGTTACCTGAGGTGGGTACTCTTATTGCAATCCTTTATGGGTTGTATTCAGTGTTTTTGAATTTAAACCCAGCTTTTTGTTGGTAGCCCTAGGAGAGTTTGACCACCAGGCCAATTGGCTGTGAAGGGAGACTGTGTTCAGGTTGGATGGGCGGAGTCTCTGGGCTGCAGCAGCGGCAGCAGCGGCTGGGCCCTATGCGGTGCTTGCGCGCGCGGGTCTCTGTTGGATGGGGATGGCTGCAGACTCCTCCAAGAGAAAGCTGCTAGTCTCTTCCCCTTGCCAGACAACTCTGCCTTTCTTCAAATTTGCCTGCACACCAAAAGTCCAGCCCAGGGCTGTAAAATAGATGGTTTCCGGAACCAGGAGACAAGTTTCCAGGGGGCAAGTCGCGGGTTTGCGCAACCTTTGGGACTAGGAGTCTCTGCCGCGCCCCGCTTCCAGGGTGAGTCCCCCGGACCTCGGACCTCGCCCAGTTCCGGGAAATCTGTGCAGGGGGACCTCTAGTACCCCGGATCTCGGACCTCGCCCGGCTCGGGAAATCTGGGCAGTGAGACGCCTCCGCCCTTCCTCGTTGGAGAAATCCGGCAGGTCCCTGCTCCAGCCCCAGCCTGCACGCGGGCGACCAGGGCAGCTCCTAAACTCTTTCTGTCTGAAAGGTTGCACTCCCGCTGGTCCTGAGTCTGTGTCCCACCTTTGCTCCTATTAGTGGAGTTTACATTCAGCCAGCTTTCTGGCGATTCTGGGTGCTTGTCTGTTCTGCTGTTATGTTGTAGTTCTTAAATCGTTGCGCGGGGCAGAACAATAGGTGTTTGCTTATGCCGCCATCTTGGTGTTCCCCCAGAAACCTCACAGGGGCCGCGCCTCTGACTCCGGCCTCAGCGCCGGATTTCTAATTTTATGCCATTGTGATCTGAGAAGATGCTTGATATGATTTAGTTTTCTTGAATTTGGAGAGACTTTGCCTGTGTCCTAATATGTGGTCTACCTTTGAAAATGACCCATGTGCACTTGATAAGGATATTCTGTAGCTTTAGGGTGAACTGTTCTGAAGATGTCAATTAGGTCCATCTGATCTAGTGAGTCATTTAAGATTGCTGTTTCTTTGCTGATTTTTTATATATGGGATTTATTCAGTGGTGTCAATGGGGTATTAAGGTACCCTCCTATGATTTTATTGCTGTCAATCTCCCACTTAATATCTTCCAGAAGTTTTTTTATGTATTTGGGTGCTTTGGTATTGGGTACATATATGTTTATCAGAGTTATATCTTCTTGTTGAATTGCTCCCTTTAGTATTATGAAGTAGCCCTCCTATTCTCTTGTTATGGCCTTCACTTTGAGGTCTATTTTATCAGATATAAGTATTGCTACCCCATATTTTTTCTAATTTCTAATTGCCTGAAAATTTTTTTCCATCCCTTCACTCTCAGTCTGTGTGAATCCTTTGTTCTGAGGTGGGTATCTTGTAGATAGTAAATATATGGGTCATGTTTTCTTATCCATCAGCTACCCTGTTTCTTTTGATTTGTGCATTTAATCCATTCATGTTTAATGTTATTATTGATAAGTACTTGTTTATTGTCATTTTTGTTCCGTTTGTGTTTCTTCTTGCCTTTCACTTACTTCCATCTACAGCAGTCCCTTTAGCATTTATTGCATTGCTGGCTTGGTGGTAATAAATTCCCTTAGCTCTTTTTTATCTGTGAAGCTCCCAATTTCCCCTTCAATTTTGAATGATAGCCTTTCTGGGTTTAATATTCTTGAATTCATTCCCATGCTTTGCATCACGTATATTTCTTTTCATTACATTCTGGCCTGTTAAATATTTCTGTTGAGAAATCAGTTGATAGGTAACTTATTCCTTGTCGGTAACTGTCTTTCTCTCTGGCAGACTTTATTTTTTTTTAATAGCTAACATTTATTGAAGAATTACTATGTGCTTTATGAAAATGAATAACCAGGACAGATTAAATGTTGTAAAAAAAAACCTTTAAAAGTCTCAGTTGTTCAAGCCATGACCCACCACAGGTCAACAGGGGCAGATGGAGGGGTACTATGCTCCACACAGTCATTCAGAGACCAAGGCTCCTTCCACATAGTAGCTCTGCCTTTAATGAGCTGAATCCTCTATATCCACCCAGCAGATGAGAATAGAGTGTAAAAAATCACAGAGGGATTTTAGGAGAGGGCCATAGATTATGTATCTGCCTACATCCCTTTGACAAGAATTTAGTTATACAGCCTCACCTAAATGCAAGGAGGCTGAGACATGTAGTCTATTGGTGACCCCAGAAGAAGAGGGAACAGATAAGATGTATATCTAGCAAGTCTCTCTCTGGCAGACTTTAAAATTCTTACTTTGTTGTTGATGTTTGCCATTTTAATTATGATGTGTCTTGGTGTTGGTCTTTTTTGGTTCATCTTGTTTGGGACTCCATGTGATTCTTGGACTTGTGTGGCTATTTTCTTCCTTACATCAGGGCAGTTTTATGTCTTCTATCTTTTGCTCCACTTCCTTTCTTTTTGGAACTCATATTTTGCAAATGTTGTTTTGTTTTGTGTTGTCCTGAATCTCATTAGGCTCTCCTCCTGCTTTTTAAGTTTTCTTTCCAGTTGTTGCTGTGATTGGGTGTTTTTTTGTTAGTTTTTCCTACCTTATCTTCTAACTCGCTGATGTGGCCATCAGCTTCTTCTAGTCTACTATTGAAACCTTCTATTGTGTTCTTTATTGCAGTGATGTCATTCTTTAATTCCTCCTGATTCTTCTTCATTTCCTCTTAAACATCTTACAGATGTTGTTGAATTTGTCTTCCATTCTTTTCAATGTTCTTATAACCATTGCTCTGAATTCTTTCTCTGACAAGTTGTTTGCCTCCATTTCATTTATTTTCTTTTCTGGTGATTCCTCCTTTTCTTTTGCATGGGGTTTGTTTCTTTGTCTCCCCATTTTTGCTGTTCTGTTGTGATTATTCCTACGTATTAGATCAAAGTGCTATGCCACTCAGCTTTTTTGTTTGTCATATATACTAGATGTTTTGTGGGCCTCAGTGGTGCAATCTGTCTAGTCTTCTGTGCTAGGCAATCTAGGTTTGCCTCATACTTGGGATATTTGTATTCTCTTTGTGTAGTTGGATCTTGAGTGTTATTGTCTCATTTGTGGGTGGAGTCTCCTCTCAAGGTGTCTGGTTATATGGTTTTCTCTCTACTATGTTGACCAAAGAGTAGAAAATACAACTTGATAAGACTTGACACAAGGGGAACAAAACACAAGTATACTCACAGCACCAATAACCCCAATATAAGTGTCCACTATAGAAAAGAGAATTAGGAGAGCTTGAAGAGAGCAAAAATGATATCAAAAGAAGAAAAAAAAGGTAAGAGAGAAAAGAAAAAGAATAAATAAAAAGGAGAGAAAAAAGTATATGGAAGAGAAAACACCACATAACAAACAGATATGCCAAAAAATGCAAAATCCAAACACATATAAAAAGGAGGGGGCAGACTTAATAGAGGCAGAACTTATATATAGAAAGTAAGGTTAAGGAATTGAATGAATAGGGGGAGGACCTTGGTTCAGTATGGAAGAGGTATAAAGAGAATGAGTAGATCAGAAGAAAAGAAAGGAAAAAAATTAAAAAGTAAAAATTAAGATAAAGTAACAATAAAAAAGAAAAATAGAATGAAGAAAAATAATGCAAAAAAAACACAAAGAAAATAAATTAAAAAAATAAAAAAGTGAAGTGTCATTTGTTTTAGCCAAGTTTAAATGTCCCTTGGGGGCTGTATTAAGATCCAACTCTTCTGTTCTGTCTGTCACTTCTCAGTTTCCTGTTAGATATTAAGCACTGTGTTGAAGTCCAAGTTATCCACTGCTCCTCTCTTTGTCTATCTCCATATCCTTGACTGCAAGTAGGCAGAATCAAATCTGCCCACATAGGCTGTATGCCTCCTGTCAATCTTAATCTATCAAGTGGCTGTTTCTGACACAACTATAGGTAGGGAGAGTGCTGTATTACTTTCCAGAACTGAACAACCTCTCTTAGACCCAGTACCTGAGGGCTCTTTGTGGCTATTCAGATTTTTGTGTCCTTTGTACTGCTCAGGGTGTAGTCTAAGAGCAGCTGTATTAGCTTCCTTGAGGCTCCTGTCAGGGGCTGGCTATTCAGTAGAAAAAAATGGCTGCTTAGATCTAGAGGGTCAGGAATATCCTAGTGCCAGACTCTTAGTCATCTCTTCCTGGCCTGCTCTCCTCCACAGCCTCTCTCCAGACTCCACAAGTCTACACCTCCACCAGCACCTGAGCCACGGGTGAGTGTATTTTAAAGGTCCTATGAACTGGGTTTAGTGAATAACAGCAAAGACCAAACAGGCAAAACAACCACACGACTGTTAGTTTAGCATCCCCTGGCACTGCACAGCTCAGGCTCAGCCTTTCAGGGCTTTGGACATAGATTTAGAATCCCCTGCCACCAGCAGCCCTGTGGACCTCCCTTCCACTGTTGGATGTTATGTCTTTCTCCAAGGGTCACAGACATGTTGGTGTGCACCTTCCTTCTGACCCTCTTGTCTCAATGGTCTCATAACTTTCTCCAGCCCAGATCCCTGATCCTATCATTCTCTAGGCATCCTCTGTCCTTCCTGGCTGCGAATTGTCTCACTAGCTGTGTCTACTTCACCAATTCTGGGTAGATGTTATTTGATTTAGATGCTTCTTCTATCTGCTCTGGGGTAAGTCACACATGTGCCTATTAGGCCTCCATTTTTTCTCCCTACATTTTATATTTTGATTATAATAGTTATGAACCATTTATAGTAGGATCAAATGAGAAAGTCAGTTACACATAAGGACAAATGAGTAAAAATTTTTTCCTCACATGTCTAAATAAAGCTGCAGTTGACGGGCCAAAGATCACTCTATATAATAAAAACCTAATATGCAAATTGGCCAAATGGTGGAATGACCGGCAAAATGACCGATCACTATGACATTCTCTGACCACCAGGGGGAAGATGCCCTCACCTATCACCCCACAGAGGGAGGTGACTGGCAGTGGAGAGGTGGTGTGGGGCTGGCAAGCGGGTGGTGCCAGGCTGGAAAAGGCAGGTGCCAGTGGATGCCCCCCAATTGCCCTGCTGGTTGCCTCACAGATTGGTCCCGATTCTGGCCAGGACTAGGGATCTACCTGTGAACAAATTTCATGCACCGGGCTTCTAGTTAGTTATATTTTCATATTAGTTTTTTGTTAGATTTAGAGGTATGATTTTTTTTTTGAAATGAAAATGTCTCAATTTAATTAAAACTGCCATATTTCAAATGTACATCAGGAACTCCAAAAGGAGAGTTAGGTTGTTTTTTTTATAGTATTCTTTTTTTAAAATCGTTATTGTTCAGTTTATTAATGACATTTTCCCCCCTATAGCTCCCCTCCACCCGGTACCCATCGCACCCTCCGCCCTCACCTCCCACTACCACTGTCCTCTCACATAGTTGCATGATTTTTGTCCATTCTCTTGCTGCACTTCCCACAACCTTTTCTCCCCAAGAATTGTCAGTCCATTCCCTCTCTATGTCCGTGATTCTGTTATATTCCCCAGTTTATCCTGTTCATCAGATTATTAATTCACTTGATTTTTTGATTCATTTGTTGATAGATGTGTATTTGTTGTTCATAATATATATTTTTACCTTCTTCTTCTTCTTCTTCTTCTTCTTCTTCTTCTTCTTCTTCTTCTTCTTCTTCTTCTTCTTCTTCTTCTTCTTCTTCTTCTTCTACTACTTCTTCTTCATCAAGAATATCTTTCAGCATTTCATATAATATTGGTTTGGTGGTGATGAACTCCTTTAGCTTTTTCTTATCTGCGAAGCACTTTATCTGACCTTCAATTCTGAATGAATCCTTTGCTGGATAGAGTAATCTTGGTTGTAGATTCTTGCTATTCATCACTTTATATATTTCTTGCCACTCCCGTCTGGCTTGCATTGTTTCTGTTGAGAAATCCGCTGACAATCCTATGGGTGCTCCCTTATAGGTAACTAACTGTTTTTCTCTTGCTGCTTTTCATATTCTCTCTTTATCTTTTGCTCTTCACAATTTAATTATGATGTGGCTTGGTGTGGTCCTCTTTAGATTCCTATATTTTGAGGTTCTGTGCACTTCTTGGGCTTTTAAGTCAATTTCTTTCACCAGGTGAGGGAAGTTTTCAGTCACTATTTCTTCTAGTAGGTTTTCATTACCTTGCTCTACTCTTTTTCTGACACCCCAATAATTCGGATGTTGGCATGCTTGAGGTTGTCCCAGAGGCCCCTTACACTATCTTCTGTTATTTGGATTCTTTTTTTTTTGCTGAAAGGTATTCTTTATTTTTTTTCTCTTTTTTTTATTTACAATGTAACTTATATTTAATAGTAGTACATATGTTTTCCTTTACCCCCCACCAAATATCCACCCCAGCCTCCCTTACCCCCCAGCACATGTCTCCACCTGCCCCCTTCCCCAACCCAGTGTCTTTCATTCATTGGTTATACTCAAATGCATGCATACAAGTCATTCGGTTGATCTCCCCCAGCAACCACCTCCCATCCACCCAAGCCTTCCCCCTGTAGCTTGACAGCCTGTTCAAGGCCACCCTGCCTCTATATCAGTCACTCCCCCCTGTTTCTTCTCTTCAAAAATATCTTGCCACTGCATACTAGAAACGAACGTATAAGAACAAAACAATGTTTGAGTGTCAGTTTCAATGTCCAACTGTTCTGAGTCCCACTTTCAATGTCAAATAGTTCTTTATGTGTACATGTCAGCAGTGGTATCCAGATGGTGGACACATCGTGGCAATGCAAGATCCATCCTCTCTGGTATGGTCCTGGACCGCCTGCAGCCATGCACAGCTGTTGACTGCGAGCATGGCAAAGTATCATCAGCGTCCCCCATCTCTGGACCGTCTTCTTAACTGGAACAGATCCATCAGCTCATCACTGTCGCAGGAACCCACATGGTCTTGGAGCTGTTCTCTGCAAACAAACAAACACATTCTTGACCAAAGGTTAACAAAGGGATCCTCTCTGCAAAACAGACTTAGGATTCTTTTTATTTTTGCCTAAATGATTTTCCTTTGGCTTATTTTGACACCATGTGTTTTTTTTTCATAGGTGTCCTGCAGTTGGTTTTACAAATGGAATTCACTTTTCTGGAGTAAGAATTTTCTAGATGTATTTTACTTACAGGATATTTTTCCTTACATGATATTACTCCACTGCCACACCCCCTTTTGATTAATGGAGGCTTTTGGAAATTTTATCTTGCACTCTTGGTAATTTTATTTATTTATTTATTTATTTATTTATTTATTTATTTATTTATTTATTTATTTATAATTGATTTTTTTGCAGTATAACTTATAATTAATAGTAGTACATGTTTTCCTTTCCCCCTCCCCCTTATTCTCCCCCCAGCCTTCCCTATCCCCCAGCACATGTCCCCATCCTCCCTCCCTCCCCACCCTAGTATCTTTCATTCCTTGGTTATGCTCATATGCATGCATACAAGTCCTTCGGTTGATCTCCCCCAGCATCTGCCACCCATCCACCCAAGCCTTCCCCCTGTAGCTTGACAGCCTGCTCAATGCCTCTGTGCCTCTATATCAATCACTCTCCCCTGTTTCTTTTCTACAAAAATATCTTGCCTCTGCATACTGAAAACAAACGTATAAGAGCAAAAAAAGTTTGAGTGTCAGTTTCAATGTCCAACTGTTCTGAGTCCCAGTTTCAATGTCAAATAGTTCTTCATGTGTACATGTCAGCAATGGTATCCAGATGGTGGACACATCGTGGCAATGCAAGATCCATCCTCTCTGGTATGGCCCTGGGCCGCCTGCAGCTACGCACAGCTGCCGACTGCTAGCATGGCAAGGTGTCGTCAGTGTCCCCCATCTCTGGACCATCCTCGTGGCTGGAACAGACCCTTCAGTTCCTCACTGTCGCAGGAACCCACATGGTCTTGGAGTTGTTCTCTGCAAACACACAAACACATTCTTGACCAAAGGTTAACAAAGGGATCCTCTATGCAAAATAGACTTGGGATTCTTTTTATTTTTGCCTAAATGATTTTCCTTTGGCTTATTTTGACACTATGAGTGTTTTTTCATGGGTGTCCTGCAGTTGGTATTACAAATGGAATTTTCTTTTCTGGAGTAAGAATTTTCTAGATGTATTTTACTTACAGGATATTTTTCCTTACATGATATTACCCCACTGTCTCTCCCCTCCCCCCCTTTTTGGTTAATAGGAGCTTTTGGAAATTTTATCTTGCAGTCTTGGTAATTTTAAATTTTAATTTTTGCACACAAATATTACTGCTTTAGTTTCTTTGGATGTTAGGCAATTTTGCAGTGAGATGAACTACTAATAGATATTTTAGTTAATGTTTTAGGAAAAGCTTTTTGTTCAGTACAGTTAGATTTTCTTGAGCATTCACTTATTTCACTTGTCCAATTTAAATTAATCTGAAAACTTGATTACCATTTCCCTGTCAATTTTAATACTCAAGCAGAAATCTTAATTTACCCAGTAAATACTTGTGGAAAGGAATATTTGCATTTTTGAGTAGGTCCTCAGGGTTCCTGGTAATAAATTAAATTTAGGTGTAGGGCAGCTATTGCTGGCCGAGTCTCCGTCTGCCACCTGGGTCCCAGTGTGAGTTGTGCGTGGGAGGCGTAGCAGCCATGGGGGTAGGAGACCTTCCTCAGGAGGGGTGAGAATGCAAGCCCCTGCAAGGTTTGTGGATGAGGGTCTGTGCCCCACCTCTGTTGATCTTTTAGTTGTCTCCTGTTGGCCCCACTGCAACTGTGCCTGTCTTAGGTTGTTCCTTCCCTGAGGAATCTTACCTGTCTCTGGCTAACCAGCCATCCTCTGGGGCCAAACAGGGTGATGTGAGGTTCAGTCCTGTCTCCTTTGTAGTCTATGCCCCTGTGGCCTCCACGTCCAGCATCTGCCTTGGGGTCCCCTCGCCTTCTGGCGGGGTCCCAGTACTGATCACATATCTCGGGTGACCCAGGTTTCTTCTCCAGAGAGGGCCCAGCTCACGCCATTGGTCGAGAGACAGATCCATGGTGCCAGCTGCCCAGAGGCTTCAGCCACAGCTTGAACTGAAAGTTCACGCATCAGCTGTGTGTATTTGAATAATAAGAAGAGGGTCACTCTTGGCAAAAGGGCCAAAGGGGCCAATATGGAATGCTCGGGTGCCTTCCCACTGCTTTAATCCCTTCTGAAAGGGATTAATTCCTTTCCTATCCTTTTTTTAAGTTGCTGCCCAACATTCAAAGAATTAGTTTGTAAGTTTATTTCTTTGGATGTTAGGCAATTTTACAGTGAGATGAACTACTAATAGATTTTTTTTTTGCTTTCTCTTAACTATTTTTTTAAATTTTATTTACAATATAACTTATATTTAATAGTAGTACATATGTTTTCCTCCCCCCCAATATCCTCCCCCCAGCCTTCCTTACCCCCCAGCACGTGTCCCCACCTGCCTCCCTCCCCACCCCAGAGTCTTTCATTCATTGGTTATGCTCATATGTATGCATACAAGTCCTTCGGTTGATCTCCCCCAGCATCTGCCTCCCCTCCACTCCAGCCTTCCCCCTGTAGCTTGACAGCAGTTCGAGGCCACCCTGCCTCTAAATCAATCACTCTCCCCTGTTTCTTTTCTACAAAAATATCTTGCCTCTGCATACTGAAAACAAACGTATAAGAGCAAAAATGTTGGAGTGTCAGTTTCAATGTCCAACTGTTCTGAGTCCCAGTTTCAATGTCAAATAGTTCTTCATGTGTACATGTCAGCAATGGTATCCAGATGGTGGACACATCGTGGCAATGCAAGATCCATCCTCTATGGTATGGTCGGGGGCCGCCTGCAGCAACGCACAGCTGCCAACTGCTAGCATGGCGAGGTGTCGTCAGCGTCCCCCATCTCTGGACCATCCTCGTGGCTGGAACAGGCCCGTCAGTTCCTCACAGTCGCAGGAACCTACATGGTCTTGGAGTTGTTCTCTGAAAACATACAAACACATTCTTGACCAAAGGTTAACAAAGGGATCCTCTCTGCAAAATAGACTTGGGATTCTTATTATTTTTGCCTAAATGATTTTCCTTTGGCTTATTTTGACACCATGTGTGTTTTTTTATGGGTGTCCTGCAGCTGGTTTTACAAATGGAATTTTCTTTTCTGGAGTAAGAATTTTCTACATGTATTTTACTTATAGGATATTTTTCCTTACATGATATTACCCCACTGCCCACCCACCTTCTTTGGTTAATAGGGGCTTTTGGAAATTTTACTAATAGATTTTTTACTTACTGTTTTAGGAAAAGCTTTTTGTCCAGTACACTTAAATTTTCTTGAGTATTCACTTATTTCACTTGGCCAATTTATTTTTATTTTTTTTAAATTATTTTTTATTGATTTTTTGCAGTATAATAGTAGTACATGTTTTCCTTCCCCCCTCCCCCTTATCCTCCCCCCCGCCTCCCCCACCCCCCAGCACATATCCAAAGCTTCCCCCCTCCCCGCCCCAGTGTCTTTCATTCATTGGTTATGTTCATATGCATGCATACAAGTCCTTCCGTTGATCTCCCCCCGCATCTGCCTCCCATCCTCCCAAGCCTCCCCCTGTAGCTTGACAGCCTGTTCAAGGCCATCCTGCCTCTATATCAATCACTCTCCCCTGTTTCTTTTCTTCAAAAATATCTTGCCTCTGCATACTAGAAATAAATGTATAAGAACAAAAAGTGTTTCATTCTCGGTTTCAATGTCCAACTTTTCTGAGTCCCAGTTTCAGTGTCAAATAATTCATTATGTGTATAAGTCAGCAATGGTATCCAGATGGTGGACATATCGTGTCAATGCATGATCCATCCTCTCCGGTTTGGTCCTGGGCTGCCTGCAGACATGCACAGCTGCTGACTGCTAGTATGGCAAGGTGTCGTCAGTGTCCCCCATCTCTGGACCGTCCTCATGGCTGGAACAAATCCATCAGTTCCTCACCGTCGCAGGAACCCACATGGTCTTGGAGTTGTTCTCTGAAAACACACAAACACATTCTCGACCAAAAGTTAACAAAGGGATCCTCTATGCAAAATAGACTTGGGATTCTTTTTAATTTTTGCCTAAATGATTTTCCTTTGGCTTATTTTGACACCATGTGTGTTTTTTCATGGGTGTCCTGCTATTGTTTTTACAAATGGAATTTACTTTACTGGAGTAAGAATTTTCTAGATGTATTTTACTTACTCAATATTTTTTTTTGTCCCTTTCATGATATTACCCCGCTGTCCCCTCCCCTTTTTTGATTAATGGGGACTTTTGGAAATTTTCTATTGCAGTCTTGATAATTTTAAATTTTAATTTTTGTACACAAAGTGACTGCTTTAGGTTCTTTGGATGTTAGGCAATTTTACAGAGAGATGAACTACTGATAGATTTTTCAGTTAATGTTTTAGGAAAAGCTTTTTGTCCAGTACACTATAATTTTCTTGAGTATTCTCGTATTTCACTTGGCCAATTTAAATTAATCTGAAAACTTGATTACTATTTTCCTGTCAATTTTAATACTCAAGCAGAAATCTTAGTTTACCCTGTGAATACTAGTGGAAAGGAATATTTGCAATTTTGAGTAGGTCCCGAGCATTCCTGGTAATAGATTGAATTTAGATACAGAGCAGCTATTGCTGGCCGAGTCTCTGTCTGCCGCCTGGGTCCCCGTATGAGTCGTGTGTGGGAGGCGAAGCAGCCGTGGGGGTAGGAGACCTCCCTTAGGAGGGTTGAGAATTAAAACCCCTGCAAGGTTTGTGGATGAGGGTCTGTGCCCCACCTCTGTTGACCTTTTAGTTCTCTCCTGTTGGCCCCTCTGCGACTGTGCCTGTCTTAGGTTGTTCCTTCCCTGAGGAATCTTACCCGTCTCTGGCTAACCAGCCATCCTCCGGGGCCAAACAGGGTGATGTGAGGTTCAGTTCTGTCTCCTTTGTAGTCTATGCCCCCCTGTGGCCTCCACGTCCAGTACCTGCCTTGGGGTCCCCTCGCCTGCTGGCGGGGTCCCGGTACTGATCACATATCTCGGGGGACCCAGGTTTCTTCTCCAGAGAGGGCCCAGCTCACACCATTGGTCGAGATACAGATCCATGGTGCCAGCTGCCCAAAGGCTTCAGCCACACCCCGAACTGAAAACTCTGGCATCAGCTGTGTGTATTTGGATAGTAACATGAAGGTCCCTCTTGGCAGAAAGGGCAAGAAGGGCCAATATAGAATGCTCGGATGCCTTCCCAGTGCCTTAATTCCTTCTGAAAGGGATTAATTTCTTTCCTATTATTTTTTAAGTTGCTGCCCAACATTCAAAGAATTAGTTTGTAAGTTTATTTGGGATAATTGTATAATATGCTGTTGTCAAATATCAAATATTATAATGACATTGTAGAATAATATCATGTAAGGGTATTATGGTGTCATGGGAGGTTAAGCAGGGCCTAGCCTAAGGACTGGTCTACATAGGATATGACAAGCTCTAGGCCATGTCAATTCAATGTCAGACTAGCTGCCATTTTTTTAAAATTTTATATAAACTTTGTCAGGGATGTAAAAACACAAATCACTTACCTCAGTTCAAGAGTTCAAGTATATTGACTTTTCCACTTACTCTCACCACCTGCCACTTACCCTGAGGTTTGACATTCTGATGGACTTTTCTCAGTCTCTGGATCTATTCTTGTTCATCAGTCTATGTCATTGATTGTATTCCTCAAATGAGTGAGATCATGTGATATTTGTCTTTCTCTGCCTGGCTAATTTCACTTAGCATAATGCTCTCCAAATCCATCCATGTTGTTACAAATGGTAGGAGCTCCTTCTTTTTTTCCGTGGCGTAGTATTCCATTGTGTAAATGTACCATAGTTTTTTGATCCACTCATCTGCTGATGGGCACTTCGGCTGTTTCCAAATCTTAGCTATGGTAAATTGTGCTGCTATGAACATAGGGGTACATATATCCTTTCTAATTCGCCTTTCTAATTTCTTGGGGTATATTCCTAGAAGTGGGATCACTGGGTCGAATGGGAGCTCCATTTTTAGTTTTTTGAGGAATCTCCATACTGTTCTCCACAGTGGCTGTACTAGTCTACAATCCCACCAGCAGTGCAGGAGAGTTCCTTTTTCTCCGCATCCTCGCCAGCACTTGTCGTTTGTTGATTTGTTGATGTAAGCCATTCTGATAGGTGTGAGATGGTACCGCATAGTCGTTTTGATTTGCATCTCTCGGATAATTAGTGACTTTGAGCAAGTTTTCATGTGTCTCTGGGCCTTCCTTTTGTCTTCTTTCGTGAAGATTCTATTTAGGTCTGTTGCCCATTTTTTTATTGGATCATTTGTCCTCCTTTTATTGAGTTGGGTGAGTTGCCTGTAGATGCTTGAGATTAAACCTTTATCACTAATAACATTTGCAAATATGTTCTCCCATACAGTGGGTTTTCTTGTTGTTTTGTTGATGGTTTCTTTAGCTGTGCAAAAGCTTTTGATTTTGATGTAGTCCCATTTGTTTATTTTCTCTTTAGCTTCCATTGCCCTCGGAGCAGTATCACAAAGAAGTTCTTTTGGCATATGTCTGAGATTTTTCTTCCTGTAGATTCCTCTAATATTTTTATGGTTTCCTGTCTTACGTTTAAGTCCTGTATCCATTTTGAGTTTATTTTTGTGTATGGTGTAAGTTGGTGCTCTAGTTTCATTTTTTTGCATGTATCTGTCCAATTTTCCCAACACCATTTATTGAAGAGACTGTCTTGACTCCATTTTATGTTCCTGCCTCCTTTGTCAAATATTAATTGAGCATAGTGGATTGGGTTGATATCCGGATTCTCTATTCTATTCCATTGATCTATATGTCTGTTCTTGTGCCAGTACCAGGCTGTTTTAAGAACAGTAGCCTTGTAATACAGCTTGAAATCTGGTATGGAAATCCCACAGACTTTGTGCTTCTTTCTCAGGATTGCTGTGGCTATTAGGGGCCTTTTTTTGTTCCAGATGAATTTTTGGAGAGTTCTTTCTATGTCTGTGAAATATGCCATTGGTATTTTAATGGGGAGTGCATTAAATTTATAGATTGCTTTGGGTAGTATGGACATTTTAATTATGTTGATTCTCCCAATCCATGAACATGGAATGTTCTTCCACCTGTTTATATCTTCCTCTATCTCTTTTTTCAGTGTCCTGTAGTTTTCCACAAATAGATCTTTTACCTCCTTAGTTAAGTTTATTCCTAGGTATCTTAATTTTTTTGGTGTGATGGTAAATGGGATTGCTTTTTTAGTCTCTCTTTCTGTAAGTTCACTATTAGTGTATAGAAATGCCATAGATTTCTTGGCATTAATTTTGTAGCCTGCTACATTGCTGAACTCATTTATTAAGTCTACTAACTTTTTTATGGAGTCTTTCGGGTTTTTTATGTACAATATCATGTCATCTGCAAATAAGGATAGCTTAACTTCTTCTTTTCCAATTTGGATGCCTTTTATTTCTTCTTCTTGTCTAATTGCAATGACTAATACTTCCAGTACTATGTTGAACAGGAGTGGTGAAAGTGGGCAACCCTGTCTTGTTCCTGTTCTTAGGGGAAATGGTTGTAGTTTTTGCCCATTGAGTATGATGTATGCTGTGGGTTTATCATATATGGCTTTTATTATGTTGAGGTATGATCCTTCTATTCCTACCTTATTGAGAGTTTTTATTAAGAAAGGATGTTGGATTTTGTCAAATGCTTTTTCTGCATCAATTGATATGACTATGTGATTTTTATCCCTCAATTTGTTTATGTGATGTATCACATTTATTGATTTGCGGATATTGTACCATCCTTGCATTCCTGGGATAAATCCTACTTGGTCGTGGTGTATGATCTTTCTGATGTACTGCTGGATCCGATTTGCTAGAATTTTATTGAGGATTTTGGCATCTATATTCATGAGGGATATTGGCCTGTAATTCTCTTTCATTGTGTCGTCTTTATCTGGTTTTGGTATTAGGGTGATGCTAGCTTCATAGAAGGAGTTTGGAAGTTTTCCATCCTCTTGAATTTTCTGGAATAGTCTGAGGAGTATAGGTTTTAGTTCTTCCTTGAATGTTCGGTAAAACTCCCCTGTGAAGCCGTCTGGCCCTGGGCTTTTGTTTGCTGGAAGCTTTATGATGACTGCTTCAATTTCTTCCACAGTTATTGGTCTTTTGAGTTGTTTAGATTCTTCTTGATTGAGTTTTGGGAGGTTATATTTTTCTAGAAACATATCCATTTCCTCCAGGTTGTCCAGTTTGTTGGAGTAGAGTTGTTCATAGTATTTTTTAGCAATCCTTTGTATTTCAATGGGGTCTGTTGTTACTTCACCTCTTTCATTTCTGATTTTATTTATTAGGGTCCTCTCTCTTTGCTTCTTGGTGAGTCTGGCTAGAGGTTCATCAATCTTGTTTATCCTTTCAAAGAACCAGCTCTTAGTTTCGTTGATCTTCTGTATTGTTTCTTTGTTCTCTATGTCATTTATTTCTGCTCTGATCTTTACTATTTCCTTCCTTCTGCTTACACTGGGCTTTTCTTGTTGCTTTCTTTCTAACTCTTTGAGTTGTTGGGTTAGATAATTTATTGCCGCTGTTCCTAGTTTTTTGCAGTAGGATTGTAGAGCTATGAACTTCCCTCTCAGAACTGCTTTCACTGTGTCCCATAGATTTTGGATTGTTGTGCTATCATTGTCATTTGTTTCCATGATGTTTTCTATCTCTTCCTTAATCTCTCTAGTAACCCGGTCATAGTTTAATAGCATGCTGTTTAGTCTCCATGTGTTCGATTTCTTTGGATTGTTTCTATTGTAGTTGATTTCCAGCTTTATGCCACTGTGATCTGAGAATATACTTGATATGATTTCTATCTTCTTGAATTTGGAGAGACTTTGCCTATGACCTAATACATGGTCTATCTTTGAGAATGACCCATGGGCACTTGAAAAGAATGTATATTCTGTGGCTTTGGGGTGAAATGATCTGAAGATGTCAATTAATTCCATCTGGTCCAGTGAGTCATTGAGAATTGATGTTTCTTTACTGATTTTTTGTTTAGAGGATCTGTCCAATGGTGATAATGGGGTATTAAAGTCTCCTACTATGATTGTATTGCTGTCTATCTCTCCCTTGATGTCCTCTAGGAGTTTTTGTATATATTTGGGTGCTCCTGTATTGGGTGCGTATATGTTTACAAGAGTTATTTCTTCTTGTTGAATTGCTCCCTTTAGTATTATGAAGTGGCCTTCTTTATCTCTTGTTATGTCCTTCACTTTCAGATCTAATTTGTCAGATATAAGTATGGCTACCCCAGCTTTTTTTTCATTTCCATTCGCCTGAATAACTTTTTTCCAACCTTTCATCCTCAGTCTGTGTTCGTCTTTTTTTCCGAGGTGGGTTTCTTGTAGACAGCAGATACATGGGTTGTGTTTTCTTATCCAGTCTATTACCCTATGTCTTTTGATTGGAGCATTTAACCCGTTTACATTTAAAGTTATTATTGATAGGTGCTTATATGTTGCCATTTTTGTTCTTTGCCCCTGTGATCCTTCTTCGCTTCCTATTCCTTTTTACAGCAGATCCTTTAGCATTTCTTGCATTGCTGGTTTGGTGGTGACGAATTCCCTTAGTCCTTTTTTATCTGTGAAGCTCCTGATTTGACCTTCAATTTTGATTGAGAGCCTTGCTGGGTACAGTATTCTAGGATTCAGACCCTTCCTTTGCATGACTTTGTAGATTTCATTCCACTGCCTTCTGGCCTGGTAGGTTTCTGTTGAGAGATCACTTGTTAGTCTGATGGGTGTTCCTTTGTAGGTGACTTTTTGTCTCTCTCTGGCAGCTTTTAAGATTCTTACTTTGTCATTGGTGTTTGGCAATTTAATTATAATGTGCCTTGGCGTAGGTCTTTTGGGGTTTATTTTGCTTGGGACTCTGTGAGCTTCTTGGATTTGTGTGGGTTTTTCCTTTCCTATACCAGGAAAGTTTTCTGTCATTATTTCTTCCAACAGGTTTTCTATTCCTTGCTCAGTTTCCTGTCCTTCTGGAAGCCCAATTATATGGATGTTGTTTTGTTTCATGTTGTCCCAAAGTTCTCTTAGGCTCTCCTCCTGCTTTTTAATTTTTTTTTCTAGTAGCTGCTCTGCTTGGTTATTTTTTCCTACCTGGTCTTCTAGCTCACTGATGCGATCCTCTGCTTCTTCTAGTCTACTCTTAATACTTTCTATTGAGTTCTTTACTTCAGCAATGTCACTTTTCATTTCTTCTTGGCTCCTCTTCATTTCTTCATGGCTCTTCATCATTTCTTCCTGGGTCTTCCTCATTTCCTCTTGGTTCTTACTCATATTATCAAATTTGTCTTCCATTCTTTTCAGCCACCTTATGACCATTTCTCTGAATTCTTTCTCTGACAGGTTGTTAACTTCCATTTCGTTTACCTCCTTTTCTGGCGAGCCTTGCTTTTCTTTCATATGTGGGCTATTTCTTTGTCTTCCCATGGTCTCTCTTCTCTGTGTATGTGGTTATGTAGTTCTCACTCTCCTGCGTTGATTTAAAGGCACAAAATACAACACAACCAGGTGCAACGCACCAGGCACTGAACCGGAATGTAGTCAAAGTAATTGTAATTCCAAATAAAGGTGACCGCCAGAGAAAGGCAAATTCGGTGATAGGTGGGAAAAAAGAAAGAGAACCTCCCCCAGACCCACACAGACACTCACACACCCACACTCACACAAAAAAGAAAGAGACCCCCTCACACACATACACTTACAAAAAAGAAAGACAGGAATGCCAAAATGATAATGGGAAAAGGGGGAGGAAAAAAAAAAGAAATAAAAGGAGTAAATTATAAATGTGGGGTGAAAACTCCTATAGGACAGCCCTTAATCCGAACCAAACCTGCAACAAGTACTTGGAGATTGATACAAATTACATACAACTACTAATATCAAGAGAGGTGAGGGAACACAGAAGCAAAAATCTATCTCAAAAACAATGCAGATGAGGTCAACAAAACAAGAAACAGCACCAAAAATAAAAATAACCCCCCCTACAAGACAAACCAAAATAACAGAATAAGCAAATGAATCTCATAAACCTGCTTAAAAAATCAATATAATCAACAGTCAAGTAAACAACAACAACAGGACAGGGCTAAAAACACTTTAAGATAGTGAAGTCAGAGAAGCTAGAGGTATATATGCACTTGGATTAGGTGGTTAGAGATTAGATATATCAGTGGGGTGAAATTTTAATAGGGGGTAAGGGGAAAGAATTAGGTAAATCTAAAGCGGGAAAAGTGTAAGGGAAACAAGGCACTAAATAGGGAAAGGTTAGCCAGAGAGTGGTGGTATAAAGGTGAAGTTGAGGTAGAGTAAAAGATACTAAAGTGTAGATGAAAATAGACTGTATTCCCAAGGTCGAAGAGAAGATATAATCAATTCCCTGTCACATAAGAGTCAATTTGTGATTTGGCCCCTGGGTGGCAGTGTTTCTAGATTGACTTCTGGGTCTATTGGTCCTCTTTATCCTGAACTAAACAATACTGCCTCTCTAATGGTGACTGCTGTTTTAGCAGCCAGAACCCTCCCAAAATCTTTCGGGCTTCCCCCCTCTGTCAGGTCCAAACCGATTGCGCTCCAGGGATCAACTCTGCCACCAGCTCCAAGGGCCCTCTCCCACGTTCACCAGCTTCAACAGCCACAGATTCTATTTCAGGTGCAGATCTCCAGGTTTTGAGTTCCAAGGTGCAGATCTCCCAGACTGCCAGCCCCCTCAGTTTCGCGCCCAAAGTACCCCCAGGGAAATCTGACCTTTCCGAGCTGGAGTGTAGCGCTCCCTGGGCTCTGCGCCTCCGTGCCACCTGGGCGCCAGTGCTCCGGGAGCCCCAGCGGTGCAGCCGGTACCGAGTATGGCAGCTGTATGTTTTCCGGCTCCTCTCGTTCAAGATGTCGTGGTCCACCTCGGCGCGCCTCCTCGCGCAGTTGGCTCTGGGAGAGAACCCAGCAGTACTGGGGCCGCTCAGGCTAGGGAGGCCAGCCCAGCAGTCCTCTATCTTCTCCTGGAGCACAGCTGTCCCCCTAGTCGCGGACAAATGCTCCCTGGGCGACTTTCAGCTGCTCCCTCCCTCTGCCCTGTGAGCAGATTCAGATCGAATCCCTCCGTTCGGCCGCCATTTTTCTCTTCCTCTCACTTGGCCAATTTAAATTAATCTGAAAACTTGATTACTATTTTCCTGTCAATTTTAATATTCAAGCAGAAATCTTAGTTTACCCTGTAAACACTAGTGGAATGGAATATTTGCATTTTTGAGTAGGTCCTCAGCATTCCTGGTAATAAATTGAATTTAGATATAGAGCAGCTATTGCTGGCCGAATCTCTGTCTGCCACCTGGGTCCCAGTCTGAGTTGTTTGTGGGAGGCGAAGCAGCCATGGGGGTAGGAGACCTCTCTCAGTAGGGGTGAGAATGCAAGCCCCTGCAAGGTTTGTGGATGAGGGTCTGTGCCCCACCTGTGTTGACCTTTTAGTTCTCTCCTGTTGGGCCCTCTGCAACTGTGCCTGTCTTAGGTTGTTCCTTCGCTGAGGAATCTTACCCGTCTCTGGCTAACCAGCCATCCTCTGGGGCCAAACAGGGTGATGTGAGGTTCAGTTCTGTCTCCTTTGTAGTCTATGCCCCCGTGGCCTCCACGTCCAGCCCCTGCCTTGGGTCCCCTCGCCTGCTGGCGGGGTCCTGGTACTGATCACATATCTCAGGGGACCCAGGTTTCTTCTCCAGAGAGAGCCCAACTCACACCATTGGTCGAGAGACAGATCCATGGTGCCAGCTGCCCAGAAGCTTCAGCCACAGCTTGAACTGAAAGCTCAGGCATCAGCTGTGTTTATTTGGATTGTGAGAAGAGGGTCCCTCTTGGCAAAAGGGCAAGAGGGGCCCAATATAGAATGCTCAGATGCCTTCCTCGTGCCTTAATTCCTTGTGAAAGGGATTAATTCCTTTCCTATCCTTTTAAAAATTGCTGTCAACATTCAAAGAATTAGTTTGTAAATTTATTTGGGATAATTGTATAATATGCTGTTTTCAAATATCAAATATTATAATGACATTGTAGAATAATATCGTGTAAGGGTATTATGGTGTCACGGGAGGTTACGGAGGGCATAGCCTAAGGACTGGTGTCCGAAGGAGATGACAGGCTCTAGGCCATGTTAATTCAATCTCAAACAAGCTGCGAATTTTTTAATTACTTTATGTAAACTTTGTCAGGGATGTAAAATCACAAATTACTTACCTTAGTTCAAGAGGTCATATATATTGTCTTTCCACCTTACTCCCACCACCTGCCACTTACCTTGAGGTTTCACATTCTGATAGACTTTTCTCAGTCTCTGGATTTGTTCTTGTTCATCAGTCTGTGCCATTCCTTATATTCCTCAAACGAATGAGATCATTTGATATTTGTATTTCACTGCCTGGCTAATTTCTCTTAGCATAATGCTCTCCAAATCCATCTATGTTGTCACAAATGGTAGGAGCTCCTTCTTTTTTTACCACAGCGTAGCATTCCATTGTGTAAATGTACCATAGTTTTTTAATCCACTCATCTGCTGATGGGCACTTCGGCTGTTTCCAAATCTTAGCTATGGTAAATTGTGCTGCTATGAACATGGGGGTACATATATCCTTTCTAATTCGCATTTATAGTTTCTTGGGGTATATTCTTAGAAGTGGGATCACGGGGTCGAATGGGAGCTCCATTTTTAGTTTTTTGAGGAAACTCCATACTATTCTCCACAGTGGCTGCACTAGTCTACAATCTCACCAGCAGTGCAGGAGAGTTACCTTTTCTCTGCATCCTCGCCAGCACTTGTCATTTGTTGATTTGTTGATGTAAGCCATCCTGACTGGTGTGAGATGGTACCGCATAGTCGTTTTGATTTGCATCTCTCATTTAATTAGTGACATTGAGCAAGTTTTCATATGTCTCTGGGCCTTCCTTTTGACTTCTTTCAAAAAGATTCTATTTAGGTCTGTTGCCCATTTTTTTTATTGGATCATTTGTCCTCCTTTTATTGAGTTGTGTGAGTTGACTGTAGATGCTTGAGATTAAACCTTTATCACTGATAACATTTGCAAATATGTTCTCCCATACAGTGGGTTTTCTTGTTGTTTTGTTGATGGTTTCTTTAGCTGTGCAAAAGCTTTTTATTTTGATGTAGTTCCATTTGTTTATTTTGTCTTTATCTTCCATTGCCCTAGGAGCAGTATCATCGAAGAAGTTCTTTTGGCTTATGTCTATGATTTTTTTCCCTGTAGATTCCTCTAATGTTTTTATGTTTTCCCGTCTTATGTTTAAGTCCTGTATCCATTTTGAGTTTATTTTTGTGTATGGTGTAAGTTGGTGGTCTAGTTTCATTTTTTTTGCATATATCTGTCCAATTTCCCCAACACCATTTATTGAAGAGACTGTATTGACTCCATTTTATGTTCATGCCTCATTTGTCAAATATTAATTGAGCATAGTGGTTTGGGTTGATATCTGGAGTCTCTATTCTATACCATTGATCTATATGTCTGTTCTTGTGCCAGTCCCAGGCTGTTTTGTGAACAGTAGCTTTGTAATACAGCTTGAAATCTGGTATTGAAATCCCACTGACTTTGTGCTTCTTTCTCAGGCTTGCTGTAGCTATTCGGGGCCTTTTTAAAAAAATTCCAGATGAATTTTTGGAGCGTGCTTTCTAGGTCTGTGAAATATGCCATTGGTGTTTTAATGGGGAGTGCATTAAATTTCTAGATTGTTTTGGGTAGTAAGGACATTTTAATTATGTTGGTTCTCCCAATCAATGAACATAGTATGTTCTTCCATTTGTTTACATCTTCCTCTATCTCTTTATTTAGTGTCCTGTAGTTTTCCACGAATAGTTCTTTTACCTCCTTAGTTAAGTTTATTCCTAGGTATCTTAATTTTTTTGGTGTGATGGTAAATGGGATTGCTTTTTTAGTCTCTCTTTCTGTAAGTTCACTATTAGTGTATAGAAATGCCATAGATTTCTTGGCATTAATTTTGTAGCCTGCTACGTTGCTGAACACATGTATTAAGTCTATTAGCTTTTTTATGGAGTCTTTCGGGTTTTTTATGTACAATATCATGTCATCTGCAAATAAGGATAGGTTAACTTCTTTTCCAATTTGGATGCCTTTTATCTCTTCTTCTTGTCTAATTGCAATGGTTAATACTTCCAGTACAATGTTGAACAGAAGTGGTGAGAGTGGGCAACCCTGTCTTGTTCCTGTTCTTAGGGGAAATGGTAGTAGTTTTTGCCCATTATGATGTTTGCTGTGGGTTCATCATATATGGCTTTTATTATGTTGAGGTATGATCCTTCTATTCCTACCTTGTTGAGAGTTTTTCTCAAGAAAGGGTGTTGGATTTTGTCAAATGCTTTTCCTGCGTCGATTGATATGGCTATGTGATTTTGATCTCTCAATTTGTTTATGTGATGTATCACATTCATTGATTTGCGGATATTGTACCATCCTTGCATTCCTGGGATAAATCCTTCTTGGTCATGGTGTATGATCTTTCTGATGTAGTGCTGGATCCGATTTGCTAGAATTATTGAGGATTTTGGCATCTATATTCATGAGGGATATTGGCCTGTAATTCTCTTTCATTGTGTCATCTTTATCTGGTTTTGGTATTAGGGTGATGCTAGCTTCATAGAAGGAGTTTGGAAGTGTTCCATCCTCTTGAATTTTCTGGAATAGTCTGAGGAGTATATGTTTTAGTTCTTCCTTGAATGTATGGTAAAACTCCCCTGTGAAGCCGTCTGTCCCTGGCCTTTTGTTTGCTGGAAACATTATGATGACTGCTTCAATTTCTTCCACACTTATGGGTATATTGAGTTGTTTTGATTCTTCTTGATTGAGTTTTGGGAGGTTATATTTTTCTAGAAATATATCCATTTGCTCCAGGTTGTCCAGTTTGTTGGAGTAGAGTTGTTCATAGTATTTTTTAGCAATCCTTTGTATTTCAATGGGGTCTGTTGTTATTTCACCTCTTTCATTTCTGATTTTATTGAATAGGGTCCTCTCTCTTTGCTTCTTGGTGAGTCTGGCTAGAGGTTCATCAATCTTGTTTATCCTTTCAAAGAACCAGCTCTTGGTTTTGTTGATCTTCAGTATTGTTTCTTTGTTCTCTATGTCATTTATTTCTGCTCAGATATTTACTATTTCCTTCCTTCTGCTTACAATGGGCTTTTCTTTTTGCTTTCTTTCTAAGTCCTTGAGTTGTTGGGTTAGATAATTTATTGCCACTGTTCCTAGTTTTTTGCAGTAGGATTGTAGAGCTATGAACTTCCCTCTCAGAACTGCTTTCACTGTGTCCCATAGATTTTGGATTGTTGTGCTATCATTGTCATTTGTTTCCATGATGTTTTCTATCTCCTCCTAGATCTCTCAAGTAACCCAGTCATTGTTTAACAGCATGCTGTTTAGTCTCCATTTGTTTGATGTCTTTGGATTGTTTCTATTGTAGTTGATTTCCAGCTTTATGCCACTGTGATCTGAGAATGCTTGATATGATTTCTATATTCTTAAATTTGGAGAGACTTTGCCTATGACCTAAAACATGGTCTATCTTTGAGAATGACCCATGGGGACTTGAAAAGAATGTATATTCTGTGGCTTTGTGGTGAATCGATCTGAAGATTTCAATTAATTCCATCTGGTCTCATGAGTCATTGAGAACTGATGTTTCTTTTTTTTTTAATTTTATTTTATTATTTTTTTAATATTTATTGTTCAGTTTATTAATTACATTGTTTCCCCTTTTTATCCCCCTATAGCTCCCCTCCACCCTGTACCTATCCCACCCTCCACCCTCACCTGCCCCTCCCCACTGTCCTCTCCCATTGTTGCTAGATTTTTGTCCAGTCTCTTGCTGCACTTCCCACAACCCTTTTCTCCCCAGGAATTGTCCGTCCATTCCCTCTCTATGTCCATGTCTCTGTTATATTCACCAGTCTATCCTGTTCAACAGCCTATCAATTCACTTGATTTTTATGTTCATTTGTTGATAGATGTGTATTTGTTGTTCATAATTTTCATCTTTACCTTTTTCTTCTTCCTCTTCTTAAAGAATACCTTTCAGCATTTCATATAATGTTGGTTTGGTGGTGATGAACTCCTTTAGCTTTTTCTTATCTGCGAAGCACTTCATCTGATCTTCAATTCTGAATGATATCTTTGCTGGATAGAGTAATTTTGGTTGTAGATTCTTCCTGTTCATCACTTTGAATATTTCTTGCCACTCGCATCTGGCCTGCATCGTTTGTGTTGAGAAATCCGCTGACAGTCGTATGGGTGCTCCCTTATAGGTAACCAACTGTTTCTCTCTTGCTGCTTTTAATATTCTCTCTTTGTCTTTTGCTCTTGGCATTTTAATTATGATGTGCCTCGGTGTGGTCCTCTTAGGGTTCCTATATATTGGGGTTCGGTGTACTTCTTGGACTCCTAAGTCAATTTCTTTCACCAGGTGTGGGAAGTTTTCATTCACTATTTCTTCAAATAGGTTTTCATTGTCTTGGCCTCTTGCTTTTTCTGGCACTCCTATAATTCGGATGTTGGTATGCTTGAGGTTGTCCCAGAGGCCCCTTACACTATCTTCAATTTTTTGGAGTCTTTTGGTTTCTTGCTTTTTCAGCTGAGTGGATTTTACCTCTTTGTATTTCAAATCTTTAACTTAGTTCTTGGTGTGCTCCAGGGCACTTTTAGGTCTTTGTATAATATTTTTTGTTTCAGTCAGTGTATGCTTAATTTCTGGTTGGTCCTTTTTCATATCCTTGAAAGTCTCCTTTATATCCTTGAGGGTCTCCTTCATTTCCTTGTAGGACTCATTCATTTCCACGTTGGTCTTGATCATTTCCATGTTGGTCTTGATCATTGCTTTGCAGCTCTCATTTATATCCTTGAGGGTGTTGTTAATTTTCTTGTAGGACTCATTCATTTCCTTTGTGGTCTTGCTTATTTCCTTATAGGCCTCGATCTTTTGTTGGAACCTCTTAAAAAACCCTATGACTGTGGTTTTGAATTCCATGTCCAGTCGTTTTTTTTCCTCCATTTCTTTCACATTTGATTTCTTTCCATGTTGCTGCATGGTGGCTGCTTCCCTGAGTTGGTCAATTAGCTTTGTGTGGTAGACTTCCTACTAGGGATAGTGGCTCAGCCTCCCCGGTTACCTGAGGTGGATATGGGCTGCACAGTCTTGCTGAAGTTAAGCTCAGTTAATCATTGTTAGCACTTGGAGGGTTGACCTCCAGGCCAATTGTCTGTGAAGCTCAGCTGTGCTCAGGTTGGGTGGGCGGAGTCTCCGGGTCAAGCAGACAGCCTTAGCTCCACCCTATGTGGCCCCAGGGACTCTCTGCTGGGGGCAATGGCCACCAGCACCTCTGAGAGAGAGCCGCTGCGGAGCTCCACCGGCTGCCGGTTGCCGGGGAATTCAGACTTTCCCAAAATGAGTCTGCAAGCTCTCACCCAGGGTCGTAAAACAAAGCAGTCTGACTGTTTTCAGAATGAGAGACAAGTCGCAGTGTGCTCTCTGCGCCATCACGCAGCCGAGCTGTTCGTGCATCTGCCTTCTCCACAAGCCGGGAGACCCGGCAGCATCCGAGCTTCGGCGTGCCCTCCCACTGTCCAGTTTTCACCCCGTGTGATAGTGGGTTCTCTGGACTTGCCCAGAGCTGGAGATTCAGTCCAGTGGGACGCCTTTGTATCCCTGTTCGTGAAAACTCGCCGGTTTTCAGCCACCCGCCCTCTCCGAGGCGCGCACTCCAAACCTCTCTCTGTGCGAATCTTTCAACGCTGTTCGCCGCCGCTCCTCCGAGTCACAGTGTCTTATCTTCACTTTTATTTGTGGAATTTTCACTCGGCGAGCTTTCTGGTGATTCTGGAAGGTGTTTGTTCTTTCGTTAAGTTGTAGTATTAAAATTCCTGATTATGACGGCATGATAGGTGTTTTACCTTTGCCGCCATCTTAGTTCTCGAGGATTGATGTTTCTTTACTGATTTTTTGTTTAGAGGATTTGTCCAATGGTGATAGTGGGGTATTAAAGTCTCCTACTATGATTACGTTGCTGTCTATCTCTCCCTGGATATCCTCTAGGAGTTTTTGTATGTCTTTGGGAGCTCCTGTATTGGGTCCGTATATGTTTTCCAGAGTTATTTCTTCTTGTTGAATTGTTCCCTTTAGTATTATGTAGTGGCCTTCTTTATCTCTTGTTACGTCCTTCACTTTGAGATATAATTTGTCAGATATAAGTATTGCAACCCCAGCTTTTTTTTCCATTTCCATTGTCCTGAAGAATCTTTTTCCATCCTTTTACCCTCAGTTTGTGTTCGTCTTTTTTTTGGGAGGTGGGTTTCTTGTAGACAGTAGATATATGGGTCGTGTTTTCTTATCCAGTCTATTACCTTATGTCTTTTGATTGGAGCATTTAAACCTTTTACATTTAAACTTATTATTGATAAGTAGTTATTTGTAGCCATTTTTGTTATTTGCCCCTGTGTTCTTTCTTGGCTTCCTATTGCTTTTTACAGCAGACCTTTTAGCATTTCTTGTATTTCGGGTTTGGTGGTAATGTATTCCCTTTGACCTTTTTTGTCTGTGAATCTGTTGATTTGAACTTCAATTTTGACCTGTAACCTTGCTGGGTACAGTATTCTAGGATTCAGACCCTTTGTTTGCATGACTTTGTATATTTCATTCCAATCCCTTCTAGCCTGATAATTCTCTGTTGAGAGATCACTTGCTAATATGATGGGGGTTCCTTTGTAGGTGACTTTCCATCTCTCTCTGGCAGCTTTTAAGATTCTCACTTTGTCGTTGATGTTTGCCAATTTAATTATAATGTGCCTTGGCATAGGTCTTTTGGGGTTTAATTTGCTTCGGACTCTGTGAGCTTCTTGGATTTGTGTGGGTTTTTTCTTTCCTATATCAGGGAAGTTTTCTGTCATTATTTCTTCCAACAGGTTTTCTATTCCTTGCTTAGTTTCCTGTCCCTCTGGAAGCCCTATTATGCGGATGTTGTTTTGTTTCATGTTGTCCCTAAGTTCCCTTATGCTCTCCTCTTGCTTTTTAATTTTTTTTCTAGTAGCTGCTCTACTTGGGTATTTTTTCCTACCTTGTCTTCCAGCTCACTGATGCCGTCCACTGCTTCATCCAGTCGACTCCTGATACTTTCTGTGGATTTCTTTACCTCAGCAATGTCACTTTTCATTTCTTCTTGGGTCTTCTTCATTTCTTCTTGAGTCTTCTTCATTTCCTCTTGGGTCTTCTTCATTTCTTCATGGCTCTTCTTCATTTCCTCTTGATTCCTCTTCGATTCCTCATGGTTTTTACTCATATTGACTTCTATTCTGTTCAGCCACCCCATGACCATTTCTCTGAACTCTCTCTCTGACAGGTTGCTTGCTTCCATTTCATTTACCTCTTTTTCTGGTGAGGCCTGTTTTTCTTTCATTGGTGGGCTATTTCTTTGTCTCCCCATGGTCTCTCTTCTCTGTGTGTCTCGTTATGTAGTTCTCACTCTCCTGTGTTGATTTAAAGGCTCAAACTACAAAACAACCAGGTGCAGCACACCAGGCACCGAAGAACAATGTATTCACAGTATTGGTAACTCCAAATTAAAGGTGTTTGCCAGAGGAAGTAAATTAGGTGATAGGTGGGAAAAAAGAGAGTAAGAGAAAACAGTGAAACACCCAAAAGAAAGAAAAAGAAAAAAAAGAAAAAAGAAAGAAAGAAAGAAAGAATGAAAAAAAGAATGCCAAAACAAAATTGGGATAAGGGGAAAGAGTAAAATGATAGGAAAAGGGAATAAACTATAAATATGGGTTGGAAAGTCCCAAAGGACCGCCACTAATCCCAGCAAAAGCCAGCAACAAGTACCTGGAGATTGATACAAACTACATACAACAACTAATATCAAGGGAGGTTAGGGAACACAGGAGCTTAAATCTATCCAAAAAACAAACAAACAATGTAAACAATACCAAAACAAAAAACAATGCCACCCCCCCAAAAAAAAATTAGAAGAAAAGAATAACAAAACCAATCTCACAAACATGCATAAAATATCGATATAAGCAACACTCAGGTAAACATCATCAGCAGGACCGATAGAAAAACAATTTGGGATAGTGAAGTCAGAGAAGCAATAGATGTGTATGGACTTGGAACAAGTGGTTGGAGATTGGATATAAGAGTGGGGTGAAATTTTAACAGCAGGTAAAAAGAGAGAATAAGGAAAAAGTGTAAGGGGAATAAGACACTAACTAGGGAAAGGTTAGCAGGAGAGTGCTGGCATAAGGGTGAAGTTGAGATAGAGTAAAAAGATACTAGAGGATAGATGAAAAAAGACTGTATAACCCTAATCTCTAAGTAGAGTAAAGATGAAATAAAATGGCACTTAAAAAAAGTTTAAATAGTAGTAGAAATAAAATTGATTCCTTAATTTGTGTTACACAAGAGTCAATTTGTGACTCAGCCCCTAGGTGGCAGTGTTTCTGAATTGACCTTTGGGTCTATTGGTCCTCTCTAGCCTGAACTTAAATCCCTCTATGTCTATGGTATTCTCTGCTGATTTGTCGAAATAGGGTAACCCAGAGTTGCCTCTCTAATGGTGACCACCTGTTCTGATCCCCAGCCTCAGCAAAAGAGCTCGCCCCTGCAGTCTCCCAGGTTATCCCCAACCAGGTGATCCCACGTTCCTGGTTCAGCACTGAGAAATTCGAATTTGGAGAGGACAAACGCAAGCACGTGAACTCACGTCCCGCTCACGTCCCACTCGTATGTTGTGCAAAACCCCCTTCCCCCTTGGGTTTGGCAGCCCGCTTCCTCCCAAAATTGTTAGGCTGGCCTTCTCCGTGAGGTCCACATGGGTTGCCTTCTATGTATCCCCCCTGCCACCAGTTCCGAGGGCCCTCTTCCACATTTGCCAGCTCCAACAACCTCAGACTTTTTCTCTTTTATTTTTTTCCCCAGGCACAAATCTCCCTGGGGGAAAAAACCCCAGGGGAAATCTGACCTTTCTGTGGCAGAGCACAGGGTTCCTCGGAATCTGCTTTTATGCCAACTAGGAACTGATGTTCCGGGGGGTCTCAGTCGCCCAGTGGGTACCGCTCTTCTCCTTCAAGATGGCGCAGTCTGCCTCTGAGCCAGTGGCTCCTCGAGAGAACCCAGCCACACTGGAGCCGCTCCATTAAGGGAGGCTAATCTTGCAGTCCCCCTCCTTCTCCCAGAGCCCAGCTGTCCCCCCACTCACCAACAAACAATCCCCGCACCACCCTCAGCTGCTTCCTCCTTCTGCCTGAGACACAAATGATTATGCGTCCTTCTTTCCCTCCTCTGAAAGGTATTCTTTCTATTTGGATTCTTTTTGCTTCTTGCTTTTCCGGCTGAGTCGATTTTGCTTCTTTGTATTTCAAATCTTTGACTTGGTTCTTACGGTCATCTTGACTGCTTTTAGGTCTTTGTATAATATTTTTTATTTCAGTCAGTATATGCTTAATTTCTAGTTGGTCCTTTTTCATATTCTCGTGGGTGTTGTTCATGTCCTTGTAGTTCTCATTAAGTTCATCGGCCTTTTCTAGGAGCCTCTTGAAAAACCTTATTACTGTGTTTTTGAACTCTAGGTCTAGTTGTATTTTTTCCTCCATTTCTTTCACACCTGTTTTGTTTCCATTTCTCTGCATTGTGGCTGCTTTCCTGAGTTGGTCCATTAGGTGTGTGTGGTAGGTGTCCCCTAAGGGACAGTAGCTCAGCCTCCCTATGCAGCATGCAGGGTTAGCTCCACCCTATGCAGTGCGTGGTGTCAGCGTCAGCTCCACCCTATGTGGCGCGCGGGTCTCTGTGCTGGGTGGTAATGGCTGCAGGCACCTCCAAGAGAAAGCCGCCGCTGGTCTCTACCCATTGCCAGACAACTCTGCCTCTCCCTGTTATGCCCAGATTTCAAATCCCCAGAGACCACCCTCTGTCTGTGTTAAGCTGCATGTGAGTCTATTGGCTTATTGGGGAGGTCTTTCCTAATAAAACCTAGTATTGTGGAAGGACACAAACATGTATGAGTGACTCATTTTACATATGTTTCCATGCTCATGATAGCATCTCTTCCATCTGGGTTTTCCTGAGTTATTCTATATAATAAAGAGGCAATATGCAAATTGACCCTCATACCCTCCCACAAGATGGCTGCTCCCATGAGGTCAAAGATGGCCACCACAAGATGACCAGCAAGGAAACAATAGTTGTGTGCGATCAGGCCAGCAGGGGAGGGCAGTTAAGGGCAACCAGGCCTGCATTGGAAGGCAGTTAGGGGTGACCAGGCTGGCAGAGGAGGACAGTTGGGAGGGACCAGGCTGGCAGGGGAGGACAGTTGGAGGTGACCAGGCCTGCAGGGGAGGGTAGTTAGGGGCGACTGGGCCAGCAGGGGAGAACAGTTAAGGGCAACCAGGCCAGCAGGGAGGGCAGTTAGGGGCGACCAGGCTGGCAGGGAAGGGCAGTTTGGGTCAATTGGGCAGGCAGGGGAGCATTTAGGCATCAATCTGGGAGACAGGTGAGTGCTTTGGAGTCAGCAGTCCCGGATTGTGTGAGGATGTCTGAAACTCGCAGTTGGACATCCCCCAAGGGGTTCCAGATTGGAGAGGGTGCAGGCTTGGCTGAGGGACAACTCCCCTCCCTGCCAATGCACGAATTTCATGCACTGGACCTCTAGTACTTTTTATAATAAACCAGTAATAAAATATATAAAATGTTTCTCTGAGTTCTGTTGGCTGATATAGCAAATTAAGCAAATTCAAGGAGGGGGCTATTGGAATCCCTAATTTATAGCCAGTTGGAAAGAAGCACTGTTAACAAGCTGGACTTGCAACTGGCACTGAAGTCCAAGGAGACCTCAATCTATAGACTATTGTTCAGAAACATAGGTAACAATCTGGACTTCTGATTAGCATCTGAAGTGGGGGGTAGACAGCCTTGTGAGACGAATGCTTAAAATGTGAAATCTGATGCTGTCTCTAGGTAAATAGTGTCAGAACTGATTTAAAATTTAGGACACTCAGCTGATGTCAGAGAACTGCTTGGTGCTGTTGAAACCCCTTCCAGCAGGGGAGGGCAGTTATTCCCTTTGGAATTGGGTGGTCAGAATTTTGTACAACCTCTTTCACAGCTGCTTGTAAAATCTGTGAAAGCATTTAGACATTTATATTGTTAAATCTTGTGCATTAATTTTATTATAAAATGAGAACCTAATGGAAGGCAATTTGCAAAGGAAGGAACCTAGGAAATAGTAATCCTCTATTATTGGCAGTCTTTTAGTAAGTAGCTCCAAATTTTATTGCTCAAAGCAAAGGAGACACTTTAGACATTTGTGCTGAAGTTGCAAAGGACCTCCCTTTAAAAATTTAAACCACCAAAGTGATCTGCAGTGATACCAATTTTATTACTGGTCATTGTGATGTTCAGAACTTGTTCCAAATATGGCCATCTGCCTTGTTTCATATATGGCCATCTGTCCTTTAATGCTGGATGAGAGTTCTCCATTTACGTGGTATTTGAAAAGGGATTAAGCATGAAGATATGAGGCAGGTGCAGTTGACTGGGCTGTGCTTATTTTTGGATTCCCGATATAGACTTCTAACAGATTTCCTTGCTTCCAATCTTGTTCCACTGAAAATTGTCACTACTACTACTGTTATTACTCTACTGGATTCTAAAACATGGATTTGTTTTTATCCTCTTGCTTAGAAACTTTTGACTTCATTCTCTGCTTAGAACTTCACAATTTCCCCCCCCAAACTCAACTTCCTAAAAGTTTAAGATCATGGTTCACAGTCTGATATTCAATGGACTTCACAATCTTTCCTAAGCACCCATTTCACTTACTTGTTCTTGAGTATCAACCACTGGGTCCAGGGCAGTTAGGTCAGAACATTGCTGAGACCAGTAGTAGAATTTTAACTGAAAAACTCAAAGCCATGGGATCCAACAACAGGTATCCCCTGCTTTCTGAAAGTTTGTATTATGCCACTTTGCTTTTAGTACAAAATGGAATTTTTTGTGAAAATGAAAATTCTCATTGGATTTCTTTCAGTGTACAAAACAGGTACTCATGTATCCAGTTCCAGGATGTAAAATGGAGAGACTATTTAAACTTTCTGTATAAAAGTCTTAAGAGAGAGAGGGGTAGAAGGTGTGTGTCAGGCTAAGAAGTTCAGGCCTTAGTCTTTGAATTAAGAGTAAGATTAAGTTACTGGCTGCACATTTTATGTAGTGGCTACTACTGATTGTCAGTACTAGATATAGATTGTGAAAGGAGCCACACTGAACAGGTCACTACTCCCTCGCATCATCTCATGCACATCCCCTTTTGCCCTGTGCTGGGAAGTGTGGAGGGTGTGTTCCTTTGGACTATAGCCCTACTATGGCCCAGATACTAGGTGTACCAGTTAATAATGTGGATTTTTTTCAATAGATGAAGTTACACATATGGAGATATATATGTGATTTGATATGTATTCTATTTTGTTGTATTGACAAAAGCTTCAGAACTTCATATGTCAAATTTGCTGAAGGTGTTAACATAATAGATATTTTTACACTTAAAAATGTCGCATTTCATGCCAAGAAAAGAGAGCATTTGTGGGAAGTTATAATTCATTACTTTATTTTGAAGAAAAGTGCTGCTGAATACTTCAGGAAAGCTTATGATGAATATGCTCCATCTCAATATACTTGTGAACACTGGTTTAAACACTTTAAAAGTGATGATTTTGATGTGAAAGACAAAGAATGTCCAGGTCAACCAAAAAAGGTTGAAGACCAGCAATTACAAACATTATTGGATGAAGATGTTTGTCAAACTCAAAAACAGCTTTCAAAAAGATTAAATGTTGCTCAGCAAACAATTTCTGATCATTTACAAGCAATGGGAAAGATTTTAAATGAAGGAAAATGGGTGCCACATCAACTGAAAAAAACATGAATGGAAAACCAAGAAGTCATCAGCAAAATGTTGTTTCAAGGACATGAAAGTCTTTTTTGCATCAAATTGTGACTGGTTATACAAAGTGGATTTAAAAAATATATATTTTTTTTATTATCTTAATTATACACATGTCTCCTTTTTCCTCAATTGACCCCCCCAGCCATTCCTACCCTGGGAAAGCCCCCATCGCCCCAGTGTCTGTGCCCATTGGTTATGCTAATATGCATGTATACAAGTCCTTTGGTTCCTCCCAACTCCCCCTCCCCTACTATTTGTCTCTAGATTGATCTAATCTTGTTCATCAAATTATGTTCATCATTATATACCACATGTGAGTGAGATCATGTGATATTTATCTTTCTCTGACTGGATTATTTTGATTAGCATAATGTTCTCCAGTTCCATCCATGTTATTGCAAATGGTAAGTGTTCCTTCTTTTTTTATAGCACCATAATATTCCATTGTGTAGCTGTACCACAATTTTTTAATTCACTGATCTGCTGATGGGCACTTACCATGTTTCCCCCAAAATAAGACAGTGTCTTATATTAACTTTTGCTCCCAAAGATGAGCTAAGGCCTTATTTTCAGGGGATGTCTTATTTTTCCATGAAGAAGAATATGGCACACATTTATTGTTGAACAACAACAACAAAAAAGGAAATTTATTACCTGTATATGGTATGGTAGTAGTTGTCATCACAAACCAGCATAACCAGACAAACTGTGAATCCTACGGCATCAAGAATTTCTTGCTACTACCATTATTTCCATGTACAACAATCTATTGCACATTTACTGATACTGATATTTACCGGTATGAACACAAAGTAAGATTTATTCAATGACAGTCATGTCATCATCTTCTGGAACATCATCATAACAATCCAAACCCTGAATTTCCTGGTGAATTTCTTGTGACTCTATTTCTTTCAGAATCAGTGGACCAAATCTCTCATGTTTAGCAATAGCACTGTTCTTAAATGAGTACTTCTTGTCAAGGTAGCCTGCTCATAGTGCATTTGCAATGCAACTGTCAGTGATTTTCTCCCATGAATTCTTCACCCAAGTCACAACCTCTTGCAGTTTAGGTTTTACAAAGTTTCCATGCTGATTTCTCTCCATTCTATTTTCAATGTAGTCATTAATTTCCATGCACAAATTGTCCTTGAATGGCTTGTTTATTGCCATATCAAGAGTCTGGAGATAGGCTGTCATTCCTGTGGGAATCATTATTTGATCTATTTTTCTTTTGTGAAGAAATTTCTTCATGTCTTTAGCGTGGTGAGTGCTGGCTGCATCCCAGACTAGCAGATCTCTTTGGCTCCCTCGCATAATCGGCAGCATTAAATCGACCCACTTCCTTATAACTGCTTGTGTGGACTAGGCTTTTTCAGTTTCAAGAATAAAAATATTATCAGGGAGGTCTTATTTTTGGTGGGATGCCTTATATTACAGCGAGAGGCAAAACTGGAAGTAGGTCTGATTTTCGGGGGATGTCTTACTTTCGGGGAAACAGGGTAGGCTGTTTCCAATTCTTAGCTATTGCAAGTTGTGCTGGTATGAACATAGGGGTGTATATATCCTTTCTGATTGGTGGTTCTGGTTTCTTGGGATATAGTTCTAGGAATGGGATCACTGGATCAAATGGGAGTTCCATTTTTAACTTTTTTGCTCCATACTGTCTTTCACAGTGGCTGCACCAGTCTGCATTCCCACCAGCAGTGCAGGAGGGTTCCTTTTTCTCTACATCCTCTCCAGCACTTGTCCTATGTTGATTTGTTGATGATTGTTATTTTAATTTTCATCTCTGGGATGATTAGTGGCTTTGAGCATCTTTTCATGTCTTTTGGCCTTCTGTATGTCCTCTTTCGAAAAGTGTCTATTTATATCCTTTGACCATTTGTTGTTAAGTTGTTTATCTTCCTTTTGTTAAGTTATATGAGTTCCCTATATATTTTGAATATTAAACCCTTATTGGACATAACATTGGCAGATATATTCTTCCATGCAGTGGGATGTCTTGTTGTTTTGTTGATGGTTTATTTTGCTGTGCAAAACCTTTTTATTTGTTTATTTTCTCCTTAGTCTCCATTGCCCTAGGAGCTGTGTCTGTAAAGATATTGATGCGACATATGTCTGCTATTTTGCTGCTTATGGAGCCTTGTAGGATTTTTATGGTTTGCTGTCTTACATTAAAGTCCTTTATCCATTTTGAGTTTGTGTGTGTGTGTGTGTGTGTGTGTGTGTGTGTGTGTGTGTGTGTGTGGTGTAAGTTGGTCATCTAGTTTCATGTTTTTAATGTAACTGTCCAAATTTCCCAGCACCATTTATTAAAGAAACTGTTTGGATTCCATTGTATGCCTCACTTATCAAATATTAATTGAGCATTATGGCTTTGGTCGATTTCTGGGTTCTCTGTTCTGTTCCATTGGTCTATACGTCTGTTCTTGTGCCAGTACCAGGCAGTTTCGTGAACTGCTTGGTAATATAGCTTGATATTTGGTATTGTGATCCCTCCAACTTTGTTCTTCTTTCTCAGGATTGCTGTGGCTATTCGGGGTCTTTTTAAAAATTCCAGATGAATTTTTAGATAGTTTCTTATAGATCTTTGAAATATGCTGTTGGTATTTTAATGAGGATAGCATTGAATCTGTAGATTGCTTTGGGTAGTATGGACATTTTGATGATGTTGATTCTACCAACGCATGAACATGGTATGTTCCTCCATTTGTTTATGTCTTTCTCTATCTCTTTTTTCAACATCCTGAAGTTTTCCGAGTATAGGCCTTTTACCTCCTGAGTTAAATTTATTCCTAGATAGATTAATTTTTTGGTGTGATGGTAAATTGGATTGGTTTTTAGTCTCTCTGTAAGTTCACTGTTGATGTGTAGAAATGCCATAGATTTCTTGGTGTTAATTTTGTATCCTGCTACATTGACAAAATCATTTATTAAGTCGAATATTTTTTTTTCATAGAGACTTTAGGGTTTTCTATGTACAGTATCATGTCATCTGCGAATATTGACAGTTTTACCTCTATTTTTCCAATTTGGATGCACGACCCCCAGTATGTGGTTTATTTCTTCATGTTGTGTAATTGCTATGGCTAGCACTTCCAAAACTATGCTGAACAGGAGTGATGAAAGTGAGCATCCCTGTCTCATTCCTGTTCTTAGGTGAAATGGTTTTAGTTTTTGCCCATTGAGTATGATGTTGGCTGTAGGTTTGTCATATAAGGCTTTTATTATGTTGCGGTATGATCCCACTATTCCCATTTTGCTGAGGGTTTTTATCAAGAAAGGGTGTTGGATTCTGTCAATTGCTTTTTTTCTGCATCAATTCATATGACTATGTGATTTTTATCTCTCAAGTTGTTTATGTGATGTATCACGTTTATTGATTTGCAGATATTTACCATCCTTGCATCCCTGAGATAAATCCTGCTTGGCCATGGAGTATGTATGATCTGATGTACTGCTGGATCTGATTTGCTAGAATTTTGTTGAGAATTTTGGCATTTATGTTCATGAGGAATATTGGGATATTGGTCTGTAATTCTCTTTCACTGTGTTGTCTTTATCTGGTTTGGGGATTAAGGTAATGCTGGCTTCATAGAATGAGCTTGGAAGTATTCCTTTCTCTTGAATTTTTTGTAATAGTCTGAGGAGGGTAGGTTTTAGTTCTTCTTTGAATGTTTGTTAAAACTCCCCTGTGAAGCCGTCTGGCCCCAGGTTTTTGTTTACTGGAAGTTTTTTGATGACTGTTTCAATTTCTTCCATAGTTATTGGCCTATTCAAATTTTTAGATTCTTCCTGATAGAGTTTTGGAAAGTTGTATTTTTCTAGGAATATGTCCATTTCCTCCAGGTTATCTAGTTTGTTGGAATAGAGTTGTTCATAGTATTTTTTCATAATCGTTTGTATTTCTGTGGGATCTGTTGTTACTTCACCTCTTTCATTTCTAATTTTGTTTATTTGGGTCCTCTCTCTGTGTTTCTTGATGAGCCTGGCTAGATTCATTAATCTTGTTTATCCTTTGAAAAACCAGCTCTTGGTTTCATTGATCTTTTCTATTGTTTCTTTAGTCTCTATGTCATTTATCTCCTCTCTGATCTTTTATTATTTCCATTCTTCTGCTTACTCTTTGAGTTGTAAGGTTAGATAATTTATTACCATTGTTTCTTGTTTTTGTTTGTTTGTTTGTTTTTGTTTGTTTGTTTGTTTTTGCAGTTAGGCTTATAGAGCTAAGAACTTCCCTCTCAAGACTGCTTTTGCTCTGTCCCATAGATTTTGGATTGTTGTGTTTTCATTGTCATTTGTTGCCAGGATGTTTTTTATTTCCTCTTTGATCTCTCTGGTAACCCAGTCATTGTTCAATAGCATGCTATTCAGTCTCCATGTGTTTGAATTTTTTGGATTGTTTTTATTGTAGTTTATTTCTAATATTATGCAATTGTGGTCTGAGAAGATGCTTGATATGATTTCAATTTTCTTGAATTTGGAGAGACTTTGCTTGTGACCCAGTATGTGGTCTATCTTTGTCCTATATGCAATTGAGAAGAATGTATATTCTATGGCTTTGGGGTGAAATGTTCTGAAGATATCAATTAAGTCCACTTGGTCTAATGATTCATTTAGGATTTCTGTTTTTTGCTGATTTTTTTTTTGTCTAGAGGATTTATCCAGTGATGCCAGTGGTATATTAAGGTCCTTTACTATGATTGTATTGTTGTTGATCTCTCCAGGAGATTTTTAATGTATTGGAGTGCTCCTTCATTGAGTGCATATATGTTTATCAGGGTTATATCTTCTTGTTGTATCAATCTCTTTAGTATTATAAAGTGGCCTTCCTTATCTCTTGCTATGGCCTTCACTTTGAGGACTAATTTGTCAGATATAAGTATTGCTACCCCATCTTTTTTTTTTTTCATTTCCATTTGCCTGAAAGATATTTTTCCATCCCTTCACTTTCAGTCTGTGTGAATCCCTTGTTCTGAGGTGTGTCTCTTATAGACAGCATATATATAGGTCATGATTTTTTTTAATCCATTCAGCCATTCAGTGTCTTTTGATTGAAGCATTTAGTCCATTTACATTTAAAGTTATTGAAAGGTACTTGTTTGTAGCCATTTTTATTTTTTGTACCTGTTTACTTCTTCCCTTTTTATTTCTTCTTTTTATACCAGTCCCTCTAGCAATTCTTGCATTGCTGGCTTGATAGTGATAAACTCCCTTAGCCTTTTGTGTGTGTGTGTGAAGCTCCTTATTTCCCGTTCAATCTTGAATGATAGCATTGTTGGATAGAGTATTGTTGGATTCAGTTCCTTGCTTTGTATCACTTTGTAAATTTCCTTCAATTCTTTTCTGTTCTGATGTTTTTCTGTTGAGAAATCATTTGATAATCCAATGGGAGATTCTTTGTATATAACTTTCTGTCTCTCTCTTGCAGCCTTTAAGATTCTTTCTTTGTCCTGAACATTTGCCATCATAATGATGACATGTCTTGGTCTTGATCTTTTCAGATTCATCTTGTTTGGGACTCTCTGTGCTTGTGTGATTTATTTCTTCTCCACATCAGGGATGTTTTCTGACATTATTTCTTCAAATAGATTTTCTAACCCTTGTTCCCCTTCCTATCATTCTGGCACCCCTATTATTTATATGTTGCTTTGTTTCAGGTTTTCCCAAAGCTCCATTAGGCTCTCCTATGTCTTTTAATTTTTTTTCTCCAATTGAAGGTCAGTTTTGGTGTGTTTTGCTTCCCCGTCTTCTAATTCACTAATTCTGTCCTCCACTTTTAGTCTACTGTTGAAACTTCCATGGTGTTTTTTAAATTGTTTTATTTTATTCTATTGTTTAAAGTATTACAAATATCTATGGTGGTTTTCTTATTGCAGCTCTATCACTCTTTATTTGTTCTTAATTCTTATATAATTTGCTAATTATTCAATCCATCTGGTTTATGAACTGTATGACCCTTATTCTGAATTCTTTTTATGACATACTAGAAGCCCCTTGCAGGAAGATTCCTGCAAGAATAGAGCTTTCTGTGGCCTGAGCAAAGCTCCCTCCCTTCTCCACTACCTCACTCTCTCCCATCTCTGCTGCCTTGCTCGCTCCCATCTCCTCTGCTTCACTTCCTTCTCTGTTGCCTCCCTTCCTCTCGTCTCCTCTGCCTTGCTCATTCCCATTTCCTCTGCCTCGCTCCCGTCTCCACTGCCTTGTTCCTGTCTTCTCTGTGTGCTTCCCTCCATTCTCCCCTGCCTCGCTTGCTTACTTCTCTGCAGCATTGCTCCCTTCTGCAGTGCTTGGCTTCCTTCTACACTATCTTATGCACACAGATATGCAAATTAACCACCATCTTGGTTGGGTTAATTTGCATAATTTTCTCCTGATTGGCTAATGGGCATGGCTGTCAGTGTGGCTTGATCGGAGGTATGGTCAATTTGCATATTACTATTTTATTAGATAGGATTGCATGCCTCCATTTTACTTAGCTGCTTTTCTGGCATTTCCTCCTTTCCTTTCCTTTGGGGGTTTCTTTGTCTACCCATTTTTGCTCTCACTGAGGGATCTAGGTGTCGAGTCATGCAGGGGCTGATTTTTGGGTGGCAGTGGCTCCTTGGGCAGTGGCTGCTCCTCAGGTGGTCTGGCAGCGGCTGCTCCTTAGTTGGCAGTGGCTCCTCTGGTGGGCACTGTTCTCAGTACTGGTGGGCCTCTAGCTGGTGGGGGGAGTCTGCTTGTGCAGCTGCTTCCCTTTGGATGGGGGTGGGCTGCTCACAAGGCTGCTGCTCCTTAGATGGAGAAGGCTGCATGTGGCTGCTGATTCTCAGGCAGGTGCGGTCTATTTGGGCAGCTGCTGCTCCTGGGATGGGGGATGGGCTGCATGTTGGGGCTGCCACTCCTTGGAGGGGGGCAGGCTGCTCGTGAGGCTGCTGCTCCTTGGAGAGTGGCAGGTTGCTCGCAGGGCTGCTGCTACTTGTACAGGGGTGGGCTGTTCACACAGCTGCTGTTCCCAGATGGGGCAGGTTGCTTGCGTGGCTACTGCTCCTTGGATGGGTGTGGGTTGCAGGTAGCTGCCACTCCTTGGATATGGACAGGCTGTTCATGCAGCTGCTGCTCCTTGGACCGGGACAGGCTGCTAGGGCAGCTGCTGCTCCTCCAATGGGGCCAGGCTGCTCTCCGAGCTGCTGTTCCTTGGATGGGGGCAGACACTTTGCATGGTTGCTTGCACAGTTGCTGCTCCTCGTATGGGTACAGGTTGTGTGTGGCTGCAGCTCCTTGGTACAGGGGCAGGATGCTCATGCAGCTGCTGCTCCTTGGACGAGTGCAGGCTGCATTCGGCTGCTGCTCCTCAGATGGGGTGGGCTGCATGGGGATGCTACTCTTTACTTAAGGGTGAGATGTTCCTTGGACTGGGGTGGGCTGCTTGCTCAGTTGCTGCTCCTCAGACAAGGGTGGGTTGCTCACGTGGCTGCTGCTCCTCAGTGGCGGGGGGCTGTAGCAAAGCTGTTGCTCTTCAGACAGGGGTGCAGACCACTCGCACAGCTGTTGCTCCTTGGATGGGGACAGGCCACATGAGGCTACCACTCCTCAGACTGGGGCAGGCTGCTTTCGGGGCTGCTGCACATGGGGCTGCTGCTCTTCAGATGGGAGTGGGCTGCTCATTTGTCTGCTGCTTGTGTGGTCACAGTGCCCTGGGCTAAAGTGTTTGGCTAGTCAGAGGGGAGCGTGCTTCAGAACTCACAGGAGCCTGCACCCTGGGTAGCTGGAGTCTTGGTGACTGTGGGACCACAGCCTAGGTAGCATGTTCATGGTGGGGGTGGCTGGAGAGTCCCAGGTGTTCTCTGAGGGCACCCTGGGTGGAGGTGAGGCTGGACTTCCAGTCACAGCAGCTCTCCCCTTCAAAAAGGCTGGGCCTCTGAGGACCAGCCAGACTCCCAGTACTGTTTGCAATGGTAGTAGAGGCTGCCTGGTTAGGCAAGCCTGGTTAGCCTGTCCCAGAAGGTCCTGCAGGATCTAACGTGCTTCAGACACACACACACACACACACACACACACACACACACACACACACACACCACATGACCACACACTTCTCTTTTGCTCCCTCATTCATCCATGCTTTCTCCCTCACTGTCGCCTTCTTCCTGCCTCTGTAGTTGAGTCTGGAGTGTTATTGACCCATTCATGGGTGGAGTCTCCTCTCCAGGTGTCTGGTTATGTGGCTTGCTCTCTAGCACATTGGCCAAACAGGAAAAAATTCACCTCGACAAGACCCAACACAAAGGGAACAAAACACAAATGTACTCAAGACACTGATAACCCCAATATAAGTGACCATTAGAGAAAAGATAATTAGGGGAGGGAAAAGCAAGCTCAAATAATATTGAAGAGAGAAAAAAAATAGTATAAGAGAAAAGAAAAAGACAAAAAAGAAAGAAAAAGGAAAAAAATATATATGGGAAGAAAAGACCAGAGAACAAACAGGGAAACCAAAACATACAAACACCAAAGAGGGTGGGGAAAGAATCTTATATACAGTAAGAAAGGTTAAGAATCGGATGAATATGGGGAGGACCTCAGTTCAATATAGAGGAGACAGAAAGAGGATGCGTGGGTGAGAAGAAAGAGAAAGAGAAGAAAATAATAATAAAATTTAAAGAATTGATTTAAAAATAGGATTAAAAATAAAATAAATTAGAATGATGGAAAAATAATCCATAAAGAAATAGAAAATAAAGAAACAAATGAAAATAAATTAAAAAGATATAATAAAATAATAATAAAATAAAATAAAATAAAATAAAAATAAAAAGGTGAAGTGTCATTCCTTTGGCTGGTTTAAGATCCCAGTCTTCTGTACTGTCTGCCTGTGGCTTTTCAGTTTCCTGTTGCTGGGACTAAAGGCCTCTCTTTAGGTCAGTCCATGTGGACTCTCTGAGAGTATTCAGATTTTTTTAATCCTTTGTGCCATTTAGGATATAGTCTGTGTGTGGCTGTATTGTTGCCTGGAGACTGCAGGGAGGGGCTATTTCTTCAGAAGAAAATGGCTACCTAGGTCCTGTGTATCAGGTATGACTCAGTGCCAGAGTTATGGCTACCTCTCTGGGACCCTCTTCTCACCCCAGCCTCTCCCCAGACTCCACAAGTCTGTACCTCCTCCTGCACCTTAGCCATATGTGAGTGTCTGTATCCAAAAGGTCCTATGAGCTAGGTTCAGCGAACAAAAGCAAAGGCCAAAAATAAGGAAAAGAGCTGCACCTCTGTGAATCCCTCTCCTCCCAGCACCGTGTGGTCTAGGCAGCTGTCCAGGCTGCCCCCTCTGGGCTCAGTCTCTCGTGACTGTGGACCCAGATCTAGAATCCCATGCCACCAGCAGTCCTGAGGACCTCCTTCCCACAGTCAGATGCTGTGCCTGTCCCAGGGAACCCGGCCTCAGTACCATATGGTTTCCCTCTGACCCTTTGGGTTCAGAGGTCTCACAGTTCTCTCCAGCCCAGATCCTTGATTTTATCTTATCTTTCTACAGGATTCCTCTGCTCTTCCTGGCTGCAGATTGTCTCACCAGTTGTATCTACTTCACCATTTTGGGGTGGATGTCATTCGATTTAGTTGCTCCTTCTGTCTGTTCCAAGACAAGGCTTGGGACACATCTGTCTATTCCACCACCATTTTGTCTCCCTGAACAGACTTTTAGAAAACTTACTTTTTTGTCATCTACTTGGAGAATGTATATATTGTTACTCTTGTTTGAAGATAGTACATTATTTAAAAAATATCTCTAGAAGGCATCCCTGGGTCAGAGTCATCTCCTTTCTTATATATCCTATATAATAAAAGAGAAACATGCAAATTTGACTGTACCTTCGCTCCTGCTTGGCTATGCTACCAGCCAATCAGGAGTGGGGGTGGTGCCAAGTGGCGTGAGTGCCAGGCCCAGGGGTGGAGATGAAACAGCAGTGGCGGTGAGTGCCCAGCCCCCGGGGCTGGGTGGTCGCAGGCAGCCGGGGCTGAGCTGAGCAGGGCGATGACTGGGTGCACAAGGCCTAAAGCTTCTGGTGAGGCTTTAGGCCTTGGGCAGGCTGGGGGTGAGTCATCAGTTGGACATCCCAGAATGTGAGAGGGGGCAGGTTGGGTTGAAGGACCACCCACCCCTAGTGCACGAATTTTGTGCACTGGGCCACTAGTCTTTAATAATATTCACAAGCATAAGTTTCATCAGGGCATGGGGCAATGTTTCCCAATTATCATTATTATATTCCAAGAGCATAGTAGCAGTAAGAGCACTATACATTTTTGTTGGATGAATGAATAAGAAATGTTTTTGTCTTAGTGGAAAATGGCTGCAGTATTAATGTTGAAAGTACTATAAATATACTATTTCAGATTTTCCATGAGAACTAGTGCTTAAGCTGAAAAAATATATCCCATAGATTTTACCAACTGAAGAAAACAGTGCGGGCCTAATATATGGTGATGGAAGAAGATTTGACTTTGGGTGATAAGCACACAGTGCAATATGCAGATCTTGTATCATGGAATCTATACCTAAAACCTATATGATACTATTAATCAGTGTCACCCCATTACATTTGAGGAAGAAAAAAAATAGTGCCAGATCATTTTTTAAAGAAATAAATGCTTTATGAAAAATTCTGATTTCAGTTGTATTGAAATTGGTGGATTTTTAGAAATGTATCATTTTCTTTTTTTCCCCTCCTCTCCCACTGGCAATCACCATACTGTTGTCTCTGTCCACGAGTTTTTTTGATCTTTTTATTTTATTTTTTGCTCAATCCCTCCACCTCCTCTCTTCCAGTTCCTCCTTCAAAGAGCTAACAGCTTATTCTCTATGAGTCTGTCTCTATTTTTTGTGTTAGTTCATTAAATGTGTCATTTTCAACATGATTTTAAATGAATGATGTTTGAAGGGCCTTAAAAAGGGTGGGTTAGGAAAAGGCACAAGATAAACAGAATCTAGGGTCTCAATATTATAGTCCATTCAGGCAGCTATAGCCAAAATACCATAGATTGGGTGGCTTAAAGAACCAACATTTATATCTCCGATCTTTTTTGTCATCTATTTGGAGAATATATATACTGGTTACTCTTGTTTTAAGGTAGTACATTATTTAAAAAATATCTTGGACAGGGAAGTCAAAGATCAAGATGCTATCAGATCCAGTGTCTACTGAGGGCCCACTTCCTCATTCACCAAATGCTGTATTCTTGCTGGATCCTCACAGGGTGGATGGTACCAAGGAGGACATGAATTCCATTCATGAGACCTCCCCTATTATGACCTAAGTACCCCTTGAAGGCCCCACCTCCAAATATTGTCACATTAGGGATTAAGTTTCAATGTATAAATTTTAGAGGGGCAAGATATTCAGTCTGTAGCACTCTGCTACAATATGTTATAGACAGAATCACAAACAGAATTATTGCCAGTGTAGGGAAGGAACATAGGAGGTAAGCCAAAGAATTACAAATCTGTGATATCCATGTGAGGGGTCTTATCTTGCCTTTGCCTATTTTGAGAAAAAAAATGTGCATAAGACCGTGGCCTCAAGTTATTTATTTTGAGAGAAACTATATCAAATTTAAGCTACAAAGAGCAGAAGCATGGTGGCATGGTAGGTTTAGAGACTGGACTAATGAGCTTCAAGTCCTGGCTTCACTTATTTGCAGTATGACTTTGAGCAATTTGTGTAACTTCTTTAAGCCTCACTTTGTTCATCTGCAAAATGAAGTTGATAATCTTACCTACTTTATAGGGTTGTATAAGTATTAAATTAGTATACGTGTATCGCCTAACATGGTTAAATAATAACTACTCAATAATTTTATCTATTAGTATTATTATGTTTGGGATCAAGTACAAAAGGTTCTAGTTGTTGTTTTGCTGATTTGTTTTGCTGATTTATGTAATCCAAAATACCAGTCTAATAACCAAGATGGCTTTGTTTCATCTTAACTCATTTTTAGTCATTTTTGCATTTTGAGCATATATGGAAGACATTTTGCAGTCTGTTGGATTATGTGATCTGCATTTTTGTCATCTTCTCGCCTTCCCGCCCCTCCTCTCTCCTCCCCTCTCCTCCCCTTCCCTTCCTTCCCCTTCCCTCCCCTTCCCTCCCCTTCCTTCCCTTCCCTTCCCTCCTCTTCCCTTCCCTCCCCTTCCTTCCTCTTCCTTCCCTTTCCTTCCTTTCCCTTTCCCCCTCCCCTTCCCTTCCCTTCCCTTTTCTCCTCCCCTTCCCTTTTCCCCTCCCCTTCCCTTCTCCCCTTCCCTTCCCTTTCCCCTCCCCTCCCTTTCCTTCCTTTTCCTTTCCCCCTCCCCTTCCCTTCCCTTCCCTTTTCCCCTCCCCTTCCCTTCCTTCCCCTTCCTTCCCTCCCCTTCCTTTTCCCCTTCCCTTTCCTCCCCTCCCCTTCCCTTCCCTCCCTTCCACTCCCCTCCCCTCCCCTCCCCTCCCCCCTCCCCTTCCCTTCCCTTCCCTTCCCCCCTCTTCCCTTCCCTTCCCTTCCCTTCCCTTCCCTTCCCTTCCCTTCCCTTCCCTTCCCTTCCCTTCCCTTCCCTCCATTCCTTTCTCCAATCGTAGATCAAGCCCAAAACCTGGGTATGTGCCCTGATTGGGAATTCAATCTATCACCTTTTGGTATACGGGACAATGTTCCAACACACTGAGCCACTCAGGCCAGGGCTTGTCCCTTTTCTTTTTAAAAGATGTTTTTATTGACTTCAGAGAGGAAGAGAGAGGGAAATAGAAACATCAATGATGAGAGAGAATCCTTAATTGGCTGCCTCCTGCATACTGTACACTGGGGATTGAGCCTGCAATACTAGGCATGTGCCTTGACCAGGAATTGAACCCTGAGTTCCTGGTTCATAGTTCGACACTCAATCACTGAGCCACACTGCAGGGCCCCTTTTCTTTATGAGTTTCTAGGAGAACAATTCTCAAAATCTTGTAGGTGGAGTGAGAGAGAGGGAGGATGGAAAATTGGGTTTAGACTGTACTTAGTGGCATTTTCTTTGGTGTACTTTAAAACATTACCATAAGGTGGAGCTCTTCCCTTACTCTAGAATCACAAATTGAAAATCAACTTATTTTTAGACTTTGAGTAGATGGAAGGAGTGTAAAGAAAGCAACTTAAGATTGATTGCTATCGTGATACACTAAAAGTAGTCCTGGTTTTCAAAAAAATAAAGTTTTGAAAACTTTGAAATTTAAATATCTTATGATGGACAAATAATTGCTTCTAAAAAATGAACACATCTATTTGAAGAGAGTAAATTCATATTTGGGCATATGAGAAATTCTTTTAAAAAATCATCCAGTCTAAAATAAGTTGAGCAGTAAACCACTTTACATATAAATATCTGTTGTGTTTATATGTGTGTGGGAGGGGTGGGTGGGTGTAGTCACATCTACCCACATACACCATACACATATCTCAATCTCTCAATAACTGTTAAAGGGTCTCAAATTGATGTCTGAATGTGCTTGCTCTCAGGAGGATTGAAGAGACCCAGGTCAGTTGTTTTAAGTCTTTACTTAATATATTGATTGTATCTGTTCCAGCTGTCCATTATGGCTTGTATGCCTTAAACACTGATGAGGATGATGGACTCACCTATACACCTTGTGGCCAGCATGCAATGAGAGAGAGCATTTCTAGTATTTTCACCCAGTTCCTGAGCAAATTCCGGATTTCATTCTGTGCCTAGTCGACCAAATCTAATTTCATGGAGTATCAGGCTGACACAACTTGGATGAGTGGGGTAGTTGCCTTAAGGCTTGATCAGGAGATTGTTACCTGAGGCTGAAAAGGGCATCATCTAGGTGGTTAAATTGTGACTAATTTATTTCATCTTTTACTATTCCATATTGGCTCCCTTAGAAAAAAATCCACACAGAGCATATAGTTCTTTTGTAATCAAAATTAAATACTCAATTTCAATTTTGGAAGAACAAACAAACAAAATAAGCAAAGTTGAAAACTGGATGAGATTCAAAACTCTAGTCTTGGAAGGGAGACCAACATATTACATATGAGTGTTGACATTGTTGTGTAGAGCCAAGAGTCCAGGTTCTAGGTGATGAGAGCAAACGTAAATGACTGATTGGAGAACACTGGGGATAGTAATAGTGGGTAACCCTGAGCAAGTGCTTAGAGCAGTGCTTCTCAACCTTTCTAATGCCGCGGCCCATTAATACAGTTACTCATGTTGTGGTGACCCCCAACTATAAAATTATTTTTGTTGCTACTTCATAACTGTAATTTTGCTACTGTTAATGAATCGTCTTAGGTGACCCTGCCTAAGGCGATGGTCTTAGGTGACCCTGCTAGCGGTTCTCAACCTCTGGGTCCCGACCCACAGGCTGAGAATCGCTGCTATAGAGCCTAAGACCATCAGAAAATACAGACATTTACATTATGATTCATTAACAGTAGCAAAATTACAGTTATGAAGTAGCAACAAAAATAATTTTATGGTTGGGGATCACCACAACATGAGGAACTGTATTAAAGGGTCATGGCATTAGAAAGGTTGAGAACCACTGGTTTAGAGAGAAAGGAAACCACTCCCTTGGAGTGAGCAAGGCCAACCCTTCCCAGGGTTACCTGGGTATTTGACAAGTTCTGTGATGTGCAAGCTCACTGACTCTGCTTCTGATCCATATCTCCTGAGTTGTGTGTGGGAGGCTAGTACTCAAGTTCCTGGTCTAGGGTTGTTGGGGTGGGCTTGGACTGGGGAGTGGTAGGCAGGGTCTCTATGGGCCAGATGCAGGCTATTTCCTTTTCCTGGAATACTGGGCCATTTCTAAAGATGTGACCCTCCAGGGTTATAGTTTTATTGGCAGCATGCTTTTATTCTCCATGTCCTGGCATGCAATTATGTTATACCCATGATATATAACACCTGGGAATGCTGTATAGCACTCCAGAGGGGCTCTCTGGCTGGTGGAGAGGAATCTGGAATATTTATCAGTAGTCCCTGCTCTCACACCCCAGGCCAGTTGTGAGTCCTGGTCTCTGAATCAGAAGAAAATCTATAGGAGGAAACCTGGAAGTTTGCTGGAGTCAACTAGATTTGGGAGAAGTTAATTGGGGAGTGGAGAACCAGAGTCAAATAGATATATTCATAGTCCTTCCAGCAACTGTGGCTTTAGTCAGTTTTGCATTGATTAAGGCTAGTTGGTCCCATCACTGCATTTTTCTTCACAATGCTTTAGTCTTAGAAGTTTGAAAAAAATTGGACTTTTTCCATATTCCCCAGGTGCCTGATGGAAAACACTGGAAAGCTGCCTAATCTGCCTAACTTCCCCCTTTGTGTGTGTGTGTGTGTGTGTGTGTGTGTGTGTGTGTGTGTGTGTGTGTTTTAGAGAGAGAGGGGATAGAGAGAATGAGAGAGGGAGGGAGGAGAGAGGGAGGGAGGGAGGGAGGGAGGGAGGGAGAGAGAGAGAGGGAGAGAGAGAGAGAGAGAGAGAGAGAGAGAGAGAGAGAGAGAGAGAGAGACTGAACAAAAGTCAAAGGAGCCAGCAGAATTGATATATGTGCCACAAAGGCAAGGTTCAAATAATAATTTTGAATAAGGCACTATGAATTATGAGGTTAATGGTAGCTCACACAGCCAGAGAACAAATTTAGGAACCTAAAGTTAAGGAAACAAGAGAAAAAAATGGTGAAAAACAGTTTAGATGACCACGAATATAAACGACAGATATGAATAACCAATATTTTAAAAATATGTCTTTGCTGTTAAGCAGGATTTACTTAGCACATACACCCTTTTTACTTAGTAGGCTTTTTTTATAGCTGTGTTGTATTAGCCAATTAGTTAACTTGTTTATTTCCCTAACTCTACATAAATTTTAGAAGAAATAGAGCTCCATCAGATAAAAGAATTGACAATGATGCTAGATCAATCATTTTGACCTTCTCAGCATTGAAAAGTGCTTCTATATATCCATTGGAAAAGAAATATGTTAGAGCCCTGACTTATTTTTCCTTTAAGATGAGAAATGTCATATCTTTGTGTAATTGGCTTTATTTCAAAACAATTTTTTTTTCAGGCCAGCATTGTTTCTCTGACCCAGTTTTTCCCTCTTTTCTGTACTTGGCTTATTTAAGACATGAAACTGGGAACTTGTGGCCTCCTGATGACTGTGTCACTGATTTGGTATGTGAGCTTGGCCAACATGCTTAACAGAAGAGGCACAGAAAGGTTACATGGAGTTCGAAAGACTTTAAATACTGATGTGCCTCATTAAGATATTGTTTAGGTCCAATACATTTTAAAAAAAAATCCCAAAGCTAAGCAAAGCAATGAAAAATAAAAAATAAGCTATTTTTTTTACTCTGTCCTTTTCTTACTCCCTGTTGTCCTTCCTTTCCCATGTCTGCTGGGATAGAGAAGGTCCCTTTCCAAGATGTATCTCCATCTTTTTTCTTTTTTTACATTTTTTCTTTACTATTCAGTTTATTAATTACATTGTTTCCCCTTTTTTATCCCCCTATATCTTCCCTCCACCCTGTACCTATCCCACCCTCCGCCCGCACCTCCCCCACCCCAATGTCCTCTCCCATTGTTGCAAGATTTTTGTCCAATCTCTTGCTGTACTTCCAACAACACTTTTCTCCCCAAGAATTGTCAGTCCATTCCCTCTCTATGTCCATGTTTCTGTTATAGTCACCAGTTTATCTTGTTCATCAGCCTATCAGTTCACTTGATTTTTATGTTCCTTTGTTGATAGATGTGTATTTGTTGTTCATAATTTATATTTTTACCTTTTTCTTCTTCCTCTTCTTAAAGAATATCTTTCAGCATTTCATATAATACTGGTTTGGTGGTGATGAACTCCTTTAGCTTTTTCTTATCTTCGAAGCACTTTATCTGATCCTCAATTCTGAATGATAGCTTTGCTGGATAGAGTAATCTTGGTTGTAGATTCTTGCAGTTCATCACTTTGAATATTTCTTGCCACTCGCATCTGGCCTGCATCGTTTCTGTTGAGAAATCCGCTGACAATCGTATGGGTGCTCCCCTGTAGGTAACCAACTGTTTTTCTCTTGCTGCTTTTCATATTCTCTCTTTATCTTTTGCTCTTGGCATTTTAATTATGATATGTCTTGGTGTGGTCCTCTTTAGATTCCTATAGTTTGGGGTTCTGTGTACTTCTTGGGCTTTTAAGTCAGTTTCTTTCACCAGGTGGGGAAAGTTTTCAGTCACTATTTCTTCAAGTAGGTTTTCATTAACTTGCTCTCTCTCTTTTTCTGGCATCCCAATAATTCGGATGTTGGCATGCTTGAGGTTGTCCCAGAGGCCCCTTACGCTATCTTCAATTATTTGAATTCTTTTTGTTTCTTGCTTTTCCAGCTGAGTGGATTTTGGTTCTTTGTATTTCAAATCTTTGACTTAGTTCTTGTGGCCCTCTGGACTGCTTTTAGGACTTTGTGTAATATTTTTTATTTCAGTCTGTGTATGCTTGATTTCTAGTTGGTCCTTTTTTTTTATCCGTGAGGGTCTGGTTCGTATCCTCAGAGGTCTTGTTCATTTCCCTGAGGGTCTCATTCATTTCCTTGTAAGTATCATTCATTTCCTTGTAATTCTCATTCATTTCCTGGTTGGTCTTGTTTATTTCCTGGTAATTCTCATTAAGTTGATTGGCCTTTTGTAGGAGCCTCTTGAATAGCCTTATAACTGTGGTTTTGAACTCTATGTCTTGTCGTCTTTTCTCCTCCATTTCTTTCACACCTGATTTCTTTCCATATCTCTGCATGGTGGCTGCTTTATGTGGTAGATATCCTCAAAGGGACAGTGGCTCAGCCTCCCCAGTTACCTGAGGTGGGTACTCTTACTGCAATCCTTTATGGGTTGTATTCAGTATTTTTGAATTTAAACCCAGCTTTTTGTTGTTAGCCCTAGGAGGGTTTGACCTCCAGGCCAATTGGCTGTGAAGGGAGACTGTGTTCAGGTTGGATGGACGGAGTCTCTGAGCTGTGGAGGTAGCGTCAGCGTCAGCGTCAGCTGCGTCCTATGCGGCGCTCGCACGCGGGTCTCTGTTGGATGGGGATGGCTGCAGACACCTCCAAGAGAAAGCCGCTAGTCTCTTCCCCTTGCCAGACAACTCTGCCTTTCCCCAAATGTGCCTGCACACCAAAAGTCTAGCCCAAGATTGTAAAATAGATGGTTTCCAGAACCAGGAGACAAGTTTCCAGGGGGCAAGTCGTGGGTTTGCGCGACCCTTGGGACTAGGAGCCTCTGTCGCGCCCCGCTTCCAGGGTGCATTCCCTGGACCTCGGACCTCGCCCGGCTCTGGGGAATCTGTGCAGGGGGACTTCTCCACGTACTCCGGATCTCGGACCTCGCCTGGAGCTAGGGAATCCTGGTAGTGAGACGTCTCCGCCCTCCCTGTAGGAGAAATCCGGCCGGGCCGCTGCTCCAGCCCCAGCCCGTTCGCTCGTGACCAGGGCGGCTCCTAACCTATTTCCGTCTGAAAGGCTGCTCTCCCGCTGCTCCTGAGTCTCAGTGTCCCATCTCTGCTCCTATTAGTGGAGTTTTCATTCAGCCAGCTTTCTGGCGATTCTGGGTGCTTGTCTGTTCTGCTGTTATGTTGTAGTTCTTAAATCGTTGCGCGGGGCAGAACAATAGGTGTTTGCCTATGCCGCCATCTTGGTGTTCTCTGTATCTCCATCTTGATCTGGGTTGTTGAATAGTCCAGCAACATCTTTTGGATATTTTGGGGTGCTTGGTCTGTACAATTAGGGAATTCTTTTGGGGGGAATATAAAAATCTGTTTTAAATAATCTTATTTTGGCCATGCAGATGTATACTGGGTATGTTGAGGGATCTAGGTTTAATCTCAGTCCTATTTGTGGCTAACAGTGTGCACCCAGACTCCTTTTTAGAGGTCATAGAAGGGAAGCTGGGGGGTCACCAACATGCTTGGGAGAAACAAGCTTGCTTGCTAAAAAGCCTAGAGGAGGACTTGGTGCTTGAAACCATCTGAGAATTTTCGTAACCATGAGCATCAATTTATTCCTGAACCTATCAATAAAATAAGTATTAAATTATTTACCTTTTATGTAGCTCATGTGCCTATAATGTATATTAAATTAAAAATTATAATAAGCTGTAAGGTGTTTGAACTCTTTGGAAATATAATTTCAAGGCACGATGATAATAAAACAGGGTTGTTTTATTATAAAATCTCATTGAAGGTCTGGTGATTTTTGTGATTCCTGCTAATGCACTCTATCATAGCCAGGCCTCCAAATGACTCTTTGCTGATTCTGATTTATATGTGGAACTATAATGTAATTTGCTAGTAGGACTATGTTACTGTCTTCTAAGTTGCTCCAAATGGTGAAATATTTTAAAGCTGTAGTTTAAAATACATATATCTAATCAGGAGGATATTAGGGAAAAGTTCAGTGACAAATAAGAGAAAAACTCTTCTCCCAAACACCTGGGATGGAGATCTTGCCATCCTTGACACCTCTTCCTTTCCCTTGCTTTCCCACTTAATCTCAGAGATTTCATTCATCCTCTGTGGCAGACATTGCTGATCACTTCCCAATATTCATTCCCCTCTTCATCTTTCTCTTCCTTCTCTTCCCCTTGCAATTATCCTTCTAAATAAAAAAAACCAGTATATATTTTAGCTGAGCATATTGCCACTCAACTAAAAGAAATGATTTTTCAGTTTTCCTTGCATGTGTTCATGTGACTAAGTTCTGATTAATGAGATTAAAAAGGCGTATGTTATGTGATACTTTCAGGAAGTCTCCTTGAAAAGGAGAAATCACACATTTCTTCTTTTCCTCCTACAGAGGAAATAGTTTTGAAGGTAAATATAATGGATTTGATTTGAGGCATGTAAATATGAAAGATTTGTATCTCACGCAGGGAGTTCCACTCTCCTGTTGTCTGGTGTTGTCATTACAATCCAGAAGACAGAGTTAGTTCTACAGAACTACTTTGGGAAATGTTGGCCTACACCAGAATGCCAGTAACCTTTTTTACTGGTTTTCCCACTTCCAGTCCTCGCCTTTTGAGATCACTTTATTTTTTCTTGAAACCATTTTTGCCCATGCTTGTTGACTAGAGTCTGATGTTTTTTTTAATGCTGACACTCATGGCTCTCCACAATCTGGTCTGAATCCAATTTTCCAATTTTTTTTTGTGTCTTCTCATGCACCTCGTACTTTAGTCAGAGTAATATATTCTCTTTTTTCTATTTATGCTTCATAATTTTCTCTTTTATGCCTTTGCACATACTCAGGATCATCACTAGCTGTTCTGGGGTTAAGCAGGTAAAGGTGTCTCTTCCTCAAAACGCTTAAATTTCATCTGTCATAAAACTGTTGCAATGTACTGACTGTTAGAAAATAGCATTTTCTTGCCATCTACTAGAAGATTTTTGTGATTAACACATGTCACCCATCTTTGGAGTAAAAGGAAAGTTATTAAAATATGAACATTTTCAAATAATCAGAATACCAACAATGTGAACAGTTCCCCTAAGATGTGATACTCCATTATAGCATATGAACTGAAGAACCATGAATGGGGCCTTACTCATATGGTTCTTTTCACCTGAAAATTCCACTTATCACCTTATTCATATGTCCAGAGGCTATTCGAATGCTATTTTCATGAAGCCTTTTCTGATTTTTTTCATGGTGAAAATAAACCTCTTACCTTAAAAACTCAGTATATTTTATCTGGACCTGTCTCAGGATATTTATAAATTTCTGATAACATTCTGTTTATTTATGTTCCTGTCTCATCAGTCTATTAGACTTAATGCTCTTTGATGGCAGGATGTGTTTATGATTTACTTTTACAGCTTCACAATACCTGGCAGGATACCTCATACTTGGGATTAACATATGTCTCAATTTTCCCAGGACAATCTGGGTTTATATGTGTTGCTCTGATGTGAGTATTAATAGTGCCCCCTTTCACACTCAAAATGCCCCAATTAGAATGACAAATTGTATAATCACTCTACTTCTGTGCTATGCATTCAGTAAGTAAGTGATGGATGGATCTATGAATGAATGAATGATAGGGATTAGGTTGCTATCTACATAGGAGAAGGTAATTGAATATGTGGAATTGGTAAGTCCATCAAAAGAGAGAGAATAGAAAAGATGAGGGCCATGAATAAGGACTTATGAGGAATGACTACATTTAAGGAATAGAGGAAAAAGAGGTAGCAAAGGAGACAAAGCCGAAGAAGTCAAAGAGATAGGAGAACAATCAGGGTAATTTCATTGAAGGCAAGCAGTTTTAAGAAGGATGAAGTGATCAACATTGGTAAATGTTACAGCTAGGTCAATCAGGATGAATTCTAAGAAAATGACATTTAATGTGCCAGTTATTAGGTCATTGCTAACTTTTATGATAGCACTTTCGATAGAGTGTAATAGAGTAGTGGTGTGGAAGCTGGACTGCAAGGGGTTAAAGTTAGGGAGTGGATTAATGCTGAGAAAGGAATCAGTGAGCATTGAGTACATTTGTGAAAAGTTTGATTTGTGAAAGGAAGGTGAGAAATAGGATGGTAACTTGGGTCAAATTCAGAGGAGCCGTGAATGTGTTTATAGACCATGGGAAAGGGGCCACTCAAAATATCTGATAGAACAGTTTCTCTCAGGAGTGGAGAAGGGGTGGTATCAAGTGTCCAAATAGTGTACATAGCATTGACAAGGAAAAAGTGAGATGTGGCATTCTTTGAGACAGAGGAGTTGTGGTAGAATACAGCAAAAGCACTGTGAATGATTCAGTTGGGGAATGAGGGAACCTACGTGGCAACATCCTTTGCAGTGAAGGAGGTGGTGAGGTCATCTGTGAGAGGACAGACAGCTGGGGTAGCACTGGGGACTTGAGAGCAATGGAAAGTTTGGATTTAGAACAACTGTTCTAAGAAATTCTGGAGGGAGTCAACAAGAGGCCTACCAAGTTGTAGTGCAAGCCCAGCTGAGTTTCAATTTCCCATATCAAATGAGATCATTATTTCTACAAAAGCCAGAGAAAATGTATTTCTTAAGCTTCTTAACAAAACCTGGGTGGTTATTATTTTCCCTCCAGGAAAAAATAAAGGAAAAGACACTGGCAGTTTACAATATAGCAGAGAGTTATAAGAATTTGGTCTTTCGCAAAAGGCTATTTTTGCTAGGCCTTCCAGAAGCCTATAACACCCTTAGTAGAAATGAATGTTTCCACAGGTTGTTTGTGGGCAGTTAAGAACATAGACCCAAATAAAACCAAAGATCCTGTCCTGTATGAGCCACTCAGGGACAATTCTTGAGTTACTATACTCAGTTCAGAGCAAAGGCAAACACTGACATTTCTGTGAGATAGAGCATAAACTTGCAAATAGCCTCTGTGATAAAATCCAGTTTAACTAAGCAAAACCTTTAAGCTTACAAGCAGCCTGTTAAATCCACCAAAGACCAAATGTCAGGCAGTGCCCTTTAAAGTCCAAGTACATGACCACAGTACTGGTGTTTTAAAATGAGAAAAGTTAAACATCTCACATGCCCACAGGTAATCTTTCCAAATGTCATTTAATCATATATTCATAAAGACTACAGTGTTCTTTAAGGAGGAAAACATTTGAAGACAACTGTTTGGCCAAAGTGTTAGGCATTATTTTCTTGAAAACAGAATTTGCTTCCTTTGTTTCAGTGGGGAATCAGGGTGGCATTGGTCCAACAGCACAGCTGCCCAAATGCATAAACAAGTGACTATGATTATTTTTCATCCACCTGTCTAAGCAAAATGCAGGATCTACACATATGCACTTAATTAAGGATATTTTCATGTTTGTGTTACCAGACTCTTCCAATGATATATATCTGAATGGTGAACAGAATATAGGTCTTAAGACAGACATGCATAAGGCACCATAAGCAGTTTCTCTTAGATGCCTGTAAATTACTTACAGCTTTCCTCTTTTGTTTATTTAGTGAAAAGATTGTTTATTAAGCACCACCTGCATTAAATTATATGATTATTCATTTCCTTTGGAAATAATTAGCTTGTTGTTTATGCATTTTCTTTAACCTCATCAACTGTACCATTTCAAGGGTATTATGGAGGGAGGAAAAAAAGCATACCATTTGGGAATAGCCTTTTTCAATCTCAAGGAGGAGTATCAGTTTCTCACTTCAGCATGAAATAATTCACTCTTCATTAACTCTGCCATGTAATTGTGATTAGCAGTTGGATGGGGATGAGAGTGGATATAGACAAAGGAATTACTCTTCTCTTATAGAGAGCCCAGAAAACGTAGTTACTTCAGTAACAGGAATTATTATCATTACTATGTGCCCAGTGTATGAATTTGTACTTTGAAAGGAACTGTGGCCACAAGGCTGTGGTGGGCACAGGGGTAGGCCTCGGCCCATCCTCTGTGCCCCCCACCTGGCGCCTTCTGCTATGGCCCTCCCCATGGTCCTCTGCCTACCCCGCAGCCCCACTCCCACTGCCACTGCTCCCACGTGCTGACAGTGCTGGTCCTGCTGGCATCTGTGAAAATGTGGAGTGATTGGGGCTGGTGCCAGCAGCAGGTGTGAGTGGGGATGGAGCTGTCAGTGGCTGCTGCCCTGATCACCCCTCAGGAGCAATGGGAGGTGAAGAAGCCCTGAGGGGTGATTGGGGCCAGCAGCCACTCTTCGCACCTGCTAATGGCGCTGAGCAATCAGGGCCAGTGCCAGGTGCCGGCAGCGGCAGCCAGTGCAAGCACCGGGCAGAACCATCATGCATGGGAGCAAAGAATTTTGAGTAACCACTAGAGGTTCGCCCCAATGACAGTGATTGGCACCTCACCTTAGTCTGGCACCCTTGCTCATCTGCTCCACTATCCTGCTGTGGCCGATGCCTGCCATGTTCAGTGCATGCACCCTGGTGGTCAGCATACATCATAGCGACCAGTTGTTTGGTTGGTCAGTTCTGCCACTAAGTCTGTTTGCATATTAGCCTTTTATTACATAGGATTATTACCACTAAGCATTAATTAAGTGCCATTACTATACCAAGGGTAGAGCTAAATGTTCTTTTTGCTATTTTATTTTCACAATAGCCATGTAGTGTGATTAGGAAGTCTTTTTTTTTTAATGAGATTTTTGATGACCATAAAGGTCAAATACACTGAGTGGCCAGAATATTATGTCCACCCCATTAGTACTTCGATGGGACACCTTTTGCCTTCAATACTGTGATGATTCTTCTTGGCACTGACTCCACGAGATGTTGAAAGGTGATGCGAGGAATCTGACACCATGCCTGATGAATAGCACTGTCCAGTTCTGTGAGATTTGATGGTTGTGGAACCAGCTGCCTGATGGCTCTTTTAACTTCATCCCAGAAATGCTAAATTGGATTGAGATCTGGTGATTGTGGGGACCACCTAAGCAAATTAAAGTCTCCCTCACGTTCTTGAAACCACTTCTAGATAATACGAGCATCATGGCATGGCACATTGTCTTATTGGAAGAAGCCATCTCCATTGGAATACACCATTAACATGATAGGATGAACTTGATCAGCAATGATACTTAGGTATGATGCTCTATTCAGATGTTGTTCCACAGGAATTGAAGGGCCCAAATCATGCCCCAAACCATAACACTGCCCCTACCAGCTTGAAGGGTTGTGCTCATACATGTGGGGTGCATGCTTTCATGCTGTGTCCATGAAATTCTCACTCTGCCATCTGCATAATGCAACTGGAAATGTGATTCATCAGACCACATGACTTTTTTCCAATGCTAAACTGTTCAATCTTTGTGTTCCTATGCGAATTGGAGATGTTTTATCTTGGTAACTGCGGACAGCAAAGGTGTTCGAACAGGCTTTTGGCTTCCATATCCTATATGATGCAGTGTATGCTAATTTGCCTACAAATGTCAGGTGGTCATAATAATCTGGCCACTCAGTGTAATTTCTCCTAACATAATACAGCGAGAAAATAAGGGAATGAGTTGGGATTTGCATTTAGGTTTATTGATAGCTATTCCTCACCTAATATTTTCAGTGATTAATTGGAGGAACACTTTTTAAAGTTTTTGTATTCTGTAATTGGAAGTACCCTTAAAGGCATATCATCCTACTTTGTGAAAGGTTATGGAGCAAGTGTATACCTACTGTACAATGAGTACTCATTTTTTTTCCTGCCTGCAGCTCTAGTGCTGTTCATTTTGCATAGTTGTTAGTTTACTGACAAATTTGCTTTTCCTTAACTGTTACTTGTTCATCACAGAGGTCTCATAGAAGTATAAAAAGGCAACTTTGAAGTCTAAAAATATTGAAGCAGTTTACACAAATGGCTGCTCAATTCCAAACAAGCTCTGATTTTACCAGCTAGTAATTATAGACTTAGCTATGCCAGTGGCCCAATCATAGCCACTGAAACATAACTTCCTATAGCATATGGATGATCAAAGATTATTAGAAGAAAGCCCAGGTGCAAGTCTGTCCCCTGAGAGAAGAATTAGAGCTAGTTTCCACCACACAGTACACAGAAAAATGATTTATGCTAGCTTGCTCCAGGTTAGACTTGCAAGGGTCCCAGTTCTCTTCTATAACCTCTAGATACTGCCACCCACACTTTACTTTTATTTTTCATACCTTACTCTTTTTTTTCAAATTTAAGCCCTAATATTAAATTTTTTTTGAATGAATGGAAGGATACTTGGCTTGGGCGATGAAAACAAAATACAATATACAGATTGTATATTATGGAATTATACACCTTACTTTTTATTTTAATTCTGCTGTTACCTGTGCAGTGAGGGCAGAACACCTCAGTGGTTAGGGTGTGCTAGTAAGCAAAAACTGGAGGGGTACATGATGCATTCTCCATCAGCTTCATTTGTTCTTGCAGTGACTAACTCAATGCTTCAGGGGTCCATACACAACCCATGCTCTGAGTTGTGTCTGGAACCCTGGCCATGTTATTGATACAGAAGTGATAGTGACATTAGAGGCCCAGTGCATTAAATTCATGCACAGTGGTGTGTGTTTCCCTCAGCACAGCCTGCACCCTCTCCAATTTGGGACCCTTCAAGGGATGTCCGACTACCCATTTAGGCCTGATCCAACTGCTCACCTGACTCCCTGCCTGATTGCCCCTATTTCTGCCTGTCAGCCTGATCACCCCCTAACTATTCCCCTGCCAGCCTTATTGATGCCTAACTGCTCCCTTGCCAGCCTGATTGTACCTAACTGCCTTCCCCTGCCAGCCTGGTCACCCCCAACTGCCCTCCTCTGCCGGCCCGGTCATCCCCAACTGCTCTCCCCTGCAGGCCTGGTCCCCCCTAACTGCTCTCCCTTTCAGGCCTGATCCCTCCCAACTGCCCTCCCCTGCTGGCCATCTTGTGGTGGCCATCTTGTGTGTTGGAGTGATGCTCAATTTGCATATTACCTCTTTATTAGATAGGATGATTGTTCATTGGGTGCACCTGCTGAATTATATTCGCCCATACAAGTTATTAAGCCTTTAGATCTCTGCAACCATTTTGTAGCTTCAAATCCTAATAGGTTACCAATGGAATGTGGATTAAATATGTAGTTTAGTCAAGAAAAAAATTGAAAGCATGAATTCTAATACCAATTTCATGCACTCTCTAGACCTACATGTGATTGGCTGGCATAGACATTAAAGGGATACAAGACGAAGAATAACAAACCAGTACAGTTTCTAGAATTACATTATGACTTACAGTTTATAGAAAATTGACAAATGTGGAGCCAAGTTATATAAACGAAGCACAGCCTTGGAAAAAAACCCTCTGGGGTAACAGATTTTCATAGTCCTGAAGCGTAGATCTGGTCCTCAACTATTAAAACACAGACCACAGGTTTCTCCTTGATCCAACTTCCCACTCACCCACTAATAATTGTTTTATTCTATAATGCATTAGAGAAAAAGAATAATTGTATTTCAACCCTATCACTCACTACCTATTTTATATTAATTTACTAGTATACTGACATAAAGCCAGGCAAAATGTACACTAAAAGGGGGCACTTCAAGTCTAATTACTTTGTGTCTATTAATAATTATTTTGAAACTGAAAATGTCTAAATTTACAACCTTACAAATATTGAGACAACACAAATATTGAAACTAAGTGTATGTATCTTAGTTACAATTTAGTGTTTACAATCAAAAGAAACATTAGGAGTTTAGGAGTCCAATTCAAGTGTTTGCTCCTATACACATAATAGAGAATACAAACAAATGTGCTTGGTATTGAATATAAGAGGAATATACATTTATACTTTCATTGATTTATGTACAAAGTGAGGAATTGCTAATTGATATGTGTATATCAATTACATTTATTTTGCAAAAAGCAGTGTTCACCTAGAAAATCTTATTTAGTTCCAGTTGCTTCCATGGGTAGATAAAATTGATACTTTAACACATTGCAGGCGGATCATGAGCATTCTTGTGTTTTCATATTACACAGTGTTTTACATAAATGTTAAAGGCACACCTTAAAATGAAATAACCATTGCACTTTGAATTTATTACATATTCTTACAAGCTAATATCTTTAAAGTGTGATACTTCGTAAAACGTTTTTTTGTACTCGTTCAATAGAAATTTATCTGGCCACTGGATAAAGCTAGCAATAAAACTACTGATGTGCAATATTTAATTGTTAAAGAAGATTGACTATTTATTTCTTTATTTTTTTATATTTTCAATATAATTTTATGTGTACATCTGTAAATAGTGAAGGAGTATCAAAGACATTTGTAAAATTTCACCATACAGTTTTACACATGGTAATAGAAAACTGTTCATTAGAAATTAGTGGGATTATCCAAAGATACTCCAGATGTTCAAATCCATACACTCTACATCCTACATATCAACTTCAGTTGCACAGATTAAGATGAAGACCTCTTACATAATGTTGAAAATATGATGCAACCTGCACTTCATTGCCATTGTATTTCCTCAGACAGTCTGCCTTCATCACAAGTATCTTCTATCCTTGAGAGATCAGCAACATCAAGATGGCTCATCAGCTAAGTCACACTGGTCAAAATACCTGCTTACCAAGCAGATTAGTAAATTCAAAGCAGGAACTCTCTCATCATCTTGGCTGTTCACTAAAAGCCTCACTTCAGAGCATCTTCTTGGAAGTTGTTGAATCAGTGAATGAGCCTCAGGTAATAAAGGTTTTTCAAGAAAAGCCAATAAAGCATAAAACCATCTTCCCAATTCTGGAGTAAAGTCTCTTTCTCCAAACCAATTACTCAGATATTCCAAGACACTGGTTACTGTTGCCTGATTCATTCTGCTAACAATACTAAGCAAGGGAGGAAAACCAATTTGTATATAATCTATTCCAAGACTTTCATTTTTAGCTGGTTCAACAGCCCCTTCAGAACATAACCTTTCACCCAGACAAAATTTTTTCCAGCCTTCTTCATCTTCAAATTTTGGCATGGTCACATTACTATCCAACTGTTGTGATTTCCAGTGACTTCTGTGTCTGTTCACACTCTGTCGAATAGTTGAAAATTGTGCCACTTGTTGCTGTTGCCACTGAAGTGTGGGTGAATAGCCTTGAGGAGCAGGTTGGCATCCTGAAAGAGAAACATTCACACTTTGCTTCCTTTTCAACTTCTTCGAGTCAATTTGAGCTACCACAACATCTGGACACTGAGCGGCTTCGATCTGGACCCGCCTCAGGTATTTCTGAGGTGCCCTTGGGGGTAAGGAGGGGGTCAAAACCTTCTGTTAAGTCACAGGGCTCCACTGGCAACAGCCGGGGCATCAACTCTTCCACTGCAGATTCCGCCGGTTCCCACGCCATGGTTTACAACCTAGCTAGTCCCACATCTGGATCATGGCGCAGGCGCCAAAAGATTGACTATTTAAACATTGGATTTAAATACTATTTATAAAAATACCATTTGCAGCATAATTTGATTCTGCTTTTCATGTATTTTATTTCTTGAGTTATAGTTCTTTTCCTATCTCTTTACATATTTTTTTATAAATTTCATTATTGGAATATTAAAACATGTAGAAAAGAAAATAATTCAAAGCAGAATCTTGAAGAGATATCTGCACACCCATGTTTGTTACAGCATTCTCCACAATAGCCAAGAGGTGGAAGTAACTCAATGTTCATAGATAGATGAATGGATAAACAAAATGTATTATATAGATATCATGGAATGTCATTCAGCCTTCAAAAGGAAGGAAATCCTGTCACATGCTACAACATGGATGAACCTTGAGGATATTATGATTAGAGAAATAAACTAGTGACAAAAAAGACAAATGCTATCTAATTCTACTCATGAGATATCTAAAGTAGTCAAACTCAGAAATAGAACATAGAATGATGGTTGCCAGGGGCTGAGGGAAAGAGAAAATGGGTGTAGAGTTTCAGTTTTGTAAGATGAAAAAGTTTTAAAGATCTGTTGTACAATGTGAATGCATTTAACACTACCAAACAGTATACTATTTTTCTTTTTTGTTTTATTCATTTATTTTTATTGTATTTTTCTATCACCATTTATTCCCCCTATACCCTCTTCCACCTCCACCCACCCTTCTCCACCCTGCAATCACTACACTGTTGTCCATGTCTATGAGTTCCTTCTGTCTCTTTTTCTTATTTCTTTTCCGTTTTTTTTCAATCTCTTCACCTTCCTATATACTCCACTCGCCCCCAAAATGTCTGAACATTATACTATTAATAACATACACAATATGCTATGTATGTTTTCCACAAAAAATAAAAAAATAAAAAAGAATCATTGGAGTAAGGTGGACCCCTAATCCAATATGTCTAGTATTCTTACAAGAAGGTGGCCACATGAAAACATAGACACATTATGAAAATGCTGTGTGATGCTGAGGGCAGAGACTAGAGTTAATTCAGCTGCAAACCAGGGAATACCAGATTGCCAGCCAACCACCAGAGATTAAGAAGAGGCAAGAAAGGATCCCCCTACAGATAAATGTTACAGTATCCTAACTAATAAAGAGGAAATGTGCTAATTAACACTCAGGCCATCACAAAGATGGCAGGACCCCCAGCCAATAAGGAGGGAATATACTGATTGACTGCCATGCCCTCAAACATAGTGACATCCACAGCCAATAAGGAGGGAATATGCTAATTGACTGCCACACCCTCAAAGATGGCGGTGCTCACAGGCACAAGATGTTGGTGACCAGTCCCTTCAGCCCCACCAGGGCAGCAGGTGTGTGGCCACTCCACACACCTGCTTCCAGAGTTCCTCAGTCCCCTCAGCCTCCCAGCCACCTACGGTTGGCCTGAGGGGCAGGCAAGCCTCATATGGTGGCTTCCCAGACAACACCCGAGGTGCAGGCAAGTCTTTGATATCAGTTGCCCATCTGCCTAGGGCCACCCGAGGCACAGGCAAGCCTTGGATGGTGGTTTCCCAGCCACCCAGGGCCGTCCAAGGCTCAGGTAACCAGGGCTAGCCAAGACTTGCACTGCCTGCAGTGGCAGCAGCAGAGGTGTGATGGGGGCATTGCCTCCCCCTGATTGCTGGGTTGCCTTCTGCTCCTGAGGGTTCCTGAATTGTGAGAGGGGGCAGGCCAGGATGAGGGACCTTCCCCCTCCGGTGCATGAATTTTCATGCACTTGGACTCTAGTCTTGATATAATCAAACTAGAGGCCCAGTTCATGAAATTTGTGCACAGGAGAGTGGGGGTCCCCTCAGCCTAGCCTGCAACCTCTGCAATCCGGGAACCCTCAGCGGCAGTCAGACATCCCTTTCACAGTCCTGGACCACTAGCTTCTAACTGCTCACCTGCCTGCCAGCCTGATCACCCCTAATTGCCTCTGCCTGCCAGCCTTATCACCCCTAAATGCCCCCCTTGCTGGCCTGGTTGCCCCCTACTGCTCCTCCCCCCATACCATTCAGCCTGCCAGCCTGCTGTCTGGTCATTACTATTACTGTGATGACATCCCAGACAATTTGCATATTCCTCTATTATTAGTATAGATATGAGGTCAGTGTTTATATTTCCAACGGTCTCAAAAGTGCCCCCTTTTTTCATTGCTTGCTTGACTAAGGATCCAAAAGAGGATAACATATTATGATTATTTTGTAGGTGTCTAAATTATTTTAATCTATATGATTCCTTTCCATCTCTTAATTTATTTGTTGAAGAAACTGGATTCTTTTTTTAAAAAAAATATATTTTATTGATTTTTCACAGAGAGGAAGAGAGAGGGATAGAAAGTCATAAACATTGATGAGAGAGAAACATCGATCAGTTGCCTCCTGCACACCCCCTGCTGGGGATGTGCCCGCAGCCATGGTACAAGCCCTTGACCGGAATCGAACCTGGGACCTTTCAGTCCACAGGCTGACGCTCTATCCACTGAGCCAAACCAGCTTTGGCAAGAAACTGGTTTCTTTATCTTGAAGAGTTTTCCACTGTATTTGGTTAATTTCTCACTGAAAAACATACAAGGTCTGGTTGTCTCTTTTAGAATGTTAGTCACCCAGCATTGTTGATCAATACCTAGATGCATTAACTCATTACAGGTTGCCATGTGGGGATGTTCCAATTATAACATTCCTTCTTTATTTATTAGCTAGTGTACTTCTATAAAAAGTACAATTTCCCTATATCTACTATTTGATTACTTTGAGTTCCAGTGTATGTAGGATAAAGTGCATGAGTTCTTCCCCTTATTTACCATTTTTCAAAATAATAAATTGGTTTACCAGCATCCTTTATTAGTGGCCCATTTTTTCCCTTTAGTTTAATTATGAACTCATGGATTTAAATATACAGGGTGAGACAAAAGTAGGTTTATTGTTGTTTGTATGGAAAATAATACAATCATTAACGAATAATAATAATACAAGAATAAACCCTGTGTTTTGGGTACTCACACCTGTAAACCTACTTTTGCCCCACCACTGCAACTAATATTTTCATTGATACTGTAGTTGTCCCATCTCTGACCATTAGGAATTTTCATTCTGCTTCTGAGTCCTTTTGACACAGTATTAATGTCTTCTATCTTACATCTTTTTACTTTGCTAATGGTTTTTGACATACGAACTTTAAAAAAAATTATGTAATTTACCTACTCTTTTTGCTATTGAATTTTTGAGTTACAGGAGAGATTTCCTCACTCTCAGATTATAGAGAAATTAACCCCCATATTTTCTAGTACTGATAATGTTTGTTTCTTTGCTTCGTTTAAATCTCTTACCCATTTGGAATTTATCTTGTTTATGGAATGAGGAATAGTTCCAATTTTATCTTTTCTTTTTCTTATCTCAATAGCATTTATTAACAAGTCCATATTTTCTTTGTGGAATTGAAGTGCTTCTTTTATTTTAAACTAAACTTGTAGCTGTGATTTAGTCTATTTCTGGAACTTCTATTCTGTTATTAGTCTGTCTTATTTTGTTTTATTAAGAAGTTTTATGGCCGAGACCAGTTTGGCTCAGTGGATAGAGTGTCGGACTGCGGACTGAAGGGTCCCGGGTTCGATTCCGGCAAGGGCATGTACCTTGGCTGTGGGCACATCCCCAGTAGCGGGCGTGCAAGAGGCAGCTGATCGATGTCTCTCATCGATGTTTCTGACTTTCTATCCCTCTCCCTTCCTCTCTGTAAAAAAATCAATAAAATATATTTTAAAAAAGAAGTTTTATGGTATATTTTATTATCAGATGGGGTTAGTGCCACCCTCCTCTGGGCTTTTGTTTTTCAGGGTTTTCTTACATATTCTTGTTTGTTCTTCCAAATTGACTTGTAATTATTAATTACAGTTTTAAAATATTTCTTATTGATTTTAACGAATATTTTAATATATATTTTTATTGATTTCAGAGAGGAAGGAGAGGGAGAGAGATAAAACATCAATGATGAGAGAGAATCACTGATAGGCTGCCTCCTGCATGCACCTTACTGGGGATTGAGCCTGCTTCTCCAGGCATGTGCCCCTGACTGAAATCCAACCCGGGACCTTTCAGTCCCCAGGCCGACACTCTACCTACTGAGCCAAACCAGCTAGGGCTCTTATTGATTTTTAGAGAGAGAGAGAAAGAGGAGAGAGAGAGAGAGAGAGAGAGAGAGAGAGAGAGAGAGAGAGAGATTGATCAGCTGCCTCCTGCATGCCCCCTACTGGGGATTGAGTCTGTAATGCGTGCATGTGCGCTGGCTCAGAATGAAACTGGCAACCTTTTTTTCTGTGCAAGGGTCAATGCTCGTTCAACTGAGCTATACCAGCCAGGGCTAATTACAGTTTTAATGAAGTGTATTTAACTATGTTACAGGCAACCTAATGTTAATTTCTTTATTAGAAAAATAAGGTAAAGTTATAACACTTTTGGCTAAGGGGGTAAGAAAGAGTTCATTTTTAATAAATGGTTTCAATTTTTACATTGAATTTCTGATCCATTTGTAATTTATCCTGGTCTGTGATGGGAGTAATGGATCCAATTTTATCTTCCTTTGGAAGATTGAAAGACAAGTTGGGATATAGGAATAAGGCTTCAAATTATTGCTGGAAGTATGTGTCAACAGAATCACTGATAAATTTAATTCACTATTAGACTTAGTACCCTTGTACTATCACTGTTTGTTATACCATTGCTATTTATATTTTACTCCCATTGATAGGAAACACTATTCAATAGGAAGTCCTGCAGTCTAGTCACTTCTGAAGTTCAAGCTTAATGTTTATTTCTAGGGCATGGAATGTTGACCCCAAATTCTCTTGATTTATCTTACTTGGAGTTAGAAATTTTTTAAGTTAATTTTTTCAATAATAGTTTACACTTAATACCATTTTGTATTAGTTATAGATGTAGAGCATAGTTGTTAGGCAATCATATACTGTACCAAGTGTCTCCTACCCTGATATTTCCAGTACCCACCTGGCACTACACACAGTTATTATGAAGTTAGGATCTTGATAGTAATTTTACTGTATGGCAATACATGGACATCTGCTTTCTGGAGATATTCATAAACAGTATTCTGTTTACTTGAATCTTTATTGGACAAATATAACTATGTTTACAGGCTAACTGTTAATAAGTAAGTAGGATTGCACTAATAGAAATAGGATAGGCAAAATTTGATGGAAAAGAAAAGTAGGAAGGTTATGGTGAATGGAGTCATCGGGCATATAATCTTGCCCTGGAAGGTTCTAACTTTCCCTTAACATTTTGAGCAGAATCATCACTCTTGCTAAAAAAGTAAAAAATACACACAAAATGTTGGTCCTGCCAACCAGCAGAATCTGTGATAAAATGCGTGTCTCATTCTTTGATTTTTATCACCCTGACCCTCAAATTTCTGTTTCATAATGCATATTATCCACTTCCCCACCTCTCTATCAATGTTGTGTTTGAGACACTCATCAAAGAACTCTGTCTCAAAATGACTTGTAGTCAAATTACTTCAAGAAATAGTTGAAGATATGTAAATATAGTCACTAAAATGTCATGTGTACACTCCCTCCGGTTCTCTAAATACAATAGGGTATAATAATGAAGTTTTATTGAGAATATAAGTAATGATCACATAAAGCAATTCTGCATCATTCAGAGAATTATTTGTTGAAAATTATTATAATACCCATTGTCTTTTACCTAAAACCTCTTAATAAAAGTAACATCTAGCATTTAGTACCAGGAAAACATTTTTTAACTGAAGAAGTACAGTTATTGAGACAGCTATAGATTTTTTTGGGGGAAGGAGGAGTTTGCATCCGTTGGCCTTGGTTCTCAGGATGCTCAGAATAAATTGAATGTCAGTTATGGTAATTATTTTATCCCTGGTTCCTGGTAAATTCTCATTTCCTATCTCTACTACAGTTTTAATATATGTCATTTTAATCTTTATTTTTACCAATTTTGGAGCATATATCCTTGCATTTTTTAAATGTAAATTTAATCAAATTTAAAACAAGTGGATTATAAATAGTAAATAAATTTAAAATAAATAAGTAAATGGACAAATAAACAAATCAGACCTTTTTCTAGGATGAGATGATGTTTACTTAATCCTTTATCATATGTATTTGTCACTTGGCTGGTCTGGTACATGACTTAGGCATCTTAAACTGCAGAAGGCTCTTTTTATCCTTACTCAATTTTTATAGGTTTCACAATGGAGCAAGGATTTTTCCTACTTTTTTCTTTTTCTTTGGGGGTGGTAGATTGTTCTTGCTTCATTAAATTTGGACTCTTTAATTATCAACTTATCTTCAGTCAAAGAAAATTTGTCTGATGCAAGAAAACCAGTATCTTTTTCAGAGGGGAGTGTTGAGTGTTGGACTAAGCAGCTTGCACCATGTATTATTCTAATGTGCTAAAGAGTTACTCTAGCAAATGGTGATTTAAGCATAAAAAAGACATAGGAGCCATAACTAGTTTGGCTCAGTGGATAGAATGTCGGTCCTCAGACTGCAAAGTTTCTGGGTTCGATTCCGGTCAAGAGTATATACCTCAGTTATAGGCTTGATCCCTGGCCTTGGTCAGGTGCATATGGGAGGCAACCAATTGATGTGTCTATCTCACATCAATGTTTTTCTTTCTGTCTCTCCCTCTCTCTTCCACTCTGTCTAAAAATCAATGGAAAGGTATCATTGGTTGAAGATTAAAACAAACAAACAAAGAAAAGCAAAAGGACCTAGGAAAGTTGTGAGGGGGCTGAGAGCCAGGGCAGCTGGCAATAACATTCAGCATGTGGGAATAGACTTATGGGAGGAGGACTGAAGGCTCTGAACAGTATGTGTAGCAGAATACTCTAGTGGGGCTAGATGAGAGCTACTTTCACGGTAGTAAGTAAGTAAAACAACAAGAGAATGAACCTATTCACACAGAGTACTCCCATCTTTCGAAGTTCCAGCTGGAAAGCAATCTCTTGAGTTGAGCTTCCCTCTGTCTCCCTCTTTCCCAACAGTCTTTGTTTGTCTGATGTTGTATAGCACATCATTCATACTCCTTTTATGGCACTGCTTTCTAATGTATTTGTGGAAGTCTGTCCTTCTGTCCTGGATTGTGTGTCTCCTGAAGGCAATTTGTTAATCTTTATTGCCTAGAGGCCTGGCTCTGTTCCTGGAGTGTAGAGTTGTTAGTTGTTTGTTGACTAGTGAATGTCATAATGAGGAATAGTGCATTTTGAATACATACGGTCTATTCAGTGTTGATTGATTTCTCACACTGAAGGGCCTGACCGCCGCTGGCCCCTAAAAGAGTTGCAGACCTTGAAACCACAATTTCTCCCATTTAAATTGTCCCCAAACTCAGGACTCAATAGGGTATTAAAACCTTTTAAATCGTGTATGAAATAGAGCTACGTTGTGGTGGCTACAGATCTCTTGATTCTTTGTGCAAGGATAGGCATTAGGCTTTGGGAAAGAATATTGCTTCTTGGGGCATTGTCACACTGATTTACTAAATAACATGCCTGCAAAGCCTCTCTTCTCCCCACCTCATGTTGACTTCATGTTACCAGGGATCATAGCTTTTGTTTTGATTAAACTTTGTGAAGAGCTCTATTCAGGGAAAGCCTCCCATCTTACAGAAGTCACCTTTTTATTACAGTAGGACCAGCACCTTGGTCTTCTTCATTGTTATTCTCAAACTTTTCCCCAAACTCTGACTCTATTTGGACATTCTTGTGGCCTTGGACAAACCTAGTGCATATTTCTTTCCCCTTTGATTGACAACAGCAGCATTCCTTTTTACCCCCAGTGGTGTTTCACTGGAAAGGTGCAGTAATGGAGGGTGAGGTGGCTGTACTCTTGTGAAAATAATTTCTTGAGAGACAAGTAAATATTTCCTCACATGATGTTTGTCCTAGAGTCAATCACTGTCTCAGGAGCAATAAGGTCTTTATTTTTGTCATATTATTTCTGAAGATCTTAAAAATTTTTTTAATTAATTTTTTATTATTTTTTTGCAGTATAACTTATATTTAATAGTAGTACATAAGTTTTCATTTTTACCCCCATGATCCTCCCCCCAGCCTCCCCTACCACCCAGCACATGTCCCCACCTGCCCCCTTCCCAGCCCCAGTGTCTTTCATTCATTGGGTATGCTCATATGCATGCATACAAGTCCTTCGGTTGATCTCCCCCAGCATCTGCCTCCCATCCAGCCCAGCCTTCCCCCCTGTAGATTGACAGCCTGATCAATGCCTCCCTGCCTCTATATCAATCACTCTCCCCTGTTTCTTTTCTTCAAAAATATCTTGCCTCTGCATACTAGAAATAAATGTATGAGAACAAAAAATGTTTGAGTCTCAGTTTAAATATCCAACTGTTCTGAGTCCCAGTTTCAATGTCAAATAATTCTTTATGTGTACATGTCAGCAATGGTATCCAGATGGAGGACACATCATGGTAATGCAAGTTCCATCCTCTCTGGTTTGATCCTGGGCCGCCTGCTGCCATTCACAGCTGCCGACTGCTAGAATGGCAAGGTGTCCTCAGTGTCCCCCATCTCTGGACCATCCTTGTAACTGGAACAGACCAGTCAGTTCCTCACTGTCACAGGAACCCACATGGTCTTGGAGTTGTTCTCTGAAAACACACAAACACATCCTCGACCAAAAGTTAACAAAGGGATCCTCTCTGCAAATTAGACTTGGGATTCTTTTTATTTTTGCCTAAATGATTTTCCTTTGGCTTATTTTGACACCATGGGTGTTTTTCAAGGGTGTCCTGCTGTTGGCATTACAAATGGAAGTTACTTTTCTGGAGTAAGAATTTTGTAGATGTATTTTACTTACAGGGTATTTTCTCCTTACATGATATTACTCCACTATTCCCCACTCCCATTTTTGATTAATGGGGGCTTTTGGAAATTTTATCTTGCAGTATTGGTAATTATAAATTTTAATTTTTGCACACAAATATTACTGCTTTAGGTTCTTTGGATGTTAGGCAATTTTACAGTGAGATGAACTACTAATAGATATTTTAGTTAATGTTTTAGGAAAAGTTTTTTGTCCAGTACACTTAAATTTTCTTGAGTATTCACTTATTTCACTTGGCCAATTTAAATTAACCTGAAAATTTGATTACAATTTTACTGTCAATTTTAATACTCAAGCAGAAATCTTAGTTTACCCTGTAAATATTAGTGGAAAAATATTTGCATTCTTGAGTAGGTCCTGAGCATTCCTGGTAATAGACGGAATTTAGTTATAGAGCAGCTGTTGCTGGCAGAGTCTCTGTCTGCCAACTGGGTCCTGGTCTGAGTTGTGTGTGGGAGGTGAAGCAGCCGGGGGGGGGGCAGGAGACCTTCATCAGGAGGGGTGAGAGTTCAAGCCCCTGCAAGGATTTTGGATAAGGGTCTGTGCCCCACCCCTGTTGACCTTTTAGTTCTCTCCTGTTGGCTCCTCTGTGACTGTGCCTGTCTTAGGTTGTTCCATTCCTGAGGAATCTTACCTGTCTCTGGCTAACCACCCATCCTCCAGGGGCAAACAGGGTGATGTGAGGTTCAGTTCTGTCTCCTTTGTAGTCTATGCTCCCATGGCCTCCACGTCCAGCACCTGCCTTGGGGTCCCCTCGCCTGATGGCGGGGTCTTGGTACTGATCTCATATCTCGGGGACCCAGGTTTCTTCTCCAGAGAGAGCCCAGCTCACACCATTGGGTGAGAGACGGATCCATGGTGCCAGCCACCCAGAGGCTTCAGCCACAGCTTGAACTGAAAGCTCAGGCAACAGCTGTGTGTATTTGGATTGTAAGAAGAGGGTCCCGCTTGGCAAAAAAGGGCAAGAGGAGCCACTATAGAATGCTCGAGTGCCTTCTTAGTGCCTTAATTACTTCTGAGAGGGATTAATTCGTTTCCTATCCTTTTTTAAATTGCTGCCCAACATTCAAAGAATTAGTATGTAAGTTTATTTGGGATAATTGTATAATATGTTGTTGTCAAATATAAAAAATTATAATGACATTGTAGAATAATATCATGTAAGGGTATTATGGTGTCACAGGAGGTTAAGGAGGGCCTGGCCTAAGGACTGGTGTCCATAGGAGATGACAAGCTCTAGGCTATGTTAATTCAATCTAAACATAGCTGCCAAATTTTTTATAACATTATATAACTTTGTCAGGGATGTAAAAACACAAATTACTTACCTTAGTTCAAGAGTTCAGATATATTGACTTTCCCCCTTATTCCCACCCCCTGCCACTTACCCTGAGGTTTGACATTCTGATGGACTTTTCTCAGTCTCTGGATTTGTTCTTGTTCATCAGCCTATGTCATTCATTATATACTACAAATGTGTGAGATCATGTAGTATTTATCTTTCTCTGCCTGGCTAATTTCACTTAGCATAATGCTCTCCAGCTCTATCCATGTTATTGCAAAAGGTAAGAGCTCCTTCTTTTTTACCACAGAGTAGTATTCCATTGTGTAGATGTACCATAGTTTTTTAATCCACTCAGCTGCTGATGGGCACTTAGGCTGTTCCAAATCTTAGCTATGGTAAACTGTGCTGCTATGAACATAGGGGTACATATATCCTTTCAAATTGGAGTTTCTAGTTTCGTGGGATATATTCCTAGAAGTGGGAACACTGGGTTAAATGGGAGCTCCATGTTTAGTTTTTTTGAGGAAACTCCATACTGTTCTCCACAGTGGTTGCACCAGTCTACAACCCTACCAGCAGTGCAGGAGAGTTCCTTTTTCTCCACATCCTCGCCAGCACTTGTTGTTTGTTGATTTGTTGATGTAAGCCATCCTGACTGGTGTGAGATGGTACCTCATTGTCGTTTTGATTTCCATCTCTCGGATAATTAGCGACTTTGACCAGGTTTTCATATGTCTCTGGGCCTTCCTTTTGTCTTCTTTAGAAAAGATTCTATTTAGGTCTGTTGCCCATTTTTTTTATTGGATCATTTGTCCTCCTGTTATTAAGTTGTATGAGTTCCCTGTCGATGCTTGAGATTAAACCTTCATCACTGATAACATTTGCAAATATGTTCTCCAATACAGTAGGTTTTCTTGTTGTTTTGTTGACAGTTTCTTTAGCTGTGCAAAAGCTTTTTATTTTGATGTAGTCCCATTTGTTTATTTTCTCTTTAGCTTCCATTGCCCTAGGAGCCGTATCACTGAAGAAGTTATTTTGGCATATGTCTGAGATTTTTCTTCTTGTGGATTCCTCTAATATTTTTATGGTTTCCCATCAGTCCTATATCCATTTTGAGTTTATTTTTGTGTATGGTGTAAGTTCGTGGTCTAGTTTCATTTTTTTGCATATATCTGTCCAATTTTTCTAGCACCATTTATTGAAGAGACTATCTTGACTCCATTTTATGTTCATGGCTCCTTTGTCAAATATTCAGCATAGTGGTTTGGGTTGATATCTGGATTTCTTTTTTTTTTAATTATTTTTTATTGATTTTTTGCAGTATAATAGTAGTACATGTTTTCCTTTCCCCCTCCCCCTTATCCTCCCCCCAGCCTCCCCCACCCCCCAGCACATATCCCCAGCTTTCCCCCTCCCCGCCCCAGTGTCTTTCATTCATTGGTTATGTTCATATGCATGCATACAAGTCCTTCCGTTGATCTCCCCCCGCATCTGCCTCCCATCCACCCAAGCCTCCCCCTGTAGCTTGACAGCCTGTTCAAGGCCATCCTGCCTCTATATCAATCACTCTCCCCTGTTTCTTTTCTTCAAAAAATATCTTGCCTCTGCATACTAGAAATAAATGTATAAGAACAAAAAGTGTTTCAGTCTCGGTTTCAATGTCCAACTTTTCTGAGTCCCAGTTTCAGTGTCAAATAATTCATTATGTGTATAAGTCAGCAATGGTATCCAGATGGTGGACATATCGTGTCAATGCATGATCCATCCTCTCTGGTTTGGTCCTGGGCTGCCTGCAGACATGGACAGCTGCTGACTGCTAGTATGGCAAGGTGTCGTCAGTGTCCCCCATCTCTGGACCGTCCTCATGACTGGAACAGATCCATCAGTTCCTCACCGTCGCAGGAACCCACATGGTCTTGGAGTTGTTCTCTGAAAACACACAAACACATTCTCGACCAAAAGTTAACAAAGGGATCCTCTATGCAAAATAGACTTGGGATTCTTTTTAATTTTTGCCTAAATGATTTTCCTTTGGCTTATTTTGACACCATGTGTGTTTTTTCATGGGTGTCCTGCTATTGTTTTTACAAATGGAATTTACTTTACTGGAGTAAGAATTTTCTAGATGTATTTTACTTACTCGATATTTTTTTTTGTCCCTTTCATGATATTACCCCGCTGTCCCGTCCCCTTTTTTGATTAATGGGGACTTTTGGAAATTTTCTATTGCAGTCTTGATAATTTTAAATTTTAATTTTTGCACACAAAGTGACTGCTTTAGGTTCTTTGGATGTTAGGCAATTTTACAGAGAGATGAACTACTAATAGATTTTTCAGTTAATGTTTTAGGAAAAGCTTTTTGTCCAGTACACTATAATTTTCTTGAGTATTCTCGTATTTCACTTGGCCAATTTAAATTAATCTGAAAACTTGATTTCTATTTTCCTGTCAATTTTAATACTCAAGCAGAAATCTTAGTTTACCCTGTGAATACTAGTGGAAAGGAATATTTGCAATTTTGAGTAGGTCCCGAGCATTCCTGGTAATAGATTGAATTTAGATACAGAGCAGCTATTGCTGGCCGAGTCTCTGTCTGCCGCCTGGGTCCCCGTATGAGTCGTGTGTGGGAGGCGAAGCAGCCGTGGGGGTAGGAGACCTCCCTTAGGAGGGTTGAGAATTAAAACCCCTGCAAGGTTTGTGGATGAGGGTCTGTGCCCCACCTCTGTTGACCTTTTAGTTCTCTCCTGTTGGCCCCTCTGCGACTGTGCCTGTCTTAGGTTGTTCCTTCCCTGAGGAATCTTACCCGTCTCTGGCTAACCAGCCATCCTCCGGGGCCAAACAGGGTGATGTGAGGTTCAGTTCTGTCTCCTTTGTAGTCTATGCCCCCCTGTGGCCTCCACGTCCAGTACCTGCCTTGGGGTCCCCTCTCCTGCTGGCGGGGTCCCGGTACTGATCACATATCTCGGGGGACCCAGGTTTCTTCTCCAGAGAGGGGCCAGCTCACACCATTGGTCGAGATACAGATCCATGGTGCCAGCTGCCCAAAGGCTTCAGCCACAGCTCGAACTGAAAACTCTGGCATCAGCTGTGTGTATTTGGATAGTAACAAGAAGGTCCCTCTTGGCAGAAAGGGCAAGAAGGGCCAATATAGAATGCTCGGATCCCTTCCCAGTGCCTTAATTCCTTCTGAAAGGGATTAATTTCTTTCCTATTCTTTTTTAAGTTGCTGCCCAACATTCAAAGAATTAGTTTGTAAGTTTATTTGGGATAATTGTATAATATGCTGTTGTCAAATATCAAATATTATAATGACATTGTAGAATAATATCATGTAAGGGTATTATGGTGTCATGGGAGGTTAAGCAGGGCCTAGCCTAAGGACTGGTCTCCATAGGATATGACAAGCTCTAGGCCATGTCAATTCAATGTCAGACTAGCTGCCATTTTTTTATAATTTTATATAAACTTTGTCAGGGATGTAAAAACACAAATCACTTACCTCAGTTCAAGAGTTCAAGTATATTGACTTTTCCACTTACTCTCACCACCTGCCACTTACCCTGAGGTTTGACATTCTGATGGACTTTTCTCAGTCTCTGGATCCATTCTTGTTCATCAGTCTATGTCATTGATTGTATTCCTCAAATGAGTGAGATCATGTGATATTTGTCTTTCTCTGCCTGGCTAATTTCACTTAGCATAATGCTCTCCAAATCCATCCATGTTGTTACAAATGGTAGGAGCTCTTTCTTTTTTTCCGCGGCGTAGTATTCCATTGTGTAAATGTACCATAGTTTTTTGATCCACTCATCTGCTGATGGGCACTTCGGCTGTTTCCAAATCTTAGCTATGGTAAATTGTGCTGCTATGAACATAGGGGTACATATATCCTTTCTAATTCGCCTTTCTAATTTCTTGGGGTATATTCCTAGAAGTGGGATCACTGGGTCGAATGGGAGCTCCATTTTTAGTTTTTTGAGGAATCTCCATACTGTTCTCCACAGTGGCTGTACTAGTCTACAATCCCACCAGCAGTGCACAAGAGTTCCTTTTTCTCCGCATCCTCGCCAGCACTTGTCATTTGTTGATTTGTTGATGTAAGCCATTCTGATAGGTGTGAGATGGTACCGCATAGTCGTTTTGATTTGCATCTCTCGGATAATTAGTGACTTTGAGCAAGTTTTCATGTGTCTCTGGGCCTTCCTTTTGTCTTCTTTCGTGAAGATTCTATTTAGGTCTGTTGCCCATTTTTTTATTGGATCATTTGTCCTCCTTTTATTGAGTTGGGTGAGTTGCCTGTAGATGCTTGAGATTAAACCTTTATCACTAATAACATTTGGAAATATGTTCTCCCATACAGTGGGTTTTCTTGTTGTTTTGTTGATGGTTTCTTTAGCTGTGCAAAAGCTTTTGATTTTGATGTAGTCCCATTTGTTTATTTTCTCTTTAGCTTCCATTGCCCTCGGAGCGGTATCATCAAAGAAGTTCTTTTGGCATATGTCTGAGATTTTTCTTCCTGTAGATTCCTCTAATATTTTTATGGTTTCCTGTCTTACGTTTAAGTCCTGTATCCATTTTGAGTTTATTTTTGTGTATGGTGTAAGTTGGTGCTCTAGTTTCATTTTTTTGCATGTATCTGTCCAATTTTCCCAACACCATTTATTGAAGAGACTGTCTTGACTCCATTTTATGTTCCTGCCTCCTTTGTCAAATATTAATTGAGCATAGTGGATTGGGTTGATATCCGGATTCTCTATTCTATTCCATTGATCTATATGTCTGTTCTTGTGCCAGTACCAGGCTGTTTTAAGAACAGTAGCCTTGTAATACAGCTTGAAATCTGGTATGGAAATCCCACCGACTTTGTGCTTCTTTCTCAGGATTGCTGTGGCTATTCGGGGCCTTTTTTTGTTCCAGATGAATTTTTGGAGAGTTCTTTCTAGGTCTGTGAAATATGCCATTGGTATTTTAATGGGGAGTGCATTAAATTTATAGATTGCTTTGGGTAGTATGGACATTTTAATTATGTTGATTCTCCCAATCCACGAACATGGAATGTTCTTCCACCTGTTTACATCTTCCTCTATCTCTTTTTTCAGTGTCCTGTAGTTTTCCACAAATAGATCTTTTACCTCCTTAGTTAAGTTTATTCCTAGGTATCTTAATTTTTTTGGTGTGATGGTAAATGGGATTGCTTTTTTAGTCTCTCTTTCTGTAAGTTCACTATTAGTGTATAGAAATGCCATAGATTTCTTGGCATTAATTTTGTAGCCTGCTACATTGCTGAACTCATTTATTAAGTCTACTAACTTTTTTATGGAGTCTTTCGGGTTTTTTATGTACAATATCATGTCATCTGCAAATAAGGATAGCTTAACTTCTTCTTTTCCAATTTGGATGCCTTTTATTTCTTCTTCTTGTCTAATTGCAATGGCTAATACTTCCAGTACTATGTTGAACAGGAGTGGTGAAAGTGGGCATCCCTGTCTTGTTCCTGTTCTTAGGGGAAATGGTTGTAGTTTTTGCCCATTGAGTATGATGTATGCTGTGGCTTTATCGTATATGGCTTTTATTATGTTGAGGTATGATCCTTCTATTCCTACCTTATTGAGAGTTTTTATTAAGAAAGGATGTTGGATTTTGTCAAATGCTTTTTCTGCATCAATTGATATGACTATGTGATTTTTATCTCTCAATTTGTTTATGTGATGTATCACATTTATTGATTTGCGGATATTGTACCATCCTTGCATTCCTGGGATAAATCCTACTTGGTCGTGGTGTATGATCTTTCTGATGTACTGCTGGATCCGATTTGCTAGAATTTTATTGAGGATTTTGGCATCTATATTCATGAGGGATATTGGCCTGTAATTCTCTTTCATTGTGTCGTCTTTATCTGGTTTTGGTATTAGGGTGATGCTAGCTTCATAGAAGGAGTTTGGAAGTTTTCCATCTTCTTGAATTTTCTGGAATAGTCTGAGGAGTATAGGTTTTAGTTCTTCCTTGAATGTTCGGTAAAACTCCCCTGTGAAGCCGTCTGGCCCTGGGCTTTTGTTTGCTGGAAGCTTTATGATGACTGCTTCAATTTCTTCCACAGTTATTGGTCTATTGAGTTGTTTAGATTCTTCTTGATTGAGTTTTGGGAGGTTATATTTTTCTAGAAACATATCCATTTCCTCCAGGTTGTCCAGTTTGTTGGAGTAGAGTTGTTCATAGTATTTTTTAACAATCCTTTGTATTTCAATGGGGTCTGTTGTTATTTCACCTCTTTCATTTCTGATTTTATTTATTAGGGTCCTCTCTCTTTGCTTCTTGGTGAGTCTGGCTAGAGGTTCATCAATCTTGTTTATCCTTTCAAAGAACCAGCTCTTGGTTTCGTTGATTTTCTGTATTGTTTCTTTGGTCTCTATGTCATTTATTTCTGCTCTGATCTTTACTATTTCCTTCCTTCTGCTTACACTGGGCTTTTCTTGTTGCTTTCTTTCTAACTCTTTGAGTTGTTGCGTTAGATAATTTATTGCCGCTGTTCCAATTTTTTTGCAGTAGGATTGTAGAGCTATGAACTTCCCTCTCAGAACTGCTTTCACTGTGTCCCATAGATTTTGGATTGTTGTGCTATCATTGTCATTTGTTTCCATGATGTTTTCTATCTCTTCCTTAATCTCTCTAGTAACCCAGTCATAGTTTAATAGCATGCTGTTTAGTCTCCATGTGTTCGATTTCTTTGGATTGTTTCTATTGTAGTTGATTTCCAGCTTTATGCCACTGTGATCTGAGAATATACTTGATATGATTTCTATCTTCTTGAATTTGGAGAGACTTTGCCTATGACCTAATACATGGTCTATCTTTGAGAATGACCCATGGGCACTTGAAAAGAATGTATATTCTGTGGCTTTGGGGTGAAATGATCTGAAGATGTCAATTAATTCCATCTGGTCCAGTGAGTCATTGAGAATTGATGTTTCTTTACTGATTTTTTGTTTAGAGGATCTGTCCAATGGTGATAATGGGGTATTAAAGTCTCCTACTATGATTGTATTGCTGTCTATCTCTCCCTTGATGTCCTCTAGGAGTTTTTGTATATATTTGGGTGCTCCTGTATTGGGTGCGTATATGTTTACAAGAGTTATTTCTTCTTGTTGAATTGCTCCCTTTAGTATTATGAAGTGGCCTTCTTTATCTCTTGTTATGTCCTTCACTTTCAGATCTAATTTGTCAGATATAAGTATGGCTACCCCAGCTTTTTTTTCATTTCCATTCGCCTGAATAACTTTTTTCCAACCTTTCATCCTCAGTCTGTGTGCGTCTTTTTTTCAGAGGTGGGTTTCTTGTAGACAGCAGATACATGGGTTGTGTTTTCTTATCCAGTCTATTACCCTATGTCTTTTGATTGGAGCATTTAACCCGTTTACATTTAAAGTTATTATTGATAGGTGCTTATATGTTGCCATTTTTGTTCTTTGCCCCTGTGATCCTTCTTCGCTTCCTATTTCTTTTTACAGCAGATCCTTTAGCATTTCTTGCATTGCTGGTTTGGTGGTGACGAATTCCCTTAGTCCTTTTTTATCTGTGAAGCTCCTGATTTGACCTTCAATTTTGATTGAGAGCCTTGCTGGGTACAGTATTCTAGGATTCAGACCCTTCCTTTGCATGACTTTGTAGATTTCATTCCACTGCCTTCTGGCCTGATAGGTTTCTGTTGAGAGATCACTTGTTAGTCTGATGGGTGTTCCTTTGCAGGTGACTTTTTGTCTCTCTCTGGCAGCTTTTAAGATTCTTACTTTGTCATTGGTGTTTGCCAATTTAATTATAATGTGCCTTGGCGTAGGTCTTTTGGGGTTTATTTTGCTTGGGACTCTGTGAGCTTCTTGGATTTGTGTGGGGTTTTCCTTTCCTATACCAGGAAAGTTTTCTGTCATTATTTCTTCCAACAGGTTTTCTATTCCTTGCTCAGTTTCCTGTCCTTCTGGAAGCCCAATTATACAGATGTTGTTTTGTTTCATGTTGTCCCAAAGTTCTCTTAGGCTCTCCTCCTGCTTTTAAATTTTTTTTTCTAGTAGCTGCTCTACTTGGTTATTTTTTCCTACCTGGTCTTCTAGCTCACTGATGCGATCCTCTGCTTCTTCTAGTCTACTCTTAATACTTTCTATTGAGTTCTTTACTTCAGCAATGTCACTTTTCATTTCTTCATGGCTCTTCATCATTTCTTCCTGGGTCTTCCTCATTTCCTCTTGGTTCTTACTCATATTATCAAATTTGTCTTCCATTCTTTTCAGCCACCTTATGACCATTTCTCTGAATTCTTTCTCTGACAGGTTGTTAACTTCCATTTCGTTTACCTCCTTTTCTGGTGAGCCTTGCTTTTCTTTCATATGTGGGCTATTTCTTTGTCTTCCCATGGTCTCTCTTCTCTGTGTATGTGGTTATGTAGTTCTCACTCTCCTGCGTTGATTTAAAGGCACAAAATACAACACAACCAGGTGCAATGCACCAGGCACTGAACCGGAATGTAGTCAAAGTAATTGTAATTCCAAATAAAGGTGACCGCCAGAGAAAGGCAAATTCGGTGATAGGTGGGAAAAAAGAAAGAGAACCTCCCCCAGACCCACACAGACACTCACACACCCACACTCACACAAAAAAGAAAGAGACCCCCCCACACACATACACTCACAAAAAAGAAAGACAGGAATGCCAAAATGATAATGGGAAAAGGTGGAGAAGAAAAAAAAGAAATAAAAGGAGTAAATTATAAATGTGGGGTGAAAACTCCTATAGGACAGCCCTTAATCCGAACCAAACCTGCAACAAGTACTTGGAGATTGATACAAATTACATACAACTACTAATATCAAGAGAGGTGAGGGAACACAGAAGCAAAAATCTATCTCAAAAACAATGCAGATGAGGACAACAAAACAAGAAACAACACCAAAAATAAAAACAACCCCCCCTACAAGACAAACCAAAATAACAGAATACGCAAATCAATCTCATAAACCTGCTTAAAAAATCAATATAATCAACAGTCAAGTAAACAACAACAACAGGACAGGGCTAAAAACACTTTAAGATAGTGAAGTCAGAGAAGTTAGAGGTATATATGCACTTGGATTAGGTGGTTAGAGATTAGATATATCAGCGGGGTGAAATTTTAACAGGGGGTAAGGGGAAAGAATTAGGTAAATCTAAAGCGGGAAAAGTGTAAGGGAAACAAGGCACTAAATAGGGAAAGGTTAGCCAGAGAGTGGTGGTATAAAGGTGAAGTTGAGGTAGAGTAAAAGATACTAAAGTGTAGATGAAAATAGACTGTATTCCCAAGGTCGAAGAGAAAATATAATCAATTCCCTGTCACATAAGAGTCAATTTGTGATTTGGCCCCTGGGTGGCAGTGTTTCTAGGTTGACTTCTGGGTCTATTGGTCCTCTTTATCCTGAACTAAACAATACTGCCTCTCTAATGGTGACTGCTGTTTTAGCAGCCAGAACCCTCCCAAAATCTTTCGGGCTTCCCTCCTCTGTCAGGTCCAAACCGATTGCGCTCCAGGGATCAACTCTGCCACCAGCTCCAAGGGCCCTCTCCCAAGTTCACCAGCTTCAACAGCCACAGATTCTATTTCAGGTGCAGATCTCCAGGTTTTGAGTTCCAAGGTGCACATCTCCCAGACTGCCTGCCCCCTCAGTTTTGCGCCCAAAGTACCTCCAGGGAAATCTGACCTTTCCGAGCTGGAGTTTAGCGCTCCCTGGGCTCTGTGAGCCTCAGCGTCACCTGGGCGCCGGTGCTCCGGGAGCCCCAGCGGTGCAGCCCAGCGGTACCGCATAGGACAGCTGTATGTTTTCCGGCTCGTTCAAGATGTCGTGGTCCGCCTCCCGATATCTGGATTTCTTATTCTATTCCATTGGTATATATGTCTGTTCTTGTGCCAGTACCAGGCTGTTTTGAGAACAGTAGGTTTTGTAATACAGCTTGAAATCTGTTATTGAAATCCCACCGACTTTGTGCTTCTTTCTCAGGACTACTGTGGTTATTTGGGGTCTTTTTTTTATTCTGGATGAATTTTTGGAGAGTCCTTTCTAGGTATGTGAAATATGCCATTGATATTTTAATGGGGAGTGCATTAAATTTACAGACTGCTTTGGGTAGTATGAACATTTTAATGATGTTGATTCTCCCAATCCATGAACATGGTATGTTCTTTCACCTGTTGACATCTTCCTCTATCTCTTTTTTTAATGTTCTATAGTTTTCTGCCACTAGGTCTTTTACCTTCTAGTTAAGTTTATTCCTAGGTATCTTAATTTTTTTGGTGTGATGGTAAATGGAATTGCTTTTTTATTCTCTCTTTCTGTAAGTTCACTATTAGTGTATAGAAATGCCATAGATTTCTTGGCGTTAATTTTGTAGCCTGCTACATTGCTGAACTCATTTATTAAGTCTGTTAATTTTTTATGGTGTCTTTTGGGGTTTTTTATCTACAATATCATGTCATCTGCAAATAAGGATAGCTTTACTTCTTCTTTTCCAATTTGGATGCCTTTTATTTCTTCTTCTTGTCTAATTGCAATGGCTAATATTTCCAGTACTATGTTGAACAGGAGTGGTGCGAGTGGGCATCCCTGTCTTGTTCCTGTTCTTAGTGGAAATGTTTGCAGTTTTTTCCCATTGAGTATGATGTTTGCTGTGGGTTTATCCTATATAGCTTTTATTATGTTGATTTATGATCCTTCTATTCCTACCATGTTGAGAGTTTTTATCAAGAAAGGGTTTTGGCTTTTGTCAAATGCTTTTTCTGCATCAACTGATATGACTGTGATTTTTATCTCTCAATTTGTTTATGTGATGTATCACATTTATTGATTTGCGGATATTGTACCATCCTTGCATCCTGGGATAAATCCTACTTGGTCATGGTGTATGATCTTTCTGATGTAGTGCTGGATCCGATTTGCTAGAATTTTATTGAGGATTTTGGCATCTATATTCATGAGGGATATTGGCCTGTAATTCTCTTTCATTGTATTGTCTTTGTCTGGTTTTGGTATTAGGGTGATGCTAGCTTCATAGAAGGAGTTTGGAAGTGTTCCATCCTCTTGAATTTTCTGGAATAGTCTGAGGAGGATAGGTTTTAGTTCTTCCTTGAATGTTTCTAAAACTCCCTGTGAAGCTGTCTGGCCCTGGGCTTTTGTTTGCTGGAAGCATTATGATGACTGCTTCAATTTCTTCCATTTTTATGGGTCTATTGAGCTGTTTAGATTCTTTCTGATTGAGTTTTGGGAGGTTATATTTTTCTAGGAATATATCTATTTCCTCCAGGTTGTCCAGTTTGTTGGAGTAAAGTTATAGATAGTATTTTTTAACAATCCTTTGTATTTCAGTGGGGTCTGTTGTTATTTCACCTCTTTCTTTTCTGATTTTATTTATTAAGGTCCTCTCTCTTTTCTTCTTGGTGAGCCTGGCTAGAGGTTATCAAACTTTTTTTTATCCTTTCAAAGAACCAGCTCTTGGTTTTGTTGATCTTCTGTATTATTTCTTTGGTTTCTATGTTGTTTATCTCCGCTCTGATCTTTACTATTTCCTTCCTTCTGCTTACACTGGGCTTTTCTTGTTGCTCTCTTTCTAACTCTTTGAGTTTTTGGATTAGATAATTTATTACTGCTGTTTATTTTTTCTTTCAGTAGAATTGTAAAGCTATGAACTTCCCTCTTAGAACTGCTTTAACTGTGTCCCATAGATTTTGGATTGTTGTGTTGTCATTGTCATTTGTTTCCATGATGTTTTCTATTTCTTCCTTGATCTCTCAAGTAACCCAGTCATTGTTTAACAGCATGCTGTTTAGTCTCCATTTGTTTGATTTCTTTGGATTGTTTCTATTGTAGTTGATTTCCAGCTTTATGCCACTGTGATCTGAGAATATGCTTGATATGATTTCTACCTTCTTGAATTTGGAGAGACTTTGCCTATGACCCAACACATGGTCTATCTTTGAGAATGACCCATGGGCACTTGAAAAGAATGTATATTCTGTGTCTTTGGGGTGAAATAATCTGAAGATGTCAATTAATTCCATCTGGTCTAGTGAGTCATTGAGGATTGATGTTATATACAGATTTTTTGTTTAGAGGATTTGTCCAATGGTGATAGTGGGTATTAAAGTCTCCTACTAGGATTGTATTGCTGTCTATCTCTCCTTTGATATCATCCAGGAGCTTTTCTATGTATTTGGGTTCTCCTTTATTGGGTGTGTATATGTTTACCAGAGTTATTTCTTCTGGTTGGATTGCTCCCTTTAGTATTATGTAGTGGCCTTCTTTATCTCTTGTTATGTCCTTCACTTTGAGATTTAATTTGCCGGATATAAGTATTGCTACCCCAGCTTTTTTTTCCATTTCCATTCACCTGAAGGACCTTTTCCCATCCTTCACCCTCAGTTTGTGTGCGTCTTTTTTTTTGGAGGTGGGTTTCTTGTAGACAGCAAATATATGGGTCGTGTTATCTTAACCAGTCCGTTACCCTATGTCTTTTGATTTCAGCATTTAAACCGTTTATATTCAAAGTTATTATTGATAGGTACTTATTTGTGGCCATTTTTGTTCTTTACCCCTGTGTTCTTTCTTCACTTCCTATTGCTTTTTACAGTAGACCCTTTAGCATTTCTTGCATTGCTGGTTTGGTGGTAACGTATTCCCTTAGACCTTTTTTGTCTTTGAAGCTCCTGATTTGACCTTCAATTTTTATTGATAGCCTTGCTGGGTACATTATTCTAGGATTCAGACCCTTCCTTTGCATGACTTTGTATATTTCATTCAAATCCCTTCTGGCATGATAAGTTTCTGTTGAGAGATCACTTGCTAATCTGATGGGGGTTCCTTTGTAGGTGACTTTCTGTCTCTTTCTGGTGGATTTTAAGATTCTCACTTTGTCACTGATGCTTGCCAATTTAATTATAATGTGTCTTGGCATAGGTCTTTTGGGGTTTAATTTGCTTGGGACTCTGTGAGCTTCTTGGATTTGTGTGGTTTTTTTCTTTCCTATTTCAAAGAAGTTTTCTGTCATTATTTCTTCCAACAGGTTTTCTATTCCTTTCTCAGTTTTCTGTCCCTCTGGAAGCCCTATTATGCGGATATTGTTTTGGTTCATGTTGTTCCAAAGTTTCCTTAGGGTCTCCTTCTGCTTTTTTTTTTTTCTAGAAGCCGCTCTACTTGGTTGTTTTTCCTACCTTGTCTTCCAGCTCACTGATGCGTTCCTCTGCTTCTTCTAGTCTACTCCTGATACTTTCTATGGAGTTCTTTAGCTCAGCAATGTCACTTTTCATTTTTTCTTGGGTCTTCTTCATTTCTTCTGGGGTCTTCTACATTTCCTCTTAGTTCTTCTTCAATTCTTCTTGGTTCTTACTCATACTGACTTCTATTCTCTTCAGCCCCCCTGTGACCATTTCTCTGAATGCTCTCTCTGACAGGTTGCTTGCTTCCATTTCTTTTACCTCTTTTTCTAGTGAAGCTTGTTTTTCTTTCATTGGTGGGCTGTTTCTTTTTCTCTCCATGGTCTCTCTTTTCTGCATGTCTCGTTATGTAGTTCTCACACTCCTGTGTTGATTTGAGGGCTCAAACTACAACACAACCAAGTGCAGCACACCAGGCACTGAAGAAGAATGTGTTTACAGTATTGGTAACTCCAAATTAAAGGTGATTGCCAGAGGAAGGAAAATTAGGTGATAGGTGAGAAAGAAGAGAGTAAGAGAAAACACACTCACACACACACAAAAAAAGGAAAAAAAACGAAAGAAAGAAAGAAAGAATGAAAGAAAGAAAGAAAGAATGAAAAAAAGGAATGCCAAAATGAAATTGGGAAAAGGGGAAGGAGTAAAAAGAAAGAAAAGGGGTATAAACTATAAATATGGTTTTAAAACTGCTCAAGGATTGCCACTAATCCCAGCAAAAGCTAGCAACTAGTACCTGGAGCTTGATACAAACTACATACAACAACTAATATCGAGATAGGTTAGGGAACTCAGAAGTATAAATTTATAAAAAAAAAGACACAATGCAAACAATACCAAAACAAAAAACAATGCCAACCCCCCGAAAAAAAAAACCAAATTAAAAGAAAAGAATAAGCAAACCAATCTCCCAAATATGCATGAAATATTGATATAATCAATAGTCAGGTGAACAACATCAGCAGGACAGAGGGAAAAACAATTTAGGATAGTGAAGTCAGAGAAGCGAGAGGTGTATATGGACTTGGAGCAGGTGGTTGGAGATTAGATATAAAAGTGGGGTGAAATTTTATCAGGGGGTAACAAGAGAGAATAAGGAAAATCTAAAGCAGAAAAAGTGTAAGGGGAATAAGACATTAACTAGGGAAAGGTTAGCAAGAGAGTGCTCGCATAAGGGTGTAGTTGAGGTAGAGTAAAAAGATACTAAGGGGTAGATGAAAAAAGACTATATAACACTAATCCCAAAGTAGAATAAAGATGAAATAAAATGACACTTTAAAAAAAAGTTTAAATAGTAGTAGAAATAAAATTGATTCCTTAATTTTTTTTACACAAGAGTCAATTTGTGACTTCGCCCCTGGGTAGCAGTGTTTCTGAATTGACTTCCAGATCTATTGGTCCTCTCTAGCCTGAACTAAAATACCACTATGTCTATGGTATAAAATACTGATTTGTGGGAATTGGGTACCCCAGAGCTGCCTCTCTAATGGTGAGCACCTAATTTGATCCTCAGCCTCAGAAAAAAAGCTCACCCCTGCGGTCTACCAGGTTATCCCTCACCAGGGGATCCCACATTCCTGGTTCAGCACTAAGAAACTAGGATTTGGATTGGACAGATGCAAGTGTGCAAACTCACGTCCTGCTCGTATGTCTGTGCGAAACCCCTTTCCCCCTTGGGTTTGGCAGCCCACACCCTCCCAAAATTGTTAGGCTGGCCTTCTCCATCAGGTCTAAATGGGTTGCTTTCTATGTATTTCTTCTGCCACCAGCTCCCAGGGCCCTTTTCCATGTTTACTAGCTCCAACAGCCACTAACTATCTCTCTTTTGTTTTGTTTTTTACCCAGGCGCATATCTCCCTGTTTTGCCAGTTCCCCCAACCCCAGGGGAAATCTGACCTTTCCAGGGTAGAGCTCAGGGCTTCTAGGAATCCGATTCTGCACCAACTAAAAACCGATGTTCGGGGGGTCTCAGTGGCCCAGTGGGTGCTGCAGCTGTAAAAATTTCAGGCTCTTCCTCTTCAAGATGGCGCAGTCCGCCTCTGAGCCAGTGGCTCCAAGAGATAACCAAGCCGCACCAGGCCTCTCTGTTAGAGGAGGCAAATCCAGCAGTGCCCCTCCATCTCCCAAAGCCAAGCTGTCTCCCAACTCGCCAACAAACACTCCCCGTGTGACCATCAGCTGCTCCCTTAGTCTGCCCTGGGACACAAATGATTACACGTCCTTCTGTTCTGCCGCCATCTTTTTTTTCCTCCCCATTTCTGAAGATCTTAAAACCTCAATTTCCTCACATGAAGCAGACTAAGTCATGTGTACTTCTGGCCTCTCCCCGACCAGAACTTCATGATCCCAGCCCTTAGGCAGTCAGACTGTCTCTTCTGGCTTATCAAAATATGTCTCCAGGAAAATGCTCTTGTATAGGTCAGGTCATTTCTTATTTGCATTAAGGTTATAATGTCATTCTTTTCCAGGATATTTTCATATTAAGTATTATCTACATTTTTTTATTTCTTCAAATTAAAGCATTAAGAATTCATTAGGGGATAGGTGGTAATTCTCTGATAATCTTTGTCATGTCAGTTAGGTCATTGAATATTCCATTTAAAGGTCTTATTAAGTAGAATATGTTGAAATAGCAACCAGATTTCCTGAATGCCAATATAATACCTCAAAACTAGAAGCTGAAAACATAGCTTTTAGGGGCTAAAGTTCATGTTTTGCAGAATGTCTCCTGCCTCATCAGGAATGTCCTACAATTTAATTGATTGCTGCAAGCTAGACATTGGTCAAAGACAAGCAGATGCTGTCATGTCTTTGAAGACTGGGTCACTGAAGAGATGTATCTGAAAAATGAAGATGGAGCAATGGTGTCATGAGCCAAGGAATATGGGCCACATCTAGACGCTAGGAAAGGCAAGGAAATGCATCATCTCCTAGAACCTTGAG